>JAUPFT010000026.1:37826012-38141012 GCA_036936625.1 Parnassius smintheus behrii
AAATTAAAATAACATATAAAAAGAGATTAAAGTGGAAAACAAAAGGTATTACGATATCCAGTAGGAACAAAAGACAGTTATATTTAAAGAAACGGTATACAAACTGCCTTGCTGCGAAAAATAAATACAAAAGTTATTGTAAAATTATGAAGGCAGTTACTAAGCAATCAAAAAGAAATGCAAACATTAACTATATAAACCAAAGTAGTAATAAAAGCAAAGCAAGGCAAGTTATTAAACAAAATACTACAAAAATAAATAATATTAATGAGACAATAGAAACTATTCAAAAAGATGACATTACAATTAATGAACCTCATGACATAGCTAAAT
Organism: Parnassius smintheus behrii; assembly: GCA_036936625.1. NCBI lineage: Eukaryota > Metazoa > Arthropoda > Insecta > Lepidoptera > Papilionidae > Parnassius > Parnassius smintheus. The sequence continues at coordinate 37,826,346 of JAUPFT010000026.1, forward strand.
TAATGAATGACTATTATAACAAATTAAATAATCCTATCCAATCCATTGGCGACATAACATTCAAACCAGTGACTAATCCAAATTTAAATAGCATGTTTATAACCCCTGTAAATATTTCCGAAACTATTAACATTATTAATAATTTAAAGAACAAAAAAAGGTATAGGCTATGATAATATACCGATGAAAGCAATAAAATCAAGTACACATTTAATAGCGGAACCTCTAACGTATATTATAAACTTGACCTTAGAATCAGGAATTTTTCCAAATGAGTTGAAAAAAACACTAATAAAGTCTTTATACAAAAAGGTGCCAAAAATGACATGAACAATTATAGACCTATTGCTCTATTATCAAATTTTTCAAAAATATTCGAAAAAGTCATATCAAATAGGTTAATATTATTTTTAGACAAATATAAGATTTTAAATGTAAATCAATTTGGGTTTCAGAAAGGGAAGAACACGACATTGGCTATATTCAAAGTTTTGAAAGATATTTGGAAAGATGTAGATCAAAAAAGGACTTGTGTTGGTCTCTTTTTGGATCTGTCAAAAGCGTTTGAATGTGTTGTTCATAATATATTGATAAAACAGCTTGAATATATAGGCATACGTGGAGTAGCCCTAAAATTAATGGAATCTTATTTAACTGACAGAATACAGGCAACAATTTTAGATACATTTGACAAAAAACAAAATCAATAACTCAAGTGCATTCTGATTTCAAAAAATTAAGCCTAGGTGTACCGCAAGGTAGCATACTAGGTCCACTGATGTTTTTAATTTACATAAACGAGCTTTCATTAATGATCAATCATCTATGTGTAATGTATGCTGATGATGCTACAATATTCTTATCAAGAGATAAACTAGATGATGCATATTTTGTGAATGAAATTTATAACACACTAAGCACAGTAGTGAACTGGCTAACTTCAATTAATTTAAAAGTAAATTTGGGAAAAACAAAACTAATAGAATTTAGGAATTATAGAAACGCTCCAATTGAATTAAATATTATAATCGACGGTGAAAAAATTGAGAAAGTGCATGCCATGAGGTTTCTGGGTATCAACATTGATAGTGTTGTCATTGAGTGTGTTGTGACAATTTGAACTGGAAATCACATGTTGAGAAAGTAAACAGTAGGATTTCAAGCAGTTGTTACGCCATATCAATATTGAAAAATGTGGCATCTAGAGATGTATCAAAAAATTATTACTATGGTCATGTCTATCCACTTCTGACATATGGATTTATATTCTGGGGCAATTCTGTTGACATTCAGTCGACATTTGTTTTGCAAAAAAAGTGCTTAAGAATTATGTATAATATTAATCAATATGACTCTTTAAGAAATGTATTTATAGATTGTAAATTTCTGACGTTGACTTGTATATACATACTTGAAATTTCTGTGTTTGTCAAAGATAACCAACAACATTTTAATATTAAAAAAGAATCAAAAAAGAACTTACGAACTCAACACGCTTTTGATGTGTGCATTGTTAAATCATCTAGTTACATTTATAGTAAAAGTACTTTAATAAGCGGAATCAGAATCTTTAACCATTTACCTATATACATTAAATCGTTAGAGAGCCCAAGATTTAAAAAAAGTTTAAAGAATGGTTATTATCAAAATGTTTTTATAATTTAGATGAATTTTTTGGAAGTAATTATTGATTTATTTTAGCGCTTTATTTTATATTTTATTATATTGTACGTCCGAAATGGACAAACTGTTGTAACTATACTCTGTATTTGTAAGACCTCATGTACACAGTTATGACAATAAATGATTATCTTATCTTATCTTATCTTATTTAAACTTTTTTGTCGGTTGGGATGAAACTCGTACAAAAAAGTTTTATTTCAATGAGACGGATTTTTATAAAATCTGTCATTTTTTGACTTTACACTCAGCGGCTGCAAACAAACTCGTACTTCACCATGTTCTACCTAACGCTTCGATCAACAATACCAACTAGATAACGGGTCACGTACAAAATCATAGCTAAGTACTGTCCGCATGAATATAAACTATGAAAAGACATAAATTAAATAACATTTAGTGTGAAATCAACCTTAATTTATAACAAATAAAGTTCTTTTTTCCGTTATTGCCTTGCGAGCTACACTCTCACGTGCAAGAGCTCACGTCTCATGTGCGCTCTTATTTATTGAGATGGATTTCTTGCGCCGACCCGACATCTAGTTGGTATTGTTGATCGTAGACCTAACGGCACCTGGAGGCAGCCACAAACGGAATATATTTAATATTTAGCAACAATTTTTATAATTATTAAACTACAAACAGAATGTAATCTCATTCTTATCCTTCTGCTTCATCAGCTCTTAATAGTTCATAGGAATCGTCACTGGAAATCAGAGTAGTGGCTTACTGCAACTATTGCTGAGTTTTCTTTATAGTTATACAGGGCATGTTCATCGACCACGTCCAAATCGCTGCAGACTTCGTGCTACAACAGGTCCTCTCTGCAGATGCTCGGTGATTTTAATATCGCTGAACGGCTTGATTCCCGTTTAACCGATCATGCGGGTAGATCTGTTTATGACTTTGCCTTGGCATATGATCTGACACAACTGGTTACTTCGTCTATGCGGATCACAGATGTAGAAGATCATGTATCTTCCCTCTTGGAAACTCTGCTGACGTCTCATCCTTTCTTGGCGCTTCGGATCGTTGTCTGATCCGGAGTACAGTGCCACTCACGCTTCTGTCGCGGTTAAGTTCTGCAGGTTGCCGCCGTGTTTGGCACCATAGGTCGATCGATTGGGACCGGATGTGGTCTTTTTTGCATCTTCCCCTGGGGGCGGTTTGCTTTTCACCGAATGATCCCAACGATGTTGCTGATTCTGTCGCTGCTGTGGTACTTCAGGGAATGGAACAATTAATTCCATCATCTGTGGTGCTGATCAGAGGCAGAACTCAGCCATGGTTAGGTCACTTCTGTAAAATTTCATCACTCCATAAGCAGAAGTGCTACCGAGCTTGGTATAACACATGAACGTCTCCGGATACAAACACTAGCGCTCTTAAAAAGAATAAAAATTCCTTCAAAAGTGTAATTGCTAAGCCAAAGTCAGAACACATCGGCAGAATTGGAGAGAAACTAGTTTAACTTTCTTCGAGAATACGTGCATTCTGGTGTCTCGCCGTTCAAGGAAACTTCTGTTAGTCATATCTGCATAGGGAGGACGACTTACTGGCTCATGCCGCAAAGGAGAAAGCCGATCTGCTAGGATCTCACTTTGCATCCAACTCGACGTCGACCATCCTGCGGTGTAAGTACTCCATGCAGGATATGCTGTTTATACAGCGCTCGGTGCGCAAAGCACTCCTTTCCCTTGACGTCGACGAGTCGAGTTGGCCTGATGGAGTCCAACCTATTATGCTGAGGACCTGTGCTCCGGAGTTGGCACCGGTTTTAACGCATATTTTCCGTTACTACTACTCCTTAGATGTAGGTAGTTCCAAACTCATGGAAGGGAGCTTTGATGATCCCTAAAAAAAGCAACCGCACAGATTCGTCCAACTACAGGCCTAACGCTATCACCTCCTTGTTCTCCAAAATAATGGAAACAATTATTAACTGCCAGCCCACGAGGAACATTGAGGTTAACCAGCTGATTAGTGGCCACCAGTACGGTGGTTATCGTCAGGATCGCTCAGCTGGTGAAATTTTGGGTTATCTAACTCATAGATGGGAGGAGGCAGTAGAGTCCAAGGGACTGGCAGTTAGTTTGGATATAATAATAATAATAATCATTTATTGACAGACAACAAAGGCCCGTAAAAGAGAAAAATAATTAATCATAATCAACAATAATAAAAAAAATTGAAATAAATTGAAGTAATAATGAAATACAAAAATAAATATAAATTAAATAAATGCCATCAAACAAATTAAAACTTACATCTTAACACAATAGACCAATATTTAAATATTTCACTACAATTTTGCATATAAATTTGTATAATCGCGTTTCCAGATTTGAGAAGATTACTTCTAAATCTGGCCACACGATGACTTATCAAAGCATCGAGCGTCGGTACGCGTGCCTCAGCGAACATTGTAGATGCACTACAGTACCTTCGAAAATGAAATAATATTCGGAACGAATCGTTATACTGAACCTTAAAAATTCGATAGTTTTCCTTTTTAAATTTAGTCCAGAGATGCGGCGTGTAAAGCGATTGGCAATAGGTTTTAAATATTAATATTTTAGCATCTCGTTCGCATTTATTAAATTTCCTGCCAATCATATTTGCACGTACAGCAAGGCCTTTCTCTGGCCATGTCCTGATCATCCTTCAGGTCACTCTATATGATATGTCCTAAATATCGAAAGCTCGTCACAAACTTCAATTTTTTGCCGTTCAGGTATAACGGTAAACAAACATCTTTACTATGCTCTCCAAAGACCATTGCCACAGACTTGTCTGCATTATAAACTAAGTCGTGGCTTGTTGCGTTTTTCTCACAAATAGGAATTGACTTCCTTAAGGCTCCGATTGAGGGGCTCAATAAAACCATATCGTCTGCGTAACTAAGGTTGTTTACACATTTCCCACCTACATGACAGCCGATACCTGTTTCATTGAGCTCCTCAACTAGAGCGTTAACGTAAAGGTTAAACAGCAGAGGAGAAGTCAGCCCACCCTGTCTAACCCCACTAGTCAGTACAAACTCGTCCGAGAACGAGCCATCCCAGTTCACTACATTAACCTGCGTATTATACCAATTTTAACTTATCCCACAGGACGCTATAGTTTACCCTATCGAAGGCGTGACTTAAGTCCAAAAAACAAGCACACCCACCAGTTTTAACTTATCCCACAGGACGCTATAGTTTACCCTATCGAAGGCGTGACTTAAGTCCAAAAAACAAGCGCATACTTTTGTTCTTCGTGACACGTAATACGTTACTATTTGTTTTAAGGAAAAAAATCGCCAACTCAGTAGAGCTCGCTTTTTTAAAACCAAACTGAGTGTTACTTATAAAAATAAATTTCGATAAAATATCCAGAATAATAGATTCAAATAGTTTCGCACAGGTAGTAGCAATTGAGATAGGCCTATAATTGGAACTAATCGTATCGCTTAAGGTTTTATTTTTGACAATAGGGCTAACCACGCATTTTATTAGGTCAGGAGGCAAAAATGAGTGTTTTAAACACGCGTTGATAAAAACCGAGAGAAACATCACAGCCCAGGGGCCAACGCAACGTAAATGTTCTACCGTAATGTGTGAAATTGTGGTCATGACCACACGCTTTACCAAGGTGCATCTTTTTAAGGGCATTATACACTCTCATCAATATGAGTATATGATAAAACAGGCATATCAAGGGTATCTATCGCAGAAGGACCACCACTGGAATAGCAGTCATTCAACAAAAAGTTCTGTTTAAAATTATTAGCTATCTGTTTTTATCGCTAACACCATCCACGCAGAACGGAACTCCAACCCTTATGTTGCATAGTTTTGATGTACGAGCAAAATTTAGAAAAGTTTTGTCTATACATGCGTTACTTATCCGATCCAATAAAATTTTATTTTCGTTTTTCTGGCACCACTATAAGCGACCTTTAGATGACCTACTTTGCTTCATCATATCGTAGAGAGAACCAGAGCTGGGAGCCCCCGCCCTGATCCACCTTGATAAGTTTACTTTAGCATCCACACACGCTGATTTTACATCATTCTAGCCCGGCGTGAATTCACGTTTACGTTTACGCGATGTCACTCCATACTCTACTTGACTTACGTGGCTTTTAATAGTTGTATGGATGTATGAAGACTTTCAATAAATTTCTTATAAATTCTAACGAGAAAACCTTTGTGTGAGTCGCAAGTACAGCTATCGCAAGAAGAAATTGTCCAATTTTTTTTTTTTTATGGAAGAGGGGGCAAACGAGCATGCGGCTCACCTGATGTTAAGTGACTACCGCCGCCCATGATCAACCGCAACACCAGGAGAATTGTGGGTGCGTTGCCGGCCCTTTAGAAAGGAGTAAGCTCTTTTCTTGAAGGTCCCCAGGTCGTATCGGTCCGGAAATATCGCCGGTGGTAAACTATTCCACAGAGAGGTTGTACGTGGAAGAAAACTCCTTGTGAAACGTACAGTGGTGGACCGCCAAGCATCCAGATGGTGTGGATGGTATCGGGACGTTTGCCGTGTGGTGCGTTCACGAAATTTGGCGGCTGGGATTAATCCGAACAATTCCTCAGAGCACTCCCCGTGATAGATGCGATAAAATACGCAAAGAGATGCAACATCTCTTCGCAGCGCCAGTGAATCGAGCCGATCGAAAAGCACTCGGTCGTCGACGATTCGAGCCGCTCTGCACTGGATGCGGTCAAGTGGAAGGAGCTGGTACTGGGGAGCCCCAGCCCAGAGATGGGAACAGTATTCCATGTGCGGCCGAACCTGCGCCTTGTAAAGTTGCAGGCGGTGTGTCAGCATGAAATACTGTCCCGCTCTGCTGAGCACGCCAAGCTTTTTAGAGGCCAATTTGGCCTTCCCTTCCAAGTGACCACGAAACTGCACGTCACTCGATATGTCGACGCCGAGGATTCCGATACTGGCTGAGGCAACAAGGGGAGTGCCTTGAAACTGAGGGGATACGACAAAGGGGTTCTTTTTAGCAGTTAACGCGCAAACTTGTGTCTTCTGGGGGTTAAACTGGACTAGATTTAGTCGTCCCCAATCCGAGACTCTGTTCAGCAAAGACTCGACTTCAGACACAAGTTTGTCCCGGCACTCGGAGACGTCTTCCCGAGAAATATTGGCTCGGCCGGTGTAAAGAGCATCACCAGTGCTGTCATCCGCATAGCAATGAATGTTACGGGTATGCAACATATCATTGATATGCAGAAGAAACAGCGTTGGCGATAGCACGCAGCCCTGTGGAACACCAGCATTAATAGGCTTGCAATCGGAGCTTGCACCATCTACAACGACCTTGATGCTCCGATCTGCAAGAAAGCTGGTGATCCAATCGCACAATTTCTCGGGAAGCCCAAAGGAAGGGAGCTTCGAAAGAAGCGCTGTGTGCCAAACCCGATCGAAGGCCTTCGCAATGTCCAAACTAACGGCCAATGCCTCCCCCTTGAACTCTACTGCCTCCGCCCATCTGTGAGTGAGGTAGACCAGAAGATCACCAGCTGACCGACCACGGCGAAAACCGTATTGGCGGTCACTAATCAGCTGGTGATGCTCAAGGTACCTCATGAGCTGGCAGTTTACAATGGACTCCATTGTTTTGGAGAACAAGGAGGTGATGGCGATTGGCCGGTAGTTGGACGGGTCTGAGCGGTCGCCTTTTTTAGGGATCGGGTGGACGAAAGCCGTCATCCATGATTTTGGGACTACGCCTAGGGAGTAGGAGTACCGGAAAAGACGCGTTAAAACCGGTGCCAACTCTGGAGCACACGTCCTCAGCACAATTGAGGGGATTCCGTCAGGCCCACTCGACTTGTGGATGTCCAGGGAGAGGAGTGCTTTGCGAACCAAGCGCTGTGTGAACTGCACTTCCGGCATGGAGCACTCACACCGCGGGATGGTCGGCGGCGTACTCCCCCCGTCATCGAGAGTCGAGTTAGACGCAAAGAAAGAGTCTAGAAGATCGGCTTTCTCCTTTGCAGTATGGGCCAGTGAGTCCTCCTCCCTGTGCAGAGATGGAAGAGATGGCTGACAGAAATTCCCCTGGACAGCCTTGGCAAGAGACCAGAATGCACGGGTTCCAGAAGGAAGGCGAACTAGTTTCTCGCCAATTCTGCCTATGCGCTCTGACTTTGCCTTGGCAATGACTCCTTTGAAGGACCTAGAGGCGGAATTATACTTCTTTTTTAGAGTGCTGGTGTTTACATCCCGGGACGCTAATGCATCAACCCAGGCTTGGTAGCACTCCTGCTTATAGCATGATGCTATTTTACAGGAGCGACCAAACCATGGCTGAGATTTTCCTCCAATGGGCACCACAGAGGAAGGAATAAAAAGTTCCATATCCTGAAGTACCACATCAGTAACAGAATCCGCAACAACGTTGGGATCATCCGGTGAGAAGCAAACCCGCCCCCAAGGGTAGGATGCAAAGAAAGACCGCATCCCATCCCAATCGGCTGACCTATAGTGCCAAACACGGCGGAAGCCTGCAGAATGCAACCGCGATTTCAGCGTGAGTGGCACAACACTCCGGACCAGACAATGGTCCGAGGAGCCTAAAGGAGCGTCGACGGAAATCTGATATCCGTCCGGGTGAGAGGTCAGCAGAAGGTCCAACAGGGAAGGTGCATGATCCTCCACATCTGGAATCCGCGTAGGCGAAGTAACCAGTTGTGTCAGACCATATGCCAAGGCGAAATCATGAACAGATCTCCCCGCATGATCGGTTAAACGTGAACCAAGCCATTTGGCGTGATGGGCGTTAAAGTCGCCGACGATCACGATCTCTGCGGAGGGGATCTGCTGTAGCAACGAATCTGCAGCCATTTGGAAGTGGTCGAAGAGTCGGTCTGTTTCGGCATTACCGCTATGGGACCTATAGAGGCACCCGTAGACGCGCGGATGGTCGTCGCTGTCTACGCGTAGCCAAAGGATGGACAGGTCCGAACCTTCAAGTCTGCCGAGGCGTCGAGAACGGATGTCCTCTCTGACGTAAACGCAAACTCCAGCCCGAGGCACAAAGGAGTGTTCCAGTTTGTACCCCGGGTAGGAGAGATACGAGACATCAGCCGGAGAGGACACCTGCCTCTCGGTCAGAAAGAGCAGAGCCGGCCTCGCCGTCTCGAGATGGTAGTGGACGGCGTTTAGGTTAGAGTGAAGTCCCCTGATATTGCAGAAATCCACGGACAGCGTGGCAGGGGTCGCCTTGGTCTTGTTGCTCCGTTTGCCCCGAGCAGTTGTAGTCTTGAGCGGAATTTTGCCCCCCCCCCCCCAGAATACGCGGGGCAGCCTGAGCACCCACGCTCAGAAGTGGAGAAACATGGACGTGGATGCTCAGCGAGGGATTCTCCAGGGGTGCTGGTACCCTCCTGGGGTGGTCTATCATTATTTAATTCCGCTACTATGTTGATGGAGGGGGGATTTGGGCCTCCGGCCACCTGCACTCACCAGACGAAACGCGGAAGCAGAGCTTCCACTTCATGCCTGTATTCTGTGAGGTCGTGGTACCACCCCGGTTTGAGCCGGCCCATACGTGCAACAGCAAAGCTGCCGCGTGGCTCTACCACTGTTAAAATCAATTTAATTCTGATAACAGATAACTACACCACCACTCATACGATTTGATCTCATCCCCACTTCTCTTGCCTCAACAAATAAGGTTCCTAGATTTGACGTGGTTAACCAGAATTCCCTCAACAGCAATTATCTTAAAATTAAAGTCGAATGCGAGAGGCCAGTGGTCCGACCAAAATACATCATTAATAACATATACTTTTGATAACGCCGACCACGCCACCCGAGTTACGATGCAATGATCAAGCCAGCTCTTTGTGCCATGAGCATAACTAATGTATGTAAAAATATTTTCAAAATCTTCAAAAAAATTATTAATTCGTTGCTAAGTAACGTGTTAATATTCGCATTATAGTCTCCTAAGGCAATAGCCACATTTACAAAATGATTTTCTATTAAACTTTTGATTATACATAAAATATTTGTAAATTCAGGTAAATATTCAAGATTGTTTTGAGGCATATAAACAGAAAAATACATATGACAATTCCCATCAATATATGATTTTATAGCACAAATTCGTGAATCATAATAATTTTATGACAAATATATAATATAGCGAAGGGCTTCGATCGGGTTTGACACAAAGGGCTTCTATTGAAGCTTCCTTGCTATGGACTTTCCAAGAAATTATGCAATTGAATTACCAGTTTTCTTGTGGATCGGATTATTAAGGTCGTAATAGACGGTGCATGCTCCGATTACAAGCACATTAACGCTGGTGTTCCATAAAGCTGGGTGCTATCCCTAACGTTGTTTCTACTGCATATCAATGCTATATTGCGAACTGGTAACATTTATTGCTACGAGTATGCGGACGACAGTACTAGTGATGCTATATATGCCGGCCGTGCCAATATTTCTCGGAAAAACGTCACCAAGTACGGAAAAAAATCTTGTATCTAAAGTCCAGATCTTGTTGACTAAAGTATTGGACTGAGGGCGACTAAATCTAGTCCAGTTCACTACCCAGAAGTCACAAGTTTGCACGTTTACCGCGCTAAAAAGAACTCCTTTGTCGTATCTCCTCAGTCACAGGGCACTCCTCTTGTTGCCTCAGCTAGTATCGTAATCTACGGCGTCGATATATCAGTTTCATAGTTACTTGGAAGAGAATGCCAGATCAGCCTCTAAAAAGCATGGCTTGCTCAGCAGAGCAGGGTAGTATTACGGGCATACACCGCCTGCAACTTTACTGATACTGATGAACTTATATTTAAAACCAACTTAAGTTTAAAGTACTTAAATTTACAATCTTAATATGTCTTATTCCTCAGAGGTAACAATACATCTGCATTTTGATTCTTAATCGAGGATGAATGTAGATGTCTATGGGCCACAGCATTCACTTACCATAATTTTTATTCTATAAAGAAAAGACCATTGCCGCGAGAAAAATGTGTCGATGGTTTCGCGTACGCCGTCACTACACGGTTAAAAGACTGTCCTTATTGACTTTACTTTTGTCATATTTCCAAGAAACCCTCACTTCTTGCGTGAAATAAACTTAAATTTCAAACCGTATATTCAATTACGTTTGTTCGGTGTAAGTTCAACGGGACATTTCCCCTGTGGTGTCGAAGTCGACTTGTCTACTAACTTAGTTACGAACGTACGGGCCACGAGATTGTCGAACCAACTTGACAAACAATTTGATGATATTGTTCGATAGTAGAAAAAATATTTTATCGTCTAGGTCGATTTGTACTATGTTCTTACTTTTTGGCTGGTCGTAAATGGCTATTGCAAAAACAGTTTTTAATAATAATAATAATAAATAAATTTTATTGACATATAGATTTAAAAATGTAAGCAAGAACAGTAAGCTAAACAATGTTCACCATAAGATATACAAATATTTTCCGTTGGACCCCAAACTAGGATAATCCTGTATCTTGGGGTCCGGGAGCGCAAGTTAACTAGAGAATCGTACACAGTTTAACAAAAGAAAAGACATATTTTTATACTGAAAGTATCATAGTGTAGTGTAATTTTATTTGAAAGTGTTTTATGTGTGTGTGAGTGTGCGTGTGTGCGTATTCTGCTAGTGGCGTTTGACTATATCCTCAGTTTCCTCCTATGTTAACGTCGTTAGCCATTTTCTAACTAGTTGACAGAACTGCGAGGTCTTAAGGTTTCTGATGTTATGGTATCGTGATATTTTATTATAAATGCGTGGATGAAGAAAACGTGGTAGGCGACAAGCAAAAAACGTTTTAATGTTATTAGGGACGGGAATTTTGTATACCCTTTTATTTAAAAGCTGTTGGTAGTTAGGCAGGTTTGAAACGTTTTTATGACATCTCTTTATTACTTTTAGAATATACAACTGGCGAACAAATAGCACACGAGATAAGTTAAATACCTCTCTGGTGGGAAATCGCACTGGTTTTTTAAGCATGGTTTTAAGCAGAGCTCGTTGAGATCTCTGTATTCTTAACATGTGAGTTTTTGCAGCACCTCCCCATGCCGTAATACAGTATTGCACAATGGTCTGGCACATTGCATGGTATAACATTTCGAGAATATTTACGTTAGCACTGTTGCGTATTAGTTTGAATACATAGATAAACTTTCGAACTCGAGCAGCCAGATTTGTGATATGTGGACTGAACGATAGATTGTGGTCAACATCGGTTTTGGCGTTTGTATCTTTTTAATCGTGTTGTTTTTCATTTGATAGCAAGTGTCTTTTGTTAAAACACATTGTTTTCTGTATTCAATTCATTTATAATTTGGTTTTTGCCTTTATTAACCTGAAAGAATACATACGTACCGCCATGCCTCTAATACTTGAGGGGAAAGATTTGTCTTTCCCCTCAAGGTTTAAAGGCATGGCCAGCAACAGTATCTCGGACTACGTTTATACAAAAACAAATGTGATGATTTCTTAAATTTACGCGAACACTACACATTGAATAAAACTATATATATACGGATTTCATCGCGTTTAATTAACTTATTTTTAATTCCCTTAGTTTCAAATGAACTTCGCATTAACGCTGCGAACGTACGAAGAAATTATCTGCCGTGCTAAAGACTGTCTGTTTAAGAATAATATGGGTAAGGAAGATTTGGAGGCATACGTCAAGATATTTCGTCCTTGTTACGTTGAAGTTTAGTGCCGAAATCAAACCTTCCTAAAAACGAATTTACAGCGCTGAATATTTACGGAACAGACCAGAGCGCACGATTCTTCACGCGGATACAGGAAATGCTCTTTAATAAAAAAAAATACTCCGAAAAATTAAATATCTATATAAAATAAAAGTTAAATTAAATATCGACGTGAATTCGCTAATATCATAATATACCAAACCACCGTGGTTGTATTGGTTACCGAAGATACACAAACAAAACATAGTGAGCCAGATCGATTCATCGACTTATAAGCTGGCACAACACTTGACAAAAATATTGTCACCACTGAGAGGACATACCAGAGCATACAAAGGATTCATACCATTTTGTTAGTGAGATAAAAGACTTACATCTCACTGTACAATAAAACTATGGTCAGTTTTGATGTTCAGTCACTATTCACATGCCTACCTATTGTTGACTGCATCGCAATGGTAACTAGGAAGCTAGAAGATAATAACATACCTGCAGAATTTTACACATATACTACCTCACATCTGACTATCTATTATGGAAGGAGGAGTACTACAAGCTAGATGGTGTGGCGATGGGCTCACCTGTATCTCCCATAGTCGCCAGCATATTCATGGCGGACTTTGAGGAGAAAGCCCTTCATACTGCTCCTGTAAATCCAAGATTCTACAAACGGTACGTAGACGACACTTTCACAATTTTACCATCTGACAAAGTAATTGCATTTTTAGATCACTTTTACTCCATAAACTCCAAAATAAAATTCATTCCTAGATGTTTTAGTCATCCGAAATCATGATAACACTATTGGTCACACTGTGTATAGAAAAAATACCCATACCAACCGATATTTAAATGGTGAATCTCACCATCATCCTTCACGGTTAGCTACCGTGGGTAAATCTTTGTTACATAGAGCACAAGGGATCTGTGACAGAAAACATCTGGCCGCCGAGCTTCAGCACGTCAAGCAAGTATTGCAATACAACAATCTTCGGTTCTCGCGCCTACGTCACAGTAACAGAGTAAAGCCGGCCACAATCAAGCGTGTGCCTGCTGTGCTACCGCATGTCAAGACACAGACAAGGTCGGGTACATCTTGAAGGGAGCTTCCATTAAAACATACTATAAGCCGCCGAAGAAAATTAGTTAACTTTTACCATCCATCAAGTGTAATATCCCTCTAAAAGATGCAAGAGTGTACAAGCTAGATTGTGAATGTGGTCTCTCTTACATAGGTCAAACAAAAAGATCTATAAAAACCCGTGTGAAAGAACATATAGTTGACGTGTAGTACCGACACTCCGGGAAGTCTGGTCTGCAGTCTGTGATATTTCGGTTCAGTCATGTACAAGATCATTCACACCATTACATTAGATTTGATAAACCACAAATCCTTTCAGAAGAATACCGATTCCTACCAAGAATGATACGCGAGGCTATGGAAATTTAAAAAAAAACGTCCTTATTTCAATAGAAAAGATGGATGGGTGCAGCAGGGTGGTTGGATCATATAGTTAACAAAATTAAACCCAAACGATACAAGATTCTGTAAGCTCGTTCTGCGTAAATCGGAACAAAAATTAATATTCAAAAACTCAAGGTATCCGGGCTAACTATGACGTCAAAAATCTCAGTCCTCCCCGTGACCATGGGTGCTGTAAAGCATCCGAAACGTCGGGAATTAAAAAGAAGTTAAAATAAGTTAATTAAACGCGATAAATACCACATATATATGCTTTGTTTTATTCAACAAATATGTGCTTTGACCTAAGAAAGAAAAATGTAAAGAAGTGTAGAACACATACCCAAACTATTTATCCCATTAATCGCCTTTTACGGTATGACACAGTTGGCACAATATTTTTTCTAATCTACACGTTTGTCATTTCATGATTATAAAATTCGTTAATCAAAACAGCCGTGTGTTTAAATTAGGCCATACTATATTCCAACTTGAATATGATTGTCCGATATAACTTTCACGAAATTTAGTTGTTATTGATTATTGCGGAGTTTAGAGCATGGCGAAAGATATATCATGATTAGGTGAAACTTTTAATTAAAAGGAACTTATAAATACAGATCTATTTCTTCATCAAATTAAAACTGTAACGTAACTGTTAAATATTTCTAGTTGGTCTGTATTAATTTAAACAACAAAAGTTGGAGCAGTATTAAGTATTATATATAAATTTACCGAATTTTACACATAGCACTAATGAGTATATATTTCAGTCTATTTTTTATGTCGTTTCACGTCAATGGAAAAATTAGGTTATGATACTGTGTTTTTTCAAAAGTTGGCTGTGGCAGATACTAGCAATGTCCTCAAGTCACCACATAGCTGAGTTACAGACCAGGTTGATGATGTCTATGGGCCACAGCATCCACTTACAATCAGGTGGACTGTGTGCTCGTTTGTCACCCTTATTCTATAAAAATAGGTAGGACTACCTAGACAGACTTCTAAGTAAAGAAATCCTGCAACCTAATATCGTTTTGTTGTTTAGTATAATTTGTGATAACAGATCTAATGCGTACATGATTCTTTATTAGTTCGTAAGTGCCCGTGTGATGGCAGTGAAAGAGTATCCATCACCCCTTTCTTCCTGTGGGTGTTGAAAGAGAAAGAGGTGATTTTAAACACTCACTTTTAAGGAAAATGTCAGAAAAATCTTGACTTCCCGTAGAAAATTTAAGAAAATTAATATATTAATTTTGGCCTCTCAGAACATTTATGAAAGTGTAAATATATGTACACAAAAATAAAAGCAGTTAAAAAGTGATATTAGTTCTGCAAATACTAGGAACAGACACAAGCTGTACCAGTTACTCGACTCCACCGAGTCAGTAATTCATTCTTGTGGCGATGTATACGCTTTTAATATAAAATGTAAGAAAACATATATAATTTGACCTCCTCAAAGTTCAAAAACTTTATTAAACAAAGTTTGTGTAAAAAGGGTTACTATAATATTAAGGAATCCATGGATAATAATAACCCCTGAGTATGGGGTGATCGGTACCAAACTATTTCTAATTTTTTTTACAGAAGAGGGGGCAAACGAGCATACGATTCACCTGATGTTAAGTGACTACCACAGTCCATGAACAACCGCAACACGCGTGCGTTGCCGGGCCTTTAGAAAGGAGTAAGCTCTTTTCTTGAAGGCCCCTAGGTCGTATCGGTCCGGAACAATCGCCGGTAGTAAACACAGAGAGGTCGTACGCAGAAGAAAACTCCTAGTGAAACGTACATTGATGGACCGCCAGGCATCCAGGTGATGTGGATGGTATCGGAACGTTTGCCGCGTAGTGCGTTCATGAAATTTGGTGGCTGAGATTAATTCGAACAATTCCTCATAGTACTCCCCGTCATAGATTCGATAAAATACGCAAAGAGATGAAACATCTCTTTGCAGCGCCAGTGAATCGAGCCGATTAGAAAACACTTGGTCGTCGACGATTCGAGCCGCTGTGCGCTGGATGCGGTCAAGTGGAAGGAGCTGGCAATGGGGAGCCCCAGCCCAGAGATGGGAACAGTATTCCATGTGCGGCCGATCCTGCGCCTTGTAAAGTTGCAGGCGGTGTGCCGGCAATACTGTCCCGCTCTGATGAGCACGCCAAGCTTTTTAGAGGCCAATTTGGCCTTCTCCTCCAAGTAACCACGAAACTGCACGTCACTCGATATTTCGATGCCGAGGATTCCGATACTGTACCGATACCGTAACAAGGGGAGTGCCTTAAGTTTAGGAGATACGACAAAGGGTTTTTTTTAGAGTTAACGCGCAAACTTGTGTCTTCTGAGGGTTAAACTGGACTAGATTTAGTTTCCCCCAATCCGAATTGTTTTTTGTTGTTAATTGAGTAACATTAACATATGTTATTATAAGTTGTTATTTAAAAAAAAGTTCCGTTGCATTTCTTGCTGGTTCTTCCCAGGACTGGTGTTGTTTACCGAAGAAGTGATAAATAAACGAAAACAATGACTTTCAATAAGTATTTATAATCTATATTTAATTTTAAAAAATCTGTTTCTGTTTCTGTTTAATAGTTGTATAACTATCTCATTTACGTCATACACGAAATACCTTTGCCGGTGACGGGCATTAGCATCAAAGGTGCAGGAAAGGTGACGCTGGAATACTATCATTAAATATTTTTTATATAGAATAAGGGTTAAAAACGAGTGCACAGTCCACCTGAAGTTAAGTGAATAATGTGGCCCATACACGTCTACATTAATCCTCGGTTAAGAATCAAATGAAGATGCGTTGCCACCCCTGAAGCTTTAGGTGGAATGCCTCCTACTCAGTAAAAACAGTCTCCGGTTCTGTGCACTCATGTTAAGAAACACAATAGCACTAAGCCACTATTTTTCGCTGATATTCTGTGAGAGCGTTGTTCTTCTAGTCAAGCCGACCTATTCGTGCTACAACTCAGGTACGCGAGGGTACTCGTATGGTCACCTAAGTTTTGCCGCCCTATAAAACTGAAACTAGGAGGAGGACAGAGACAAAGCACAGAGCCGTATACTATAACTAATATATTAAGTAAAAATGGCAAACAAGCTTTGGCTAATTATGAGTAACTCATCGGAAAATCAATCTAAAAAAAAATAACTACACTACACAACACTAAAATATTTACTATAATGTCAACTGTCAAAATTGCGTTGATGAAGCAGCACCCTTGCGATCGTCTAATATTTGATTGACTGATGAAGAGCTATCGTATCACAGAGTCATGTATGCATACAAGGCTGTAATTTTTGAGTTATAAGAAAGATGACCTTATCACAAAAATTGATAGGGGCGTACTCCAATGGTTTGGGCACGTTGAACGAATGAGTGAAGACCGAATGGTGAAGAAAATATATAGAGCGAAAGTAAATATTAAAAGGTGTCGAGGTAGACCGAGACTAACTTTCGAAGACCATGTGAGCAAATTGCTCGAAGAGGGGAGGGTCAAGAGTACTCGGATACCTAGACGTGCATGTATGAAGAAGTTAATGAACCTGAAAGAAGCGAAAGAGGTATGTAAGGATCGTGACACTTGGCGATCTGTTCTCTCTGGCTACCCCGTTAGGGATTGTGCGTGACGATAAGTAAGTAAGTAAGTAAGTATAAGAAAGTGATTACATATTGACCGGATAACCGTATTGCTCTCACGTACTATACTATATAGCTGCAGCGTAGCTCTACCACGTAAACACTAAGTGAACACTAACATTACTAACGAATTAACAGTCCAACAAATGGTAAATGACTATCGCAATCTATGGAAACTAGCAGCCAATTTAAAACCTCTTCGGTCAGCTTTGAGGACTAAGTTAGGATGCCTTACAGTCTTTGATTATAATATCTCTTTTCAGCCTTTAGACCAGAACACAGTAGAGCTCGTACTAGTATTTGACAACAAAAATTGTTAAGAGGAACCTACCCAGTCGTACTGCTAGCAAGAAGAGGGGTCGTACCACCTATTAAAGAAGTATATATACGACAAACTGTGTTAAGTGACACGATTTTTTTAGAATACGGGTGACAAACAAACAAACAGTCCACCTGAAGATAAGTAGACGCTGTGGCCCATAGACCACATTTATCCTCGAATAAGAATCAAAACGCAGATGCGTTGTCACCCTTGAGAACTAAGATGGAATGCCTCGTTTCCAGTAAAAAAATTTTTCGCTCTACACTCACCATACGAAACACTGCAATAATAAGCTGCTGTTTTACGCTGGTATTCTGTGAGAACATGGTCCTTCCCCGGTCGAGCCTACCCATTCGGGCTACAACCGTAATAAAACTGCTGCGTGGATCTACCACGTATGAAACGTTGTTGCTTGAAGTTTTAATAAAGGCTATTGTTACGACGAATATTTACACAGTTAAGAGATTTGCTGTCCGACGCCAGATTGAAAGATCAGATGCTGATGCAATGATCATCCATCCATTGCGGATTTCTTTTTCGCCATAGTTGCCACTCTTGGCAGGCAGTTTGGGAAGCGAAGCTTTTCATATTTTTGAGATATTATTAGGAAGATGCTACTGCCTGCCTCCAGTTTGAAATGCGGTAGTGGATATTCTTACACCATCTCTAGCTCTACCCGGTCCGGTAGCTGTTACACATCAAAATATATTGGGTTCGATTTTCAAAAACAAAACAAAAAATGTAAAGATTAAAATTTGTATATTTGGTACTTCGTATATTTTTTCATTTACAATTTGAGTCAATAAGAATTAATAGTAATCGTATAATCTTAGATGATTATAGTATTAATAATTCACGAAGAACAATGTAAACTTAACGCACTTTTAATTATTTTTTAAAATCAAAATATTTAACAAATTCTAGATTACAATATAAGTATATAGTATAAATATTATTTATTACTTTCAGATTTAGAACAATAATTATTGAAAGTATCTAATTTATTACACAGAGTAGCTACTTATAGACGAGTCACTATTAAAACAATGTTAATTTAAAATTTCGAAACATTCTAAATAGTTATTTATTTTAATACTAAACAAGAAAATGTAATGGCGTTAGAGTTTTTTTTTATAGGATAGGGTGACAAACGAGCACACAGTCCACCTGATGGTAAGTGGTTGCTGTGGCCCATAGACATCTACATCTATCCTCGAATAAGAATCAAAATGCAGATGCGTTGTCACCCGTGAGGACCAAGATGGAATGCCTCGCTTCCAGTAAAAAGGGTCTCCGGTTCTCTACACTCGCCATACGAAATACAGCAGCATTAAGCTACTATTTCACGCTGGTATTCTGTGAGAGCGTGGTCCTTCCCCGGTCGAGCCGACCCATTCGTGCTACAACTATACTACTAATATAACTGCAGCATGGCTCTACCACGTATAAAATTAATTATTAAATAATTATAAATATAATTAATAAAGTTATTTATAAATTGTCTCTATATCTGTACAAAACCTGTATTTTAATGGAAAACTTTTAATATACGTACCTAAAGAATAGTATTATCGGGTTAATTATTTAAAATTATTGCATTCAATGACAGTTATATTAAAAACTTGGGAACATGTTCCGACAAATACACTTTGTTGAAACCGATTCTCCTTATTTTTTTAAAATTTAATTTCCTTTTTGTAAAAGATACTTAGTTACGAATAGAACCTAAACAGTTAGCAAGGGCTCATGGCATAACTGTTAATGCTCTATTGTTTTAGAATTGTTACACCGCTTTAATCTTAACCAAAAGGATGGTACAACTTTTTTCATACTATCCACATTTACCTAAACTAAAATTCATACATATCGTGCAAATAAAATTATTTTAGTGTTACCTACTAGAAAAGAATATAATTTGCTATATATTACATTAAATCACACACACATTGGAAGACAATATGAAATATTTTTAGAAGAAACAATAAAGAAGAAACCTAATTTTTGTTCCAACTATTGCTTGTTACTTCAGTACTTATTTAACATTATTCTAGAAATCTCTAAGTTTACAGCTAAAACGGCAATGGTGTTGCAAGTTTATTAGGTTACTTAAAAATTATGTTTATCTTAAGTACATTAGATTAATTTACTTCAAAGAATCTAATTAACACCGATTTAGAATTAAATTGTCGTTGTAGTCAATATTTTTTTATAAATATTAAGTCTACGATATTTACAAAATTTCTCCACTCAGAACGAGATATAAGCTACAATCAGTCGTAGATAAATGTTGATATATTTTTTAAAAGAGTTAATGACTAATCATAAGTTATATATTTTTTTTTAAATTTGCAATCTAATCGAATGTACAGACAAAGCACAATGAAAAAAAATCTGGCAACTTATTAATTTTTTTCTTAGGAACTTTGCTAATTAATAATATATATATATATTTAGCGTATACAATTTTGAGATAAATATGTGGGATATACATATTATATTATATTTTCATAAGATTAAAATATTTACTATTATGTTTGGTGTTCTCTTTTTTATGATTATTATCAGTTATTTACATATAACACTATGTAAATTATACATTATTTACAAACTGAATTTTGACATTTACGCGTTCAGCGCTGTTTAGAAACAAATGAAACAAATTGGTTGACAAGAAAATCTTCTTAAACTACCATTGCAATTATTTTATTAATAATAAAAGCGTTATTAATTATTAGTTAAAAATGTCTTTTAAATGTGCATATAAGTGTCGTTTTAGGTTCATAGGCACAGAGGCACAGTCATTAATTCCCATATATTACAATCTATAGTGGAATGAATATTCTTAATATTTTTTGGTAAAATATCTCATAGTTCTATTTTACGTTTTATAATAATAAAGTGAGTTAGATTTTACTTTTTATTACTGTCCTTTGAATGTAACTGGCCTTTAATACAACAACTCTGTTACAGTTTAGAAAATAAGGAATATTGTGTCACATTGTAATATAATAAAATAATACAATAAATTATTTCACATCTGATACATATAAAGCGTCTAAATATTGTATTATTTACAACTTATATATATAAAAGTAATATTCGTTTGTTCGTATTTTATGCGCTGTCATATTGTTCATCAGATCGCGGTAAGACTTTGTCACATTAGACATTGGACCCGGTAGGTGGAGCTGTTGTAGAATTCAGATATCACCCGTGCGAAGCCGGGGCAAATCTTTAGTGTATAAAAAGAATTAATAGTGACAATAGAGGTAACAGTCTACCTGATAGTAATACTACGGAAACCCGAGGGAACCCGTGACTAACTTAATTTTTTTTAGTCGAGCATAAAGATGTAGTTGAGCCTCATATACATACAGCCTCAAGCAATAGTCGCCTTTAATGTATTTTTTTTAATTTAGTATTTGGACCCCTTAACTATTTTGAGTGGCCACCCTAGTAACATCCGCTGAGGGACAGACGTACGACCTTAGATCACAGTGTTCCAGAATATGCTGAACTATCCCTAGTTGGATTTGGAAGGAATAGACAAACATGACGTTTATTTAAGACCAAAATATCAAGAAATATTCAGCCCACTCAACCACACCCAATCTTTACAACGGTCGCTTCATTTATCTATATTTATAATGAAATATAATATTTAAATAATAAATGGGAACTTTAACATAGTGAATGAAACTGCGGAAACTTCATAAAACGTCTCGCAACATACTCACGCAAGCGCAGGGTTCACATAATGTAGCATACACAAAAAATAGCACGATGCCCAAGTTGTAAGTACTAAATATTGCGTTATTTTATCTGTGTGCTACTGTAGGTGAAGCGACACATGTGTGTGCGTTAGGAGACGTTTGTATGAACATTACTCTAATTTACTCTTGCTTTAATATGTAGAGAAAATTAAAACAATAAAAAAAATTAAAAATCTATTGTAAATTTTTCATAAATCGAATTCTATTTAAATATAACTACTAGTGACTGACTGTTAGGACGTAATTCTAACAAAGAATTATACGAACATAGATGATTTTGTACATATTATAAGCGTATGAATTGTTATGCGAAGGGGTTTTAAGAAAGTCCCTTGCAAAATATATAATTATTGGGAGTGCGAGTAGAACATTTGACTAGTTTATATACTTATTATGCTTTTATCTTCAAGCTATAAAATTCCTTTATGCTTTCATATAATAATATCTACTAGGGAAAGCTAAATTAGTATATCTACGAACGTTTCAAATCCATTAGTGATTTTGCAGTATAATGTTTTATTTATACAACTTCTATATTTGCTAAGATTATTTTGATAAAACTACTAAAATTATTTTACAATTCCTTCACTGAAGCTGTGCGTAAATTGAATGATCATTAAATGTCGCTCTATTTTATACAAGAAAACAAACAGGCATTTTTAACTTATATTTAAATTCAGTAACAAAATTAAACAAAAACCGACAAAATTCAGCTATTAAAAATGTTAGGTGTAAAGATGATATATAAGAAATGGCCTTTACTTTAATAACTTTTTGTTAAATAAGTCATTTAAAGATTAACTTGAATATATATTTCAATTATAATGTTAAACGTCTAAAACTTATTCATCATTAAGTATTCACTTGAGTATAGCGATCATTTTATCAGAAAATAAATACAGCAAAATTCACAGAGTAATAACTTTTAGTTCGGACTCAAAGACGTCTATGTATTCCACTATTCTGGAAATTCAGAAAAAAAAAACTGTGTTACAGCTGTGAAACGCACAGGCGTCGTCTGGGCTGTAGCTGGCGTAACATGCCACGCAGTTATATTTTCTTTAACGACTCCTACCGTTTTATCCGAAATAAACTTCAAATTATGTTGATAAAGTACCGAACGCGTTTTCTTTGTTACATTAAAAAGAAAATAGTGTTTGTACTTATGAGGTTTGTATCTATATATAGATATACTATATCTATACATTTATTACTATATAAACTATTAATAAAAAGCTGATTTACTTAAACAAAAGTATGTTTTAACTTATTTTACAAAAAGAGGAAATAAAACGGAAAAAAATTATTACAAGTCAACAAAGTCTCAAACAAAGGTGATTGCGGAGCGCGGCGGTGGGCGGCCACGTCTCAGCCCGATCTTCCCGACTTAGCAAGTGTCGTTGTGTGCGTGCTGTAGCTCGTGCGTACAAGTCAGTACTTTAACGTGCCAGGCAGGCGACACCTATTAGCGACGTTCGGTACGCTTCTTAGTAGATAGCCTACTATTCTGTTTTTACTGTAATAATACTCGCGGTTCACAAAAAAAGAAAAAGAAAATAGTCTTCTCGCCCTTCGCAGTCGACTAAAAGAGTTACAAATACTGTAACTTAGTGCGCAATGTATTAAAGCCGCAGAATATACATCGAAATCCCTAGTATACATAGAAGTCTTTGTTCGGAGCGTTAAACAAACGTGACACAATGGTATAGTACAAACTGTATGAGATAAATGATTAACGGACATTGTAAAGACCTGGTGCTGCGCGCTGCTGAGCCAGCATTATGCGATTCGCGACGCATCTGTAGCAGCACAGGTAAGCTAAACATCACTTGAACAGTATCCTCCTGAACGCCCTTCGGAAATCCTTATTGAATATCGTGTATATAACTGGATTTAACACTGAGTTCATGTAGCCCAGCCAAAACGCGATTGCGAAAGCGCTTGATGGTATTACACACCACCTACAAGCTGCTTTCAGAATATAAAGGAAGAAAAACGGCAGCCAGCAAGCGATGAAGCTACCCATTATCAAACCTAGAATCAATGTCGCTCTCTTTTCCTTTTTTCTAGCTAATCTTCGCTTTTCCCTCTCAGGGTCTCTCGGTTTATGCTGTTTAGGCAACGCGGGCTCCAATTCCGATTTTGTTGGATGCGACTTCTCCTGTCTTCTAGTAGTGTCTGTCCTTTTACCGAAGATTGGTTGGCATATTCTTAGTTTTAAGGGCTTGACAACGGCACAACGGGTGGCTACACCCGAGTCTGACGATGAAGGCTCTAATTCAGAGACCATGTCTGTGTCTATCGCTACGCTGGATGCTCTGCAGCGCTGCGCCTGCAGTTGTAGTTCCCCGTTGACAGATAACGTGGAGCTTCTGTAAGGACATGCTGCTAGTGGATTCCTCGTCACTTGCGCACATGTGACCACCTGCGAAAAGAAATTTGCAGAAACCCATAATAAAATTTTCATACTGATAAAGAGCCATTCCATCTTAGTTCTCAGGGGTGACAATGCATTCTGCGTTTTTCCCTTTAATCAAGAACAGATATAGGTGTCTATGAAGTACGATATTCATTTACCACCGGGTTTTTTGTGCTCACAGACTTTTACTACTATATTAAAATATTACGCGAGATGCTTAACTATCAAAGGACTTAAGTAATTTGCTTTAAGAGGCTTTTGATTGCGACAAAACTTATATATTAGCTGCGTCCCCATCGTGTTACATTGTTGAGAGAGAAAAATTCGAGGTAATATAAACATCTTTCAGTTTCCAATAGATTGCGTTATAACCCCATTAAGGAGCGTCCATTAATTACGTGAGGAATTTATGGGGGGTAAGTAGGTCGAGCTGAATCTCACCCAATCTCAAGTGGGGGGGGGAGAGATCTCGGTAAGTATCATGTAATTGTTTCCCCCATGTGTTTCTTGGGTTAAATTAAGTAACGTTTTATCCCGTTTAAACCCCACACAATAGTATTTATTGCAGTTATAGGAACTTCATAAAATATGTATATATACGTTTTTAAAACTCTTTTACGTTTTTACACTAACACACGCATTTCGAAAAATCTTACATTCGTTTGGAGGAGGGGGGAGGGAGGTCACGCTATATCTCACGAAATCTCGCCAGGGGGAGGGGAAGGGTAGAGAAATCGGCAAAATCGACTCACGTAATTCTTGGTCGCCCACTTTACGCCAAATGTAAAATACCCAGATTGGCGACGGGTAGAAGCTTCAAAGGTGCAAGACGTCTAAAATTACCATCGCGATCTCCAATCACACAAATCCACTAATTAGACGAGACAATTATGACATATCCTTCGTAAAAGGGATGAGACTCAGGTTAGTGGACTTTAATTAACTTTAGGCGGTCAGAAGCATTAAACAGTCTTCTACTGAGTGTGGCACACTCTTGGTAAGTATCAATATCATCATCGTTATTACGTGTGTATTATACGTGGTAGAGCCACGCTGCAGTTATATTATGGTTGTAGCACAAATGGGTCGACTCGACTGGAGAAAGACCACGCTCTCACAGAAAACCACCAGCGTCAAATAGCAGCTTAATACTGCTGTGTTCCATATGGTGAGTGTAGAGATCCGGAGAACCTTATTCACTGGAAACGAGATATTTCATCTTAGAAGTCAGGGGTGACAATGCATCTGCATGTTGAGTCTTAATCAGCGATAAATATAGATGTTTATGGGCCATAGCATACATTCACCATTAGGTAGACTGTATGCTCATTTTTCACCCTTATTCTATAAAAAAAAATCGTTTGTGCTTATCAAGTCCGTATCAAATGTACTCTACGACCACTGCCTGTCTTACCTATGGGGGGATATAAAGCTTAATAGCTGATTAACTTATAGGGAGAAATATGCCATATTTGCCACGTTTATCATGCTATTGGCAACCGTAGTTTTGTATTATTTTAAGATGTAATCAGTTAAATGCATTCCACCTCCTGTCTCAGTTCCTTCAGTCGCCCCTTACGATCCCCTTGAGGTGATATGGAGTAGTGGGTACTATTACGTCTCCGGTACGTTAGCCTCTCCTGTAATTAGTAGAATATTTCACAATCGCCTTCGCTTCCCCTCGAAAATCTGTTAATTTTACACTTGTTACAGATCCACCTGATGGTATGTGGATGCTGTGGTTCATAGACAATCTACAATTATCCTCTATATAGATGTGGTGTTAGCCTTGAGAACTAAGATGTATTGCCTCGTTTCTAGTAAAAAGTGTCTCCGGTATTCTACACTCACCATACGAAACACAGCAGTATTATGCTGCTATTTTAAGGTGGTATTCTGTGAGAGCGTGGTGCCACCCCAGTCGAGCCGACCTATTCGTGCTACAACCATAATATAGCTCTACGACGTTGAAAACCTACATTGACGAAGTAACCTTTAGTTTTTAAAATACAATTAGTAGAGAATATTTTAGTAAAATAAAAAAATCTATGACCTATAGACACCTATATCTACCATCAATTAAGAATTAGATAGAATGCTTTGTTAAAGTACGGAAGAAAGAAAGCAACTGGATATGCATGTCAGAAATAGGCGTACAAATGTAATTGTTGTTAAACAATATTAACAGAGAATTACCATTCAAAACACAAATATAAAACTGGAAATCTAACTTATCTAAATAAAAATTCTGGTCGTTGACGCTGGTATTCTATGAGAGCGTGGTCCTTCCCCGGTCGATCCAATCCATTCTTGCTACAACCATAATATAGCTGCATGTAATGTTACAGCGTGATGTGTTGTTTAAATGTCTTATTTCTAAGAGGTTTGTGAAAGATTAAGACCGTGCTGCTCCAATTAAAGTTGGCAAGTACGTCACATATCCTGGAAATATTATCTCTGTGACAAGCAGGTTTCCTCGCGATATTTTCTATGCAATTAAGAATAATTGCCATTGCATATTTATTATAATAAAATTCTAAATTGAGGACATTTTTTTATAGAAGTAGGGTGACAAACGAGCACGCAGTCCACCTGATAGTAAGTGCATGCTGTGGCCCATAGACATCTACATTTAACCTCGATTGCGAATCAAAATGCAGACGCGTTGTCACCCCTGAGGACTAATTTGGAATGCCTCGATTCCAGTAAAACGGGTCTCCGGTTGTATCACTCTCCATACGAAAGACAGCAGTGTTAAGCTGCTATTTTACGCTGGTATTCTGTTAGAGCATGGTCCTTCCTCGGCCGAGCTGACCCTTTCGTGCTACAACCATAATAGTTACAGCGTGGCTCTACCTCGTATACGACATCATTAGATCATTTGCATACATTCTTATCTTTTGCTTGTGAATTCCAGAATTCTAAAATTATTCTTTTACTTAGTTATTTTTAAGGTAGTTATTTTAAAGTTGTTACAAACCTTAAGAGTATCTTTTCTTTCATCACTTGGCGGTGGACCGGGGTCGCCCGCTTCGCTTGTAGAAATATCGGATGCGAAGTCGCACGTAACCGTCGGAATTGGAACTTGCTGAGTTTCTATTGTTGATATCTGACCCTCCCTATAAAGAAGAAGATTTTTTATTACATTTAAAGTTTAAAGAAGTTTACAATTTATATTAGCAGATAGTTTATTAAAACTTTTTACTAAATTAATTTCCCTTTTACAAAATAAGTTCGACCTCATCCTGTGTTTGTTAAACTTATTTGTATATAGCTATCGCATAGCCCAAAATACAATAAATTTTTTTAATTTTTGCCACTGTCACGTTTCTTCTTTATAAAACTAAAGTAGCAAACAAACTTACAGTTCACCTGATGGTGAGAGACTGCAGTCCACGGACACCTGGAGTCAACCTCAAACAAAGTAAACCTTTTGTTTTGTATTGTTGTCATCTCTGAGGACTAAAATAGAATACCTTACAGCCACGGACGAGTAAAAAAAGTAAAGACTCCGCGTCACCTACATAAAAAATGAAGCACCCCAAAACAAACCAGCTACGTGTAAACACGAACCTGTAAACACGCACATACTCACACAAAGATAAGCCGATCGGCCGCCATTACGTTTTCAAAAATCAAAAATAATCAAAAATTGAAATAATGTCGTGGTGTGTCGTTAAAAGGTGCAAAAATAATACCACATTACAAAAAAAGTGCCAAGGGATTACCTTTCACAGATAAGCCAGTTCTTATTACATTATTTATTACGCACATTACGCACACATATACAGCATAAATGTTGCTTCACTTGCTAGTATCGCCGTGCGGAGTCCCTCTTTTTTTACTCGTCCGTGCTTACAGCCGGTAAATATTTTGGCTCTCTATTTCCGTTCAGACTAGACCTACTAGACCTAAACTTCAGAACGCAACATTTATAAGACGGACTCCCAGGCAGTCAAGTAGTTTTATGACCTTGATTAAGACTACTTTTATTGATTTTATCGCGTAAATTTATTTGATTTTCAATTCCCGACGTTTCGGGTACTTTCCGTCACCCATGGTCATGGGGGACTGAGGTCAGTCTGATGTCAGTGTAAGTTCGGAGTACCTTCAGCTTTTTAATAATTATTTATGGCCCGATCGACGCAGAATGAATTTACTGTGTCTTGAAGTCTTGCAGTGGTATACTTGGGTTTAGTTTTAATTTTATTAATTACAGGGTTCCAAGCAGGTGGTAGTTGGATGTTTTAGAATGTTTTTTAATGTCAATAGCTTCACGTATCATCCTTGGTAGGAATCGATGTTCGTTCGCGATGATTTCTATGACCTAGTTTACATCATATTATTCATTCGTCACTCCATTTTATTGCTTCAAAATTCAAAAAACTTCATGGCCTCCGGTCAGATGGCGCTATAACCATCTCACTTATGCTTGACTAATATACTTATGCTTATGCTTGACCAGCAAAAAGGAGCAGCGTAGAAGTAACTGGGCATCTCGTACTGCTATCGTCAATCTGCCTGCCAGGCGTGGTAACTGTGGCAAAATGGGAGTTGTCCATACCCGACAGTGGATATTGCGGACTGATGAATAAGAAGAATATATTTGTTACGGAATCTATAAAACTATTAAATGATTTAGATTTCTATCTGATGGTAAGTGGCTACTGTCTAGTTGGTCTAGTGGTCGTAGTTTTGGGTTCGAATCTTGTATCGGGCAAAAATCAGTTAGGTATTGGGTTTTCTGTCCAGAAATTCTCCGTAGCAGCCTGTAGGAAGTTGGCAAAATTAAGCCCCCGTGTCACAGAAAACACGTAAAACCATAGTTCCTGCGCCTGATCCTCTCCAGTCGATTCGGATTTACAGCGCCAGTGAACTACGAAATTAAGTTAAGAGTGTACCTGTGCTTGCGCACATACTTGTCTGCTATAAATCAGGCTTGGGTAAAAAATATTGAGATATCGATATTTTGTCATAAAAATATTGACATATATTGCCGGTATTTTTAAGTCTCGATATATCGATATTCGATATTTATTTTGGATTATAGAATTCATAATATCAATTTCGATATATTTTAAAATGTTGTTTTAAACGACAAACATTAAGCAACAAAAGTACCTACACACGTCATGTGCTACTGTCGTGTTTTTCGTCGTCCAACCGTCCAGTAATACAATTTTGTGCCTTGTCTTACTACATCATGCAAAACATGACGATATATCAATACTTATCACGCGATATAATATATCTTTACTTTTTAAAAATATCTATACGATATACAGATTTTTTTTTACTGTCTGAAAAAAATAGTGTGTAACAAGTGAACAGATTAGAAGCCTATGGCACTGATATTTTACAAAAAAAAAATAAAAACGAACATTTGTAATTTAATAAATTATTTAATAAAAATCTATCAAAATTCAAGTCATATCTACTCTACTTTATGAACGGCAATAAAACAATAAACTTAGTAGGCATCTTTGACCTTGTTACTTCGCAGGATCACAGACTTAAGGGCAAAGGATAAGGTAATTGTTCAAAAAATTTTTTCAAACGTTTAATACATAACTTTTGTTTTTATTTTTTCTAAAATATCAGCGCCATAGACTTCTACTCCCTTAACTTGTTATACCCTATATTATTCCAGACGATAAAAAAAGTTCACCAGTATATTGATAATTTTTTTCAAAAATGGCCGCCGTGACCGAAACTCCGTCTGGAAGACAAGTGGCTACTGCAATCCATAGGCATCAGCTACCAACAATGGCGGTTACATATCCCTTAACACCTGATGAAATAACTTAAATCCTATAATTACACTGGCTCTTTAATTAAACCGGAGCACAAAAGCGAGTACACTGCTGTTTTGGCGCAAGTATGCTGTTACAAATTTGACGGTTCGATAGCGCAGTAGCTTTAGCTACGTCGCTGCGGGTTCTGGGTTCAAATCTAATAAGAAACAAATATTTGATCGGCCTAAGAGTAATGGCTTCGCATCTTAACGTTTGTCTTATGGAGTGTAGAAGTAAGGAGTACCAACTCCCATAGTAGAATAGTTGAAAAAGTGGTCATCTGTAAGCAGTAAATAACAGTTCAAAAACTATCCACAACAGCGCTGGAGTAGCTACTGGAATGAAATGAACTTAGTAGTTGTCGCCGGTTTAAGTGTGCTAAACTGATCAGTAACTCTAAAATCTAAAATAATTTTATTTAGTAAATATAACCTCGAATAAGTCGTCTATTCCACTAATATTTTTCGGCACGTTCTTTAAAATTTACCCCGTAGTTATAGTGGCGTCATCCTTATTTAACGGATTTCTATGGACACTTTAATACACAGTCTGTACTCCTTACTTCTACACTCCATAGTTTGTCCATGTAATATAGTAGATATTCCTAGGTATAATTTATAGGTAATAACCACAAGAGAGTGGCACCTATCCAGGCGGGTCCTTCGGTATAAAAGAAGCTCTACTGTCTAGTTCAAAGTTATAATTTGTACCTGTTATTATTGGAGTTACTTGGGTCTACTCCTGATGGAATAGGTATAGAGGACGAGGCGGGCATGGGCCGCGTGCCCTTGGCTGGATTTGAGAAACTTGTTTGCTGTTCGTTCTGAAAAATCATACGTCGCAGTGTTAGATAAAAGATAAAGTATTAAACAATATATATATATATATATAATATATATATATATATATATATATATATATATATATATATATATATATATATATATATATATATATATATATATATATATATATATATCAATTGCTGTCCGTTAGTCTCGGTCAAGCTCGGAAAATAGCTCGATATTGATGAAATTTTTTGTGTGTGCGTGGTTCCCTGGTTGGTTTAAACCCGGTAGGTATCGCTGTTGTCAAGATCCAGAAATCACTCGTACGAAGACGAGGCGGATAGTTAGTCGTACATACATTTATCATCTTTATATTAGTAGTATAGTTGTAGCACGAATGGGTCGGCTCAACCGGGGAAGGACCACGCTCTCACAGAAACCAGCGTAAAATAGCAGCTTAATGCTGCTGTGTTTCGAATGGTGAGTATAGTGAACCGGAGACCCTTTTTACTTCAAATGAGGCATTCCATCTTAGTCCTCAGGGTGACAAAGCATCTGCATTTTGATTCGTAATCGAGGATAGATGTAGATGTCTACGGGCCACAGCAACCACTTACCATCAGGGGGACTGTGTGCTTGTCAGCCTATTCTGTAAAAAAAACATCATCTTTTGTTGTTCACTGCATCCAACTTTAAAAATGGGAAACTACGGAATGCTTTAGAGATTTTTTTTATTATAAACTAGCTTTCTGCCCGCGGCTTCACTCGCGTGGGCTTGAATTCAAAAACATCGATAATACTATTTCGTACTAAAATTAGCATAACTGGATCACTTGTAGAGGCATGTCAGTATGTGTGTCTATATTGGCAATATTATAGGCTACAGAAACACATAACTTACTTTATCAGAATCATATAATTATCATACGTCAAGCAACACTTTTTTTATATCAGGCACGTTTTCCAATGTATCTTTATTTACGGAAAATTGTCCTGGAATCGAAAATGCTTTATTTATACAACATTGATTATTAAAGTTGATATAATCTTGATAAAATAAGGTTTAATTGGTCTTTATTTATATTGGTCCCATTGAATATTGATTAGCACCACATGCCAGTATTACGTTCGAGTAGACTTCAAAGTTTCATAAATGTAGTTCTATTCACGGAGAACGTGTGAGAAGAACTAAATTCATGAACAGGAGTAGGAATCTTTACATAAGATGGGCAATTTTTACATGGGCATGCATGATGGGCAGCTGTGTCTTTCAGATCGAAGCTAAATATGTTAAAAATATACATTTGGCAACTCGCATGCCAAGCGTAGCTGGCTGATATGGCAAATATCCAACTTTATTAACTATTGGAAATCCAATTGATGAACGGAAGTAGAAATAATATATTAGCCATGTAGAGGTGGCGAAAAAGAAACCATTTCCCCTTTTTCATCCCGTGGGTGTCTTAAGAGGCGGCAGAGGGAATCAGAAACAGGAGATGGGCAGCATCTTCTTGATAACAGCGCAAAGTAATAAAGAGCTGCGGTTGCCAACTCGCTTGTCTATTTGTCATACAATCGGGGAAGCCTATGATCAGCAGCGGAAAGCCCCATTAAAAGTAAAAAGTAGCAGCCTCAATACGGGATCTATTTTAATATACTACCGGGCACAGGCCACTGCCATTTTCAGGTCAAAAAGTAGTTAATTAACTTGAATCCAACGCTGGTTGAGCGACTTTACATAGCTGTACCTAAAAATGATTTCCGAAATATATTTTTTTACATCTCCGATATGCAGATTTCCTACGATGTTTTGCCTCACCGCCGAGAACGTTTTAAATCGAAACTACAAATTGCAGTCAAATATGAGTGGAGTCGGCGCGGATCTAATTTGAGTTGCTTAAGTACCAACTATAAAATTTACGTTTAGATCGGTTTGATTACAGGCTCATACAGATGACTTTCAAGATTCTATCAATCCAGTTCTACTCATAGTTAAAATGAAAATAAACCCGTGTTTAAAATTTGCTTTCTTTGATAATTACAGTACCTACTATTTCCACACGAGACTGTTCATTTACTCATGTGGGCTATGCAACCAGGACTGTCTCAAACATTTCAATAGTTGAAATGTCTGAAATATGAGAGCTACAAACTGCTTTATAAATCTCATTAAAAGTAAACAAGGCTGCATCAACGGTATCACGAACTATTCCATCAATTATGCATAAAAATCTCATAGTGCATTTAATTTTCAATTACTTATATCGGACTTGATACATAAAGAAATTTGTGAAATATTGCTACGCCGATAGGCACACAACATATTAAACTAAATACCTTCTCTCCTAATTAAAGTTTTGTGTACACAGTTTTGTTAGTAATTTTGCAAAAATTGAAAATGTGTTTAATTTGACCAATTATGTCCTTATTATATAGTTAGTTATATAGTTTATTTAGCAGTAAGTAGATGGCGCTATTATTATATTAAAACTATGACAATCAAAACTTTACCCTAGTACTCAGACTCAATAAGTTGAGATGCGACTGGAGTGGCTCAATTGCACAACAAAGCCGGTAACATTTATATCATACATAAATTTAGCATAAAGTGATCTAGAAATAAAAATAAAATTTCTGCTTTTTTTCAAATATACGCAATCAGCGCCGCTAGCGGTGTATAATGAAATTATTTTACAATTTAACAATAATATCTAGAAATAGCAGTGTTGTATTTAGTTGTTAATATCGCCAAACCATCTCTATTCATTGATTTGGTGAAGCTATATGATGATATAGTCAAGAAACACTGTTGAATTTTATGAAATACCGCCATTTCACTTTCAATATTCGATCGAATTTGTGATATTATAAATTCTTAGATCTGACAAATGACCAGTACATATATAAAACTCTTTTTATTTAAACTATGAGGATAATAAGAGTTTTGTACACGCTAATCGTAATTTTTATCAGTTTATTTATAGATAAAAAACTGATATCTTTTTATAAATTAGAAATTAAACTTAGAAACATCCTTAATTTTATTATTTTCGATAGATGTCACTACTATATATTTAAGTAGTAATTAGTTACTAAAAAATCTTATATAAAAATTTATATCTACTAAAATGAAATAACAAAAACTAAAAAATGTGTATCTGAATTTTCAAATAAATTATGAGTTTAATTAAATAACTTTATAAATGCAAATGAGGCAAAAGGTGACTACTTTTAGTATTTTACGCAAGATGGCACTGTCTTGAAAAAGTGAATACAACAATGATATTGTAGATTGTCGGCGTGGTTCAATTTATTACACAACAGTTAAAACTTTTTTTGTGCTTTATTTATAAATATTTTATTCATTTTAATAAGACACATCAATCGTATAAAGTAAAAATTAACATCTAAAGAAAGGAAAATACTTAACCCTCCTTATTTGAAGTTCCGCAATCGGATAAAAAGTAGCCTATAAGTAGCCGCGGGTTTCTAACTACCTACACACAAAATTTCATGTAAACCTGTTCTGTAGTTTTTGCGTGTACACAGACAGACAGACAAACATTTTAAAAACTACTAATTTGGCTTCAGTACCCTTTGTTCAGCCCCGTGGACTTGTTTTTCCAGAATATATTAGAATTACAGACACGACTTATCTACAGATTTATTATATGTAGAGATTACTTCAGCTCACAATATCCTTAGACGGGATTTGACCACACTGTTGCTTATACAAAATTCTTATTATCATCCAGTAAATCTATGGGTATGGAATGGATACTTACAGGTCTCGGTCTAGGGTTCTTTCTGATGCCCCTTCTCGCACGCGCCTTCGCCGCGTAGTATATCCTGATGTAGACGAACACCATGATGCAGGACGGTATATAAAAGCTGCCTAGAGCCGAGTAAACCACGTAGCCGATGTCATCCGACACCTGACAACAAACAAAAAGAAATGTCATGTATGGCCGTTTGGATCTCTCGATCGTTAGATCGTTGTTAAGCATTTTTTGTGCTCGTGCGATGACTTGCAGGCTTCAATTAGGCCCATGGGGGTTAGAAAGAAGGAGAACAATCGCTGTACAAAACAGTGTCCCAGAAATATGGATTAAATAAGTGAGGCGCTGCGATCGCTGAGTTGTCTCAATAAAAGCGGGCTGTTGTGCGCTAGTTTGAAATGATCTATCAACGTTTAATATACGTGTATATAATATCATTCAACGAAAAAAAAAGAAAATAACGAAATTATAATTATTATTTATTAATAAATAAATTATAAGAATTATTTTTATAACTTTAATTATTATAAATATTATAAATTATGACAAACATAAATTTATAATTATTATTGATTTATAATTATTGTTATTTATAATATTTCAACATTTTTTAATGTTTCTTTTTGTCAAAATTAAAAAATTTCGGAGCAAGATTATTTTCTCAACAATGCCCCGAAGAAAATTTGTACATTATTCAACTACTTCATCAACTTGTACTCATAAACAGCTAATCGCAAATACTACTTACCGACGGCAGCGCGACAGGCGGGCTAATGCTTTAGTACGTAGCGATCTATCGTTCTCCTTCTCTCTAACCTTAATGATTAGGGCAATCAAGAAATGTGTGTGTTTAATCATGTTGTGCGGAGAAATCACATCGTTTTCTCGTATGATCGTTGCCAATTACGAGGACGCCTTGAGGGACTAGAGAGTGCATATGTGCTCGCGCACACACCCGTGCACTATGATCCTGGTGTACGCAGATGGCTAGTCTACGTTGAGACTGGCTGCCGTGACGTGAAATTCAGTTGTAAAGACATTATTGTAATATGTCATAAGAAAAGATAGTGTGATTTAGGCTTCAGTTGTTGTACAATCTATTTGCGCTATTGTGCAGTAATGACAGTGCCGCCTAATCACCGAGTGAGGTGAAGATGTGACCACAGATCGCAAAAATATGAGTTATTTTCGGTTTTACTTTAAATGTAAGTGACAAATATCTAAATAAATTTTAAATTTGATTTATTTGTAAAATTACATCAGAAAGCTCTGTTCAATGGGTTTTTAATGAAAATTAATAAATGAGTGTTCTCTCCCTCTCTGTCATCCTCAACAGACTTGACAGAGATATAGATATATCCCATGGGGATAAGATCTTGAGTTTCCAACACGTTATCCTAGAACCTGCCTGTTCACTCTTGTCCTAAAAGATCATTGTGGTAGTGGTCAAGTGTTATTTTCTGTAGTAAGTAAGTAGTAACAGTAAACACCCAGATCGAGTTGAGACTGATTTATTCATATTTACCCTCCACTATTACAATAATCTCTTACATCTCCCTTCTTAATTATAAGAAACAAAATCAAAATAGTAATTTACTCTTGCATATTCTTATCACAAGTTCGTTCACTGGTACGTAGACACTTCACTAATCAACACGCTCAGCTTTGGAAAAATGTAGTAGACTGTGGACAAGCTAGGGAGGCCCTACCTGTAATAAACAGTCGCTTAACCAAAGTTCTAATGAGACTGAACAAGCCGCAGATCAGGATAGTAACAAGTGCTATCACAGGACACGGCACCTTTAACAAACATTTATTTACTATAGGTGTTACAGATAGTCCCCTGTGCAGGGCATGTATGGGGGAGGAAGAAACGGCGGCCCACGTGCTACTGAAATGTCCGGAGGTCGCTACGTACAGGGCTAAACATCTCGGCACGCCGGGATCACTCCCCGAAGTTGCATGCAACATCAAGGGACTGTTGAGCTTCTTCGGGGAGATCTCATGGCTCGAATAATCACATTATTCCTGCCCACACGCAAAATACGCGCATAGACGTGGAGTTGCGGAAAACAGCCCGTCGTAAACTAAACTAAACTAGGCCATAACTTTACATTACTTTACTTTTATTATGATTAAGAATACATTATTTTTAATTATATCTCTCTAATTACTCATCTTCCACTATCTTACAAATAAGAAAAATCAATTATGAAATCAATACCACTAAAATAAATTTGAGTATAAAACGTTTATTTATTTACTAAATTAAATTATTACTTATCCGTTTTTTTTAAATCTAACCAATTCCTTTGTATTAATAAGTAATACTTATTTTATTTTTGAAGTAATAAACCAATTACATTTTATTTCTTAAGTAATAAATCTAAAGTAATATACTAATTAATACATATGAAAGTCCCGTCGGGAATCGTACCTGGGACCTTTGGCGTGATAAATGTGCATACTGTGCTGCTTAAACAAATAAATGATAATAGTTTTTTTTGCGCCCGAAGCAAATATGGGCAGCCCTCCGGAAAGCGGGGGAGGGAGGTGGGGAATGCTCATAGCATACCACGCAGCCGGCTGCGTGGTTATGTGGAGACTTTTACCCACTAAACACCGCCTTTATGGATTGGCTTACCGATCTGACGAGAGATCCCTAAGCCGTACACGGACGCGACCCTCCTTGGCAGAAAGGATTTTGATTTTCGTTACTTGTGCATACGTTACAATTTATAGTTTTGTTTTCACTGAACACGGTGACTGTGGCGACGCGGCTGCGCAGCTGTTCATCACAGCTATTCAGTGTTCGAAGACCAATCTATTCGGTGGCCTCACTGTCACAATAATTATTGTTATTTATTGTATTAGGTGAGGCTCTACGAGGTACAATACAGTTTGAAAACTGACTGTTTTACGGGCAGCTAGGTCGGATATCATCGTAATTATTTAAATTTAAACTATAGTGCGGCGCGTCGATGTGGAGAATCTTTAATAAATAATAAGGCGTCTGTTACGTATGCAGCAGACAATACTGTTCCTGACAACCATTCTCTTTTATCTAGTAGTACCCTTACTTCTTGTCCGTTGCTTAATTGGTCTAGATTTCTCGTATGTTGATCGTAGTAGTACTTTTGTTTATTTTGCCTCGTGACTAACTTTTTATGTACATTTTTTGTAATTTTGGTTTTAAAGTATGATCTAACGTTGGTAACATACTTCTGAATTTCCTACTTTGCGATAGCTCATCCGGCGATGAAATATCATTTTCTAAAGGTGTGTTCAGATAATCAAGTAACGCCAACCGATAATCAACTCTATCTTCTTTACTTTTAAGAATTATGTTTTCTACAGTTTGTATCAATCGCTCAACTTGTCAGATTGCGGTTATCGTGGCGATGAGATTACGTGTTTAGAATTCCATTCTAACGAAAACTGTCTAAACAGACCACAATCAGGCATTGCTATGTTTGGTATACCCTGACAACTGAATATGTTTTTTAGGGTTTCAATTATACTAGCTGAAGTTGTACATTGTAATTTTAATAAAGATACCAATAGTTAACTTGCAACCATCCGCTTGATTAAATACAATGATGTGTCTTACCTGGATTGAAGAGCACCTTCCGCCTAACGCCCAACGCCAATTGCGTGCACTAACCCCGTCACCACTAATCCCCGAACCACTACTTGCGACACCACTACTCCCAACACCACTATTCCAGGAAAGACACACACAGAGACAGACAGAGGCATCTTCAGGTGATGTAGACTCTACGGCGGCTGACCGCTAAGTCACTCACTCACAGCTTTTTTAGCAATAGTTATGCTACTTACCCAATCCGATGGGCCCTCCACTTTGGTTATAATGCCTTGTTTCTCCATATCTTCCAATTTCATCTTAACGTTATCTCTAATCGCGAACGGTAGTTTCCTAGGAGCATGAACAACCGGTAAAATATTTTCATTTAATTTTATTCTGTATTTCCCCGGTAAGCATCCTATATCCTGAAAAACGTCGTCATACTGCCCTATAATGAGGGGACTCCGTTATCCTCCTGTATCGTCATCACGCGACTCACCATATCCAACCCACTGCACGCAAACCTGCCCAAGACCGACATAGACTTAACATCTGCTATTTTAAATTCTAGCATGTACATTTTACTTTTGTAATACATTTTTAAAGCGATTTTTCCTACTACTTTTATGGCGGTACCCGAGTAGCCAGACAACTTGGTGTTTGTTTTTAGCAAATCTTTATCTGAGACCCCAATTTGTGGCAAATAATACAACGGAAATACATTAACATCTGTCCCAGTATCTAATTTAAAGTCGACAGATTTATTATTTATCATCAGGTTAACATTCCACTCACTACTAGATTTTGTATTACCTACTAGATATGTATTACCTACTAGATATGTATTAATATATAAGATAGATATATATAGATATACCTACTAGATATGTATTAGATATGTACCTACTACGCGGGACACTTAAACTGTTTATGTACACTGCCACAATGCCCACATTGCTTCATCCAAGGTGTCGAACCCGTGGAGGCACGTTCGCCACGAGCGCGCGGCGACGGGCGCTGAGCCGGGCGGGTTGCGCCGCCGCGTACGCCGCGTCCGCCTCTGCGTGCGTCCTAGCTCACGCCACCTGCGATATCCTCTCCTTGAATCCATCCGGTGCCGCACACTACAACTATTCTCATCATTTTCGACCGCTTGAATATTTTTGATAGAACAAGCTGATAACTGCTCCTGTTTAATGTTATCCGCATATACCCTCAATACTATTGCGACTCGACGTATTTCTAATGCTTTACTTAAGGTAAGATCGTCCTCCCTTAGTAGCCGTTCCCGAATAGCTGAATTGATTACGCCATGTATCAGCCTATCTTTTATAAGATCATAAGACCGTCGTTTAAAGCCCCCAACTCGCATATTTGAGCCAATTTCTGCAAGTCGAAAACATATTGTTCTATGGTATCATTTTCCTTCAGGTTTCTTGTAGAAAATCGGTGTCGTTCCACTGTAACATTAGGTTTTTTGTTAAAATGTCCATCCAATATTTGTAGCACAGCTTCCGCAGTAGTGCATTTCAAAAGTGAATCTATGTTTTGAATATCTCGGCACTGATCACCCAGTACGTGCAATAATATAATAATCTGTACATTCGCCGCTTTATTCGTTATTTCACATGCCTTTGTATAAATTTCGTAGCTATTCCTCCATTTTGGCCAACTGACACTTAAACTTGCATAGTCTGAACTCCCGTCGAAACGAAATGGTTTTGGTGGACTTAAGAAACCTTCCATAATTATTATATGTTATTAAACTAAACACTATTTAAATTAACTTGTAATATACTTAATAAATTTATTTGTCCTACCGATTGCGCCATGTGAACACGGGCACGCAACAATAACACCCAGATCGAGTTGAGACTGATTTATTCATATCTACCCTCCACTATTACAATAATCTCTTACAATGGTGACAAACAAACATCATACAATCCACCCGATGGTAAGTGGATGCTGTGGCCTATGACTAGAAGATGTCATGTGACCCCCAGAAGACACAAGTTTGCGCGTTAACCGCTAAAAAGAACCCCTTTGTCGTATCCCCTCAGTTTCAAGGCACTCCCCTTGTTGCCTCAGCCAGTATCGGAATCCTCGGCGTCGACATATCGAGTGACGTGCAGTTTCGTGGTCACTTGGAAGGGAAGGCCAAATTGGCCTCTAAAAAGCTTGGCGTGCTCAGCAGAGCGGGACAGTATTTCATGCCGGCACACCGCCTGCAACTTTACAAGGCGCAGGTTCGGCCGCACATGGAATACTGTTCCCATCTCTGGGCTGGGGCTCCCCAGTACCAGCTCCTTCCACTTGACCGCATCCAGCGCAGAGCGGCTCGAATCGTCGACGACGGAGTGCTTTCCGATCGGCTCGATTCACTGGCGTTGCGAAGAGATGTTGCATCTCTTTGCGTATTTTATCGCATCTATCACGGGGAGTGCTCTGAGGAATTGTTCGGATTAATCCCAGCCGCCAAATTTCGTGAACGCACGACACGGCAAACGTCCCGATACCATCCACACCATCTGGATGCTTGGCGGTCCACCACTGTACGTTTCACAAGGAGTTTTCTTCCACGTACAACCTCTCTGTGGAATAGTTTATCATCGGCGATTTTTCCGGACCGATACGACCTGGGGACCTTCAAGAAAAGAGCTTACTCCTTTCTAAAGGGCCGGCAACGCACCCGCAATTCTCCTGGTGTTGCGGTTGATCATGGGCGGCGGTAGTCACTTAACATCAGGTGAGCCGCATGCTCGTTTGCCCCCTCTTCTATAAAAAAAAAAAAAAAAAAAAAAGATGTGACGTAGACACCTACAACTCTCTTAGATTAAGAATGAAAACACGGATGCCTTTCAACCTCTAAGGGCTATTATCGAGTGTCTTCTAGCTCGGTACAAGTTAAAGGGTCTCCAGTTCGCGACACTCACCGTCCGAAACACAATAGCATTGTGTAGAAGCCACGTTTTGCAGTTATATTCCTATAATTAGTTAGATAGATGGACAAAATATGTTTGGCGAGTGCACTGAAGTTATTAAACTGGTTTAAATAAGTTACATGTGTGTACTGTTTTTGTTATGTTGCTATTTAACGCTGGTTTTCTACAGCGTACCTTTATCACGCTAATTAGGTTTTTTATAGGATGGGAGTGACAAACGAACACACAGTCCACCTGATGGTAAGTCGTTACTGTAGCCCATAGACATCCACATCTATTCTCAATTACGAATCAAAACGAAGATGCGTTGTTACCCGTGCGGACTAAGATAGGATGCCTCCAGCGTTAAGCTGCTATTTTACGCTAGTTTTCTGTGAGAGCGTGGTCCTTCCCAGGTCGAGCCGACCCATTTGTGCTACTGTTAATATAGCTGTAACATAGCTTTACCACGAAAAAGTTAAAGTTAAGCTTTTTAGGACAAGGAAGTGTCCTTCATACTGTCCCACTACGTGTTGACGTACTTCACATGTCTTCGAAATAATTTTTTTCTTATTTCTCAGACATGCAGTATATGTATATGTTTCCTCACGATATATTACTTCTCCACTGAGCACGCGATAAATCAGCACTTTAAATTGCAGTTAACAGTTTCATTAGTGCCGACGGGGACCGAACTCGGTTGCTCGTGTACTGTGAAATTTACAACGAGCGCATAGTTCATGAGCTACCACGGTTTATCACGTTAATATTGAACTTGAATTACATAACTGAATAAATACCTTGTTGTAAACATTAGAATCCATGAAAAAAACTTGAAATGCCTCAAAACTAATTTTTTTTGGTACATTAGTGCTATCACTAGAGGCCAACTGGCAGTGGCCCAAGGCCACTGACTGATATAACCACTAGTATTAATTTAGCGTTACTATTTACAGTCAACGACTACAGATCACAAGTAAGGGTAATGCATGGTAAGTTTAGACAAAGAAATATATTTAAAAATAATAGAATAACATTTAGAAACATCCTCAAACAACAACTGGAGCTAGTAAAAGCGAATTTCAAAACGAAACAACGAAGCGAAACTTTTTCACTTAGTGAAATTTCAATTTTATTTTTAAGTGAGAGCTCGGTGCCTAATTTCATTTGTGCCCGAGGCATAGTAATTTCAAAGGATATTTTTACCTTATTATTTAAAAGCCTTATTGCGTTTCGTTGTTTTCGACTGTATGAAACAAACAGTACAACAAAAATATGCTTCATGTACGCCTTAATGAAAATATTCACTGTTGTAATGAATGCGGTAAGTTTAAAAAGAAAAAATAAAAATTTTTTCTTCGAAAAAAAATTTTTAAATTATTTAACAATTTTTAGATTTATTTAAAATATTACTGCATGCCTTAAGCACAAAGCGCGTAGGTACGTTCTTCTAGCGCCTAAAATCAATAATCCAAAGTTTTGTCGCATGAAATCGTATCTAACAATCATATTGAACATATACATGATATAAAAAGTACATTATCAGAAAGATAATGATTGTTGAACTTGTATTTTTAAGTCAATTAATTGCTATTTTTACATTAAGAAGTGGTTTCAGTATCTTATGGTATAGATTTATCAGGTCCGCATGGAGGGGTAAACACAATAACTTTTGAAAATATCAAATATTCTACTCAATCTATTTTTTAATCTCTTCATCTTTTAGATGGGAAGGCATGGGATGTAAACGGCTGTTTAATTTTGTTTTATTTTCATTATAATTAGTTTTTTCGCGTGAGAAAATTCTAAAATATTCGGTGTTTGGGCAGCCTTGTAATCATATATTTTACTAAAAACAGATACACATTGACTCACACCAGGATCGTGAGTGGTTTAATGTATCGTTTGTATGTTTACAAATGCTCGTGATGAAAAATATCGATCGATATAGAAATACAAAATATTTCAAAAACCAAATTTAACACATACTTGACCAAGGTCAGATATTATTTTACCGTTACCGTTACAGTGTAGCAAAAGTCCATAGCTTAACAAAGGCTCCCGATGGATTGGCTCATACGGAGAAGATAGGAGAATTAATACATTCGTTTATTAATAACAGTTTATATTATACTTATATAAATTTAGTAATAAATATCCCGTGCAGTAATAATATGTGTGGTGTAATGAGTGACTAAGCAGTTCAACAAATAGTTTATCAGTAAAATAAAATCCGAACGTAATTTTGTAGAAAAGAGGGGCCAATTTTTGTCATAGCGGACCTATTGCTTATGTGAAAAAGTAGCTAATGATCCGTTAAGATGCTGACAACAGCTGAGTTGTATTCTGTCAGATTGCATTTAAAACAAGAGAAGCAAGAAGACAAAACTCTTGTAACGAACATATAATAGGGAAATTAGTTACTAAGATATAAGTTGAGTAATCGAAAAAAAAACCAACAGTGTGTCCAAAATATGCATGTGGCCCATAGACATTTACATTTAACCTCGATTAAGAATCACTTTCTTTGTCGTCACCCCTGAGGACTAAGATGGAATGTCTCGATTCCAGTAAAACGGGTCTCCGGTTCTCTACACTCACCATACGAAACACGGCAGCATTAAGCTGCTATTTTTCGTTGGTATTGTGTGAGAGCGTGTTCCGGTCGAGCCGTCCCATTTATAAAGCTGTAGCGTGGCTCTACCTCTAATATTTAAAAGTTGAAAAGTTACAGCCTATATACCTCCCACTGCTGGGCACAGGCCTCCTTCATTTCTGAGAGGATTTTAGGGCAAGGAAGTGTCCGCCGCGCTGCCCCAACGCATGTTGGCGAACTTCACATGTCTTCTATATTTTTTTTATTCCTCAGACATCTCACCCCCTCTAATATAATTACCCTTAAATTATGGAGAAAATACTTGAGAAGTTTACTTAATGTAGCAATGTTTACGTTAAATA
Source organism: Parnassius smintheus behrii (assembly GCA_036936625.1). Taxonomy (NCBI): domain Eukaryota; kingdom Metazoa; phylum Arthropoda; class Insecta; order Lepidoptera; family Papilionidae; genus Parnassius; species Parnassius smintheus. The sequence goes on from JAUPFT010000026.1 coordinate 37,870,194, forward strand.
GATTACACCCGGAGCAAGGTAATTATGCGTGAACGCAATTATATAAACTTACTCGTTGTAATAAACTATATATTCTTAAGAATATAAAGAATTGAGAGAGTGTATAGAGTGGAGAGTTTAAAAGGCTTTACAAATATGCATGCAGCAGAAAAGTGAGCGTCCCTTGTTCGCTGCATGCATTTATACGAAGTAAGCGTGTGACATTAGGTGGACAAGAAGTTACTATATTTGAAAAGTTTTTGTCTTTTATCTTTACATAGTTTTTTATAGGAAAGGGTGACAAGCGAGCACACAGTACACCTGATGGTAAGTGGTTACTGTGGCTAAAAGACATCTACATCTATCCTCGTTCGCGAATCAAATTGAAGATGCGTTGTCAGCTTTGAGGACTAAGATGGAATGCCTCTTTTCCAGTAAAAGGGGTTCCAGTAAACGGTTCTCTACACTCACCACACCAAACACAGCAGCATTAAGTTGCTATTTCACGCTGGTATTCTGTGAGAGCGTGGTCCTTCCCCGGTCGAGCCGACCCATTCGTGCTATAACTGTACACATAATATAGCTGCAGCATGGCTCTACCACGTAAAGAATAAAACAAAGAAATAAAGCAAAAACAAAGTAAGTATAAAACAAACTCGCTTTGCCTCGTCTGTACGCTTAGATCTTTTAAACTACACAACGGATTTTGATGCAGTTTTCATCAATAGACAGAATAACTCAAGAGGAAGGTTTATATTATGTATAGTACATACATATGTTGTAGAGATTCAAAAATCACCTGTGCGAAGCCGGTACGGATCGCTGGTAAAAATATAACGGACTAAGAATTTATATATTTATAGCTTAAAAGCGCCTGCTATATATTTATAGCTTAAAAGCGAGCAATGGAACTTCAATTTTTTCTCCGTGAATAAATTATATTTTTTTAACTCGATTAATATAAAGTATTTTTAAAATACATTCGATTAAAAAGTTAATTGTGTATTTCATTTCTGCGTCTATTTTAGAGCGTATGACAATGTTATTAATACTCGCGCGTTGAAATCAAGTCCACTCAAGTACACAAAGTTTTTATATGTCCTCCTCCTCAGAACTTTTTTCCGAATGAACTGATTTTGATGACTCTTTTTTTATTTAAAATCTGGTACTTCTCGTGTGGTTCCATATAAATTTGATCGAGATCGGAATAGTAGTTTTTGTATCTTTATAATATATATATATATATATATATATATATATATATATATATATATATATATATATATATATATATATATTTATGTAATGTCTATTTAATTGACTTCGACTATATTCATGATGTGCTCATTTTATTTAAATTAAGTCGGTTCTATCCCTTAATTTTATATGGAACATTAATCTCCAGTTCAGAAAACTTGACTTGTTCGTCTCAGCTCTTTTATAAGATATAACTATTGGATGATTGGGTAACTTCGGGTACGCGGACAAGAAAGGTGTAGCCTTCTTCATACCATTCATTACGTCGGACTTAGAAAATATAAATTCTCAGATCGCTATCAAGAAGCAGTATCAAAGGTGCGAGATATGTGTGTAGCCCTGTGTAGCCGAACACTACTGGTTGATGAAGAACATGAAGTTCACAATAAAATATTATTTTAAGTTGTCATCGGGAAGATGCTGCTGCGCATTACAGTTGCCCTCCGTCACCTCTTACGAAACCCTCGGGACGGTATGATGTAGTGGATATTCGTACACCGCCACTACACGGTATGTATATTACTTCGCGTTAGTTAAAAAAAGTTTACAGCTTTCATACGCTGCACTGATGACAAGAGCCTCCACTAATTTTCGAGAGGGTTTCGAAGCAGTAAGTCAAATGAATATTTCATTTTTTAGATATTTTGCTCGCTGATGTTTAATTTCACCCCGAACAGGTGGAGTAACTGTACTTAAAATTGCGATTAATATTGCTTTGGGCGGGATCAAACTCTGCTTACTCCCTTTCTAGAATATAATTTACGACATCCACGGGACGAAATGAGATAGTGGATATTCTAATAATAAACGGTTAATGTGAAATTATTTCATTGTTTTAATTAAGGTAGGCTATTAATTTTTATTCAAAGTTAATTTTGTATTCTGTATATTATCTTATGTTAAATAATTATATTTTATTTTATTAATAAAATTTTTTGCTGATTAGTTAATTTACTTCTGTAAAATATTTTATTTGGTACAATTAATGAATAAGGACCTCTTAATTTTAGCATGAGAATTCATGTTATCATCTACCCGCAGCTAAATTATTTCTATTGTATTATACGCATTTGCCAGTTTATAACAATGTAATTATCCGATATGAGAGTAAACTTTTGTCACCCTTTTGTCTCGAGCTTTGTTGAATTAGGCATGTGTGATAAGTGCCTACCGTTTGTAATTTAAATTAAGAACCTATTGTACACTTAGTGAGCAGATAAATACTTGACTGCCTCGTTGGTCTAGTTGTTGTAAACTCGATTACTGATAGTGAGGCCCCGGGTTCAAATTCCAGGTCGGCCCAAAACCAGTTATTGGAGTCAAGAATTTGGCGGTGTTTCACTTCCAAGCCTCGGAATGTGCATAAAGCCGTCTGGATGACATTTTCATTAAATACTGGATAGATTGTGCTGAACAGATTGCTTAGTAAAATAAAACATTATAAAACAAAAACTGGAAATAACTAAACAAAAAAATACCTTATAACACAAAACGAAGTTACGCGACGAAAAAACTATTTTGTATTGTTTTCTTCATGATGTTCAAAAACTGATATCTGTTAGATATACGTCAGAAAACAAAAATACGTAACCTGACCTCTTAACATTTTCTAAAGGCTATCCAAGTTCTCCATGTGATTGGAAATATTCCACTCTCCAGTAAACTTCAGTGTGTGGTGTAACTGACGAGTGGAAGGCTTTATAGGATATATAGATAAGTGTTGAATTAATCTTAAACAAATAAAATAAATTTAAAAATGAATTAATAATTCATGTGAACTAACCTTACCTTTTTATTTCTGTACATTAGTCTATGATGATTATGTGAATGAAAATGTATTTTATACGTGGTAGAGCCATGCTGCAGTTATATTAGTATGTAGTATAGTTGTAGCACGGTCGTTAAGGAGCATCTTAGGACTGGATCTGAACGACAGGGTGAGGAAATTGTATGATAAGAGAAGAGTGTGGTTTTCAAGATGATGTTGTAACCAGAATTAAGAAACGAATGCTTCGGTGGTTTGGTCATGTGGAAAGAATGAATAAGGAAAGAGTGAAAAGGCAAATTTATATTGCAGAAGTTAACGGCAGTATCAGAAATGGACATCCTAAGCGAAAGTTTATCGACCTAGTTAGCGATATATTAAAAATGGGCCAAATTAGGAGTACCCTTAATCGACGAGTATGTATGCGTAGGTATATGGATATGGAGGAGGCGAGAGAGGTGTGTCAGGATCGTGCCAAATGGAAGTCTGTAGCCCCTGCCTACCCCTCTGGGTGACAGGCGTGAGTGTTTATGTTATTTATTTGTAGCACGAATTGGTTGGACCTCGACCGAAAAAGCACCACGCTCTCCCAGAATACCAGCGAAAAATAGTAACTTAATGCTGCTATGTTTCGTATGGTGAGTGTGGAGAACCGGAGAAACTTTTTACTGGTAATTCAATTCCATTTTAGTCCTCACTGGTGACAACACATCTACATTTTGATTTGTAATCGAGGATAGATGTAGGTGTCCATGAGCCACAACACTCACTTATCACTAGGTGGAACGTGTGCTCGTTTGTCACCCTTATCCCATATTTAAAAAAAAAAACTTGATTGCCGTAAAATAATATATTTGGCGGACAAACTGCTCCAAAACCCTTTCGTAAATTAGTGGAGGCCCGTGCCTAGCAGTGCAACGTATAAAACTTGTAGCTTTTTTTTAAGTATCGGTGTAGCGACGATGTAAAGATATCCACTACCCCATATCGATTCGTTGGGGGTATATAATAAAAACTGTGGTTGTCAACCCGCCCTCTAAGCGTGCCATCTCTTGATGATAAGTGGATGCTGTGGCTCATCAACATCTACATCTATCCTTGTTGCAGAGTTTACGGCGACTTCACTCGCAGCTCGTCAGGCTAGTCAGCTGACGAGCCAAACAGTTAGTCTCTAAAGTTTGTAAATGATCCGCCATGGCTCCGCGATGGCTCGTCGGACTAAAAAACTGCGGTTTTGTGGTAATCCACCAACGAGCTGTACCGGCAAGCCGCTTGTATGTAATAAAGCTTGCCCGTGGATCAGTATGTCAAAATATTTCCAACTAATTCTATATGCACGTAGGTAGATACTACATGAATATAGAATTAAGAAATATACAGAAAACTGAAGTGACGAACTGATAGTCAATTTATTGTATTATATTAAATATGTAAGTATAATTTGATGGCAACTATGGCAATATCCCCCCGACTTCTATGGGCTGTAATAGATGGATGGGTACACAACATAATCTACTACTACACATCATTAGGGTGTTGTACTCGTATAAAGCGATTATTGGTGGTGGTAGTGGAGAATTCACTTCCACATTCTGTGAGAACCGTATGAGGCGACAGAAGAAAATTGAAATACCAGCATCTTTCTCGTAACTAATCAACTTATTAAAGAAAACTGCGGTTGCTAATTCGCATACCTTGCTTGGCAAGTATTGTAAATATGCCTCCTAAGAAAATCTACGGGAGGCATTTGATAGACTGTTATGAACATGCATTCTAGTGGGCACAGGTCTCTTCCTTTTTGGGGCAGGACTATGCATCCACTTTTTCTATTCTGTTCATTATATTTGCTAATCTATGTCTGCTTTGTATGGGCTGCACTTTATCTCTTGATATTTTGTATGCGCAGAAGATAAATAGAGTCGCTACTTCCTGTCACTTGGACCATATCTGAATTTTTACGTTATACCTCTCCTCACAAAATTAATCCGGACTCCATTGTCCGTATTCAACGGCCTCGCTTTTGAAATATTAGATGCGACAAGAAGGCTTTTCTACAGATACCCAATGACCTTATTAAAGTTTGGAATTTTTATCTTAACAAAAATGAAGTAACATTTTTAAGAAAAAATAAATAGACCGACGTTTTTCCGCGCGCCCGCTGTCGTCATGGGTCATTGGGAGAAGTGGACTTTTGATATGCTGTAAAGAATGAACGGATGATGTTACACCACCGGAATGGTAACAACAAATACGTGGTAGGTCTTCGTTTATGGCTAGGAGTACGTCTGAGCAGGTACAGCCTGTGGCGACGCTGTCTGCTCACCTTTTCTTCACGGCACTACCGCAGGTTACTTGCCTCCTTCTCGACTCTTCGCAGACTACCAAGCAATTCCCTGTCTGGCCAAAATATAAAAAATGCGGGTGCCAACCCACATATCAAGGGAGCTCGTTCTACGGGAGTCAGACCCATTTAGTTCCGTGGGTATTGCAAGAGTCTATGAAAAATTTCGGTTCTCGACTACAAGAAATCTTATGACTTCTGATAGATGGCAGTACGCCACTATCTCGTTTAAGTCAGACTTAGATCGGTGAAGTATAGCAGCGTCAAATTCCCTGCAACGGGAGAGGCTATTGATCAGCAATGGACTTACGGGCCGATTAGGAACGTAGGCAATAAGGTCTTTCTGGTATTTCCTTTTACCACACACACGGGATAACGGCGTTGGTGGATATTCTTTCATTGCAACACGGACGTCGCGCCACAAGCGTAACACACCGAAAGCCAAACCACGCTATCAAAGTTTCGAAATTACCGGGCTATATATAGGACAGCTCCAAAAAAACAAATACAGCTACCCGCCGCTCCCTCACGGCTTGAGAGATCGCCCGGCGGGAGATCTCCCATTTCCCTTTTCTGCCTTCAAGCATTCTGCTTTCAGTACGTGCACAGCTATATTTTAGTCTGAAGGAAGGAAGAGGAAGGAAGGAAGGTATAGTAAGCGAATTTCAGGGTACAGGCTGTGCATTACACATGAATCTTCAGAGGTAAGAACGTATCTCAAGCTCGCATGTTTAAAGTTGAATAGTCAATGGATGTTAATAACTACTTAATCAAGTGGACTGTTAAGTTCGTTTAGTTATAACCTATATACATCCCACTGCTGGGCATAGATCTCCCCATATTTCTGAGAGGGTTTTAGGGCAAGGAGGTGTCCGCCGCGCAGCCTCAACGCGTGTTGTCGAACTTCACATGTCTTCGGAATATATTTTTTCTTATTCCTCAGATATGCAGGTTTCCTCACAATGTTTTCCTTCACCGCCGAGCACGTGGTAAATCAGCACTTAAATTTGCAATTAACAATTTCATTGGTGCCGGCGGGGATCGAACCCGGGTTACTCGCGTTCTGTTATATTTACAGCGAGCGTTAACCATCTGAGCTCCACGGATCGGTAAAAGTTCGTTTACTACTTCAATTTTCTACAAAAAATAAGGGCAATAATTTTAATCAGCATGTATCGGAGAAAGTGAATGCCCTACCTCGTTTCTCCCGTGGGTGTCGTAAGAGGCGACAGGGTAATGATACAAGAGATGAGTAGCAGGATCTTTATGATAACAACTTAAAATAAAAAATAAACTGTGTTTGCCATTTCGCCTCCCAAGCACAGGTACTGTCAGCAGTGGCATTTTGTTGAGCAGTTTTACGTGCTAGATTCACGCTGCAGCTAAATTATGGTTGCAGCACGAATGGGTCAGCTCGACCGGGGAAGGAGCATGGTCCTTCCCCGGTCGTCTTCGTCTCACAGAACACCGGCGTCAAATAGCAGCCCAATGCTGCTGTGTTTCGTATGGTGAGTGTAGAGAACCGGAGACCTTTTTTACTGAAAACGAGACATTTCATCTTAGTCCTCAGGGTTGGCAACGCATCTGCATTATGATTCTTAATCGCGGATAAATGTAGATATCTATGGGCCACAGCTTCCACTTACCATCAGATGGCCTATGTTACCACTCTTATTTTATAAAAAAATTAATGAAATGACAATAACAACGCTCACAAGTACATAAGATATGACATAGAGCTATATGCACTAATTAAAGCTCTTTATTATGTGCTATGTGTATGTTATCATAGAAATACGAGTCACTCAGTACACGTTCACAATGTGAAGCTTATGAATGCAGTCTCCTAATGAATAGAATAGGATCAAAGTTTAGTGCTTTGAACACAAAACGGGTCCCGGCTGGATTTGAATCTGCGACATACGTATTGTGTTTCTTATACAAGTATGTATACTCCGACGAAAATATGAAAAGCGCCACCAAAAAAAAAATGGGTTGAGAATAGAGTTGCCTAAAAGTTATATTGCACGATATATTATGATATCAATCAATATCAAATGGTGATCTCTAATACCTGCCGTATTAAGTCTATCAATAACACGCGCCTATGGCTATTTCCTTTGTATAAAACATTTGTGTTTGAAACATTACGTACAGACTATGCGTGCATAAGTGTGAAACACACAACTGTACAGATACTTTAGTACTTAGATTTACCAACAGTCAACTTGGCACATACACCAGAGAACTTATGAGAAAATTATACAAATTATAGTTACTTGACAGAATTCAGGAAAATTTGCCAAGACCAAGGTCGTGTAAATGGCCCGTGAAAGTTCTTTTAAACTTGACTCCGCGAACTCGTTGTAACAAATACGATACCAGTTATGTAAGTTCAGTTACTTTTACGTGCTCTTTCCTACATACTTGCTTCAGCAAGGACTTTCATTGCGGGAATTCCATAAATAAGTTGAGAATAAATAGAAGACTATTCGGCTTGAGGATTTTCTATTTCTTGTATTATAAGATCATCGTTAGTTAGAGTAACTAAATACTTAATTAGTTTTTGGATATTTAATTTTTTTAAGTAAAAGATAATTAACAAGTCGCTAGAACCTCATTTGTACCCAGTAAGGATGCGCAAGTAAAAAAATATATCGATATATTATATTGCATCAATATTTCGAAACAGTATCGATATATTATATCGCGTTATAATTATCGATATATCGTCATCTTTTGCAAGGCCAAAAATGATGAAAAAGACGAAAAAAGAAACAACAACACATGAATGCTTTTATAGCTACTTTTGTTGCTTAATGTTTTGTCGGTTAATACAACTTTTTAAAATATATTGAAATAGATACGAATCTGATACTCCAAAATAAATGTCTAATATCGATATATCGCGACTTTAAAATATATATCGATACTTTTATGAGAAAATATCGATATTTTTTACCCAAGCCTAGTACCCAGTACCTTGAACCACAGCAGACAGTACCACGTGTAGGTGAAATAACTTTAGTGCATTATATACCTATTGGGGGGTTAAATACTATATTATACTTAAATTTTTGTATTCTAATTGTAATTTAATATTGAAACAGAGTACAACTCTTTATACCCTTCTCATTACTAGAAGGTTATGAGAAGTGTCCTTGGTAAATATTTTATTTTTTCGACATGCAACTTTCCTCATCATGTTTGTATTTACCTCAATTGGTAAGTTAGTATTCAAAATTTCACTGGTGCTGGTGGGATGATATGAGTCAAGTTACTCGCCTACTTTGATACATACGAGTATACGAGTATTAATGTAGCGTTATTTAGATTTAAGATAATTATTAGCAATTAGTTTTGAAAATTTTAAGTTTTACGGAATATTATATACATACATGTACGCACACACACACATATATATATATATATATATATATATATATATATATATATATATATATATATATATATATATATATATATATATAATAGAATTTATACGTAGTAGAGCCACGCTAACGTAACGTAACATCAATGGGTTGGATTGACCGAGGAAGGACCACGCTCTCACATAACACCAGCGTAAAATAGCTACGTAATGCTACTGTATTTCGTATGGTAACTGTAGAGAACCGCATACTCTTTTACTGGAATCGAGGCATCCATCTTAATCCTCAGGGGTGACAACGCATTTGCATTTTGATCCGTAATCGAGAATAAATGTAGATGTTTATGGGCCACAGTATTCATTTACCATCAGGTGGACTGTATGCTCGTTTGTCACCCTTATTCTATAAAAAAAATCTCCTGGCATTGCTCCGTGTCTGTGAACGTGAAATTTCATTGAAATTGATTTAGCCTTTCCAAAAATTGGCCCGAATTAGATAAACAGACAGAAGGGCAAACATTACAACCGGGTTTATATTTGTCAGACGTGTAGTGTTGTGATGGGCTCTGACGTGATAGCTACCTTTCACATATTACTCCTGACGTGTTTTGTTGCCCTCTGAAGATATTTTAAACCAATGCAGTCGTAGCTCTCGTGGAGTTCATTACGTTGCCAATGTTTTTCCATGAATCATACCAATGACTCAGATTATGAAGAAAGTATTGAATATTTGGGGCTGGTAACTCTACAAAAAAAAATAGAAAAAGAACATTCACATTCAATAAAGTACCTATATTTTATATCGAGATACATAGAACACAACACTGGCGTATGCGCATGCACACTTGTCTGATGAGTTCTCAGGCGGTTGCTCCCCCGCTCCCCAACCTTCACCGCTCTGATGCGATCGGAATCTCTTCTGCGTCGCACCAGAAGCCTTCACAACACATCACGACACGCCAATATAGGCCTTACCATACTAAATGTATGAAACCAATACCGTTCTGATGCGTCACAATACATCACGTCAGACAAATCAGGTATGCATTTCTTTAATACGCAATAACCCCCCACCTCCTCAGCTCAATATGAGGCTGTTATTTTATTTCATATTATTGCTATTTTATTCCTTGCTACCTAATGGTATATTTGTTATTATATTTGCCATTATAAGCCATGTTTTCAGGATATAACAGACAAACACTTCAATTTTATTTATGTGTATAGATAACAGGCCTCAATCTCAGTAACGAAATTATCTTGTAGCGTTCAGTGTAGCGAGCTAACAAGCCGACGGCGTATGGACGACTTGTCAGATGAATCTTCCGTTTGGGATTAAACACGGGCAATACAACGAGGCTGTTCATCAGAGGCGCCAGTAAAGAAAATGAAAACGCGTCTTGTACATACTAAAAGCGTGATCACTCCGATGTTTTTATTTCGGAACGGGCTTGTTGGTTTTTTGTCGGCTTTTATTGGATAATGTTGTTCATTCATAATGCCTACTTTTTATATAAAAAAAAATAAAACGACATTTTTATGCCACTAATTTTAATAAATATTTTTTTAAATTGTTAATTAATAATGTCCAGTAATAACAGTGTAGTGGCGGTGTTAGAAAATCCACTATTTCATTCCAGTGGGTGTCGTAAGCGGTGACAGAGGGAAATAAAACAGGCAAATGTCAGCAGAATTTTCTTCAGAACAACTCCAAGAAAGCTGCGATTGCCAATCCGTCTGCCAAGTGAGGCAACTACGGCAGATATGCAAATCCGAAGAGGATCTTTAAGAGTGAACTTTTTTAAGAGTGACTGAATGAATTATTTTTTCAACACATATTACTACACAATACTTATCGAAAGTCATTTTTGAAGTAAAACTTCTTTGCGCACGCTTGACTTGGTGAGTAAGCTAGCGAACGCGTGACGAAAGCGTTACGGAAAGTGTGATCGGTCAAGGCGAACGGTAGTTGAGTGGGGCATATAATCAAGAGAGAACAGTGCACGCGCACATTTTATTTCTCTCTTTCTCTCATAGCCAGTTATTTTTCGTAACTTTATTTCATTATGAACAATTTTATGAATTAAATTTTTGTTCAATACATTAAATATTCTACGTTTAAAACAACAAAATTTGTGAACAAAATTGTCAATTCATTTTTAAGTTCATGTTTGGTGAATTTTCGGGCGAATAATAACAAATTATGGAAGGGATAAGAAATTTAAATATTTGTAGGAAATTAGTATACGAGTTTGTGTATGTATGTACATGTATATATTATACACATATGCATATATAAATATATATATCTCTGCCCAGAGAAAAGAAATCCCGCGGGCTTTATTTTTTTAAACATATTAATTCACTAACTTGGACAATTTTTAAAATATATTTTAAGAGAACCAGCATGGTGGCGCGATCACCTCATTCCCAGGGGTTATTTTAATTGATTTAATCTTTGATATTATAACAAACCATTTATTTGTTAATAAAACATTTGACGATATTTTTAATAAAACATTTAAACTTATTTATTGACAAAAGAGAATGGGATTTTTGGGTCTGAAGTTAACAAATTGGTTTATATTTAAAAAAAATGGCCATACTTTTCTGAATTGAAATACAAAAAAAAACTGGCTCCTTTTACAACTGTTACAGTGTAGGTAATATATTATGACCTCACTTTTACCCATTTTATGATAAATCAGCTCCTAGGTTGACAAATCTTACCATATTTTCAGCAATGAATTGTTTATAAGTAAGCTATCGAATGGCCCTAATTTGATCTTGCTAACATCTGGGCCCAAGAATGTATGGAAACGTCCCCTTCTCCTTTTGTATGTTGAGTAGTGGATTTTGATAACTGTTTAGATGTCCATGCGTTCTATAGCTGGGCTGGCTTCTCTTCTTATTTTCGACCAGAACTATCCATCCATTTGCTAATCTGTCTGCTTTGCATGGGCTGCACTTCTTTTAATCCATGAGGCAATCGCGCGAGAGGACTATGTTCAGCTGTATGATTTTGATACAGTTTGTATTGGTGATGTTCATTAATCGAACTAATTTTGAAAACCATGTTAGATATTAAAAGTAACGAAAATGATTGATAGTCCAGTCAAATAAGCTGTGAATCGAAATTTTGGCAATCAACTTTGCATTTCTGATATAATGTAGTTTTAATAATACAAAAACAATGTGTAATGGTTTTTTTTTGTCTGCAACCCCCGCCAAGGGTTCGAAATAAATTGTTAAAAATGTTTTTTCGCATTAACTCGAAAACGGTAAAAATTTGACAGAAAATCTTATAAAAGTGTTAAGAGCTTAAAATTTTACATTGAAAAGGTTTTGCTATCATTTTTCCTGCGGTAAAAATTAGAAGAGTTAGGGTAGATTAAGAGATGAACGTAAATTTAAAAAAAAACCGTTGATAGTAGAAAAATAAGCGAATTTTAACTTTTTTTAAATTACTTAAAAATCGTTTTTTTTATTTTAGAGTATATATACTTGGAAGAACCATGCTGCTATATAATGGTTGTAGTACGAATCGCGAAAGGACCACTTTCTCACAGAATGTCAGGGTAAAATAGTAGTTTAATGCTGCTGTGTTTCGAATGGTGAGTGTAGAGAACCGGATACCCTTTTTATTGAAAACTAGGCATTCCATCCCAGTCCTCAGAGTTAACAACGCATCTGCATGCAGATAAATGAAGATGTCTATGGGCCACAGTATCCACTTACATTTACTTTTACTCCGTGTAAAGAAATTGCCGTTGTTATTAATCATTTGTTATACAAGAATACTACAATTAAAATAATAAAACTAATTATTAAGGAATTTATCGAGTTTATTTTACTTTTTTTAAAACTCTCTTAAAACACAACGTGATGCGTGACGTAGTAGGAAAGTGGAGCAGGAGAGTAACAGAATCGTATCCAAGGGACAGCAAAAGAAGACGAGGAAGGCAACACACAAGGTGGAAAGATGAAATAAAACTTACAGCAGGACCAAACTGGAGAAGGGTTGCTGAAGACAGATATCAATGGAAATCGTTGGAGGCCTTTGACCAATAGGCACGCCGAACTAAGAGACATTTTGCAGTTAGTAGATTCCTTTATCTTTAGTTTAAAGGTTAAATATTATTAGATGGGAAAGTTAATAATAAAGTTACAGCCTATATACGTCCCACAGCTGGGCACACTGCGCTTTCCCATTGCGTGTTAGCGAACGTGAACGTGTGAACGTGTCTTCGTAATATTTTTTCTTTTTTCTCGGACATGCAGGTTTTCCTCACGATGTTTTCCTTCACCGACGAGCACATATATCTAAATAAAAAATAAAGTAAATCGGCACTTAAAATTGTAATTAACAATTTAATTGGTGCCGGCAGGGATCGAATCCGGGTTGCTCGCGCACTGTGAAATTTACAAGCGCTAACCATCTGAGTTACCACGGCTCATTATTAGATCGGAATAAAGGCTTTATTATTAATATAAAACACATGGATGTGTAAAGTGATGGGTTATTAGGTCACTACCACATGGCAAAAATCAACGTCGTATTATTTTCCATAACCTTTTTACCTATCATAAACCAGTTAACTAGCTTGATTACTACCCCACCTGGTGGTAAGTGGTGATGTAGTCAGAGATGGTGAAGTGCACTGGTTTAACTAGGCGAGCTAGTCAAAAGTCTTGAAAACATACACATTAGAATGGAATATTTTTTATTCAATATAGATTACGTGTAATTCTTATTGAGTCGTCATAACCGACTTCAAAAAGGAGTACGTTCTCAATTCGGGTGTACGGTTTTTTTGTGTCGATATCTTCGCAGTTGTTAACCGAATTTAATAAATATTTTTTTTAATTAAATAGGCTTTATCTCAAGGGTGGTCCAATTAAATTTTGAAGAAGACATTCCGCATCCAAGGGTCGAAAATAGGGGAAAAAGTTTCATATTGGACTATTGTTTAAGAAGTTTCATATTTTCATATTCTTTATCTTTGCAGATAAAGAACCGATTTTAATTATTTTTTTAAATAGGTTCTTCAAGGATGGCCCCATATAATTTTGGAGAATAGAATGCACCCCTAAGGGTTGCAAATAAATAACTTCCTTTTTAGCAATTTGAACTCTGTTTTTACTTTTTTTAACAAGTTATAATTATTTATCCACTAGTTTGGAAAAAAATCTCTGTCCTTGGAAGAACCAGCACAAAACCTAGCGGTTTTTTTAAAGTAAATTTTACAATATAAAAGGTTGTACCAACTATATATAAAATTTATTTTAGAAACAGCTTAGAAGCGACCACCTCATTCCCAGGGGTTATTATTAACCATGTATTCAATCATATTAAAATAACTCATTTTATTTAAATTCCGTAGTAGGGAGACCTTGTATATTTTCTGGAATTTTGTTGTAATAGCGTATACATTGACCCGTGAATGATTTACTGCCTCTGTGGAGTTGAGACGCTGATATTACTAGTTTGTGTTTATTTCTAAAGAGAATATAGTGTATATCGTTGTGATCGAAAGGAAAACCTGGCGCTGCCAATTTATTCAACATGTGTTTTGAAGTAATTTTTCTTTTTATAGAATTGGGTGACAAACAAGCACAAATTCCACCTGATGGTAAGTGGAAGCTGTAGCCCATTGACATTCACATTGATCCTCAACTAAGGATCAAAATGCAAACGCGTTGTCACCCGTGGGGACTAAGATGAAATGCCTGGATTCTGGTAAATTTTATTGCATTACGCTAACATTTTACGCTGGTGTTCTGTGAGATCGTGGTCTGCCCAGGTCAAGCCGATCCTTTAGTATTGCAACTATAATATAGCTGCAGCGTGGCTCTACCACGTAAGAACTCATGAAAGTCAACTCAACTTCAGAAGTGAAAACTTCTGAAGTTGAGTTGACGTTGGGAACATTTGGAATGGGAAAAAGCTCTGAACTCGCTTTACCGTCAAGCTGAGGTATATGAAACTGATTAAAGTGATGTTGAAAATCCAATGAGTTAATTTTTTTTTTAAAATTGATATGTATTTATAAATTTAATTGTAAAAGTAAAGTTTAGTTACAGCCTATATACGTCCTACTGCTGGGCACAGGCCTCCCCTCATTTCTGAGAGGGTTTTAGGGCAAGGAGTGTCCGCCGCGCTGCCCCAATGCGTGTTGGCGAACTTCACATGTTTTCGAAATATTTTTTTTCTTATTCTTCAGATATGCAGATTTCCTCACGATGTTTTCCTTCACCGCCGAGCACGTGGTAAATCAGCACTTAGAATTTCAATTAACAATTTCATTGGTGCCGGCGGGGCAATTCTATGTAGATTTGAGAAAATTTCTTTGTTTTTTTGCGCTGTTTTACATGAAAAAGAATTAATATCATAATTCTTTTTCATGTTAAACAGCGCAGTATATTAAAAATTTGTTAGTACATTAATATGTTAATAAAAATAGGTTCTAATAAAAAGTACTCCCTAATAATATTCCCTAACAACCCAAAAACAATGTTTACATTTTGTGAAGCTAAGAAGTTTTCTTGCGAGCTGTCCTAAGACTGACAGTTTTTTTTAAAGAAGTTAAAAAAATATTTGTTATCTTAAGAATTGAATATTTGATAGCTGAATTAAAAGGAATTCTTTAATCCGATTTTAAGAATTTTAGACACATTTATATTAGTGTTATTTTCAAAACGCAATTGCATAGCCGACTTCGTTTTCAAAAAAATTGCGTTTCAAAAATATCTCTTAATTGGCCACCATTACATGAGGGTTCTATAAATGAACCCAACTTAATTCCCTAAGACAAAGGATGCCCCGCATTGTGGCATAAACGGAAATGGAAGCTATTTGAGCCTGGTCTTATAGAGGCAGTATCTTTCTACGAGCTATCATTTTCATTTATTTTAACTTTGTTAACAAAAGAGACTTTGAGGTAATTCCAGCTAAGGTATTTTAACGCGGTAGGGCCATGTGGCAGCCATATTAATTGTATAGTTGTAGCACGAATGGGTTGACTCGACCGGGCAGGACCACGCTTTCACAGAATACCAGCGTAAAATACCCATCGACCCTTATTAATATGTGCGTGCGCAATAGAATCAGTTAAAATAATACATTACCAAGCATTTTGAATTTAAAAGATAAAAAGGACAGCATGCTTGAGATTTTTTAAATTATTTGTTTTCATCATTTGCCTATATTACTTATTCTTAACCTCCTCTCCAAATTGTCCGGTTATTGCAAAATTACCCTCTATATGTATATTTATGCATATATAATAATACAACTGCCATTAAAATGAATAGTAAATGTATTGGTTGGTTATAACTCATATTGTATATTTATATTAAGCTATTTTTTTTGCATGTTAGGAAGGGAGAGAGCATTTTATTTCTCCTAACAAACTGCGAAGCAGTTTGGCGGATTGTAAAATTGGAACAGTGTAAATTTTTAATATGTTAAACTATCCTGCCAGGCAGACGTTGTTCTGCCCTTTTCTACGACCCTGTCATGTGGTGAACTGCACACGGTGTCCAAATTTCATTAAAATCGGTTAAGTAGTTTAGAAGCCTATCACGGACAAACAACGTGACACGTAATATATATATATATATATATATATATATATATATATATATATATATATATATATATATATATATATATATATATATTAAGATAAATAAACAAAATACATTTACAATGAAGTGCACTTTTTGCTCATTTATCACCCCCACTTCTATAAAAATATGGAGCCTATTTCAGCCATCACATCCTGTAAAAGTCCACTGCTGAAATTAGGCCTCTGCCTATAGATTTTCCCGAAGGGAGGATATTGCTATAATGATATTGCTATAGTACCACGCTTAGCAGTCAGGTTGGCACCCGCAGTTTTTATTATTTTGAATTATTATCTGGAAATTGCTACCCATCTACTGTTTTTAACTACTTCCCGGAATATACAATAGTTACACAATCGAAATATATGACTCACGAGATAATGAAATGGTTCACTTTCCTCTGTTTCTTATTACGACACCTACGGGACGACATGGGCTAGTAGATATTTATACACCGCCACCACACGGTTGTAAAAGATAGAGTGTTTTACAGTAATTTTTTAACTAGACTCTTTGCTAGAAAGCAGCTTTATAAGGAGTGTTAAACATACGTGCATACTACAGATAATTAATTAAAAAAGAGGAAACAACAATTTTTAAAACCGGTCATATATAATACTCGACTCTAATTAAAAACTTTTATCTTGCGAATGGATCTCTATGATAGTAAATCAAGCACTTATCTTGAATACAAGCACTGTGCCGCACCTTAGATGTGAGGTGTGGTAAGGTTATGGAAAGCGAGGAAAAGTTCACGTAAGACCGAGGTTCTACGAAATTGTTGGTTATAACTTAACTTAGATTTAATATGTGTCAAGGAAAACATCGTGCATTAACTTTTATGTCCGTGAAACAAAAACAATATAAATATATTATATTTGTGCGAACACTATTTTATTTACTTATTTATTCTTTACATCAAAACACGGCAAAAAAGTTGAGTAGATTTTGAAGTATATGTACAACAGGCGGTCTTAGCACTGAAAGTGATCTCTTCCAGACAATCTTTGCTAGTTGCAGCCATACATAACTCTAATTCCTACCAGGGCGACTTGAAGGACTATTGAAATATTTTAAAAAAATCAAACCTAAATACGTCATATATCGAACCAAAACTAATAATAAAAACCTAAAGGTATCCTGGGTTAACAATAACATTAGAACTTCATACAAATTAGTCCTCCCCGTACCCACGAGTACTAAAAAAGCAATAGAAACGTCGGGAGTCAAAAATAAACTAAAAAAAAAGAAATCCCTAAAAGTAAAAACATATGAAGTACATCAACACACATTGGAACCGTGAGATGTACTGTTACTTGCTCTAAAACTGAATAGGGAACCTGCGCCCATACGTGGGAGTTATTTTACAGAAGAGGAGGGAAGCGAACATGCAGCTGATGGTAAGTGTCCCCATGAATATACGCAAAACCAGATAGATGATTGCAAATGCACTGACGGCGTTTTAGAAAAGAGAAAACACTTTTCGTGAAGGCCTCAAGTTATATCAGTACGCACGTGAGTGGTGGGTAGTGGCGTAGCATTGGTTTCTGCCGTTCGCCCCCCCCCCCATTTTGTTCTTGTATCTGATTTATATCACTTCCCAAAGGATAAACTAAAACATCGTGAAGCCTACAAGCTTGCAGGCAGTCTGATAAATAAAATATTTCCATATCGAAACATATTTTTCCTAATGTGACTTGGAGTACAATATAGAATATATTCATTAACAGATTGTTCTAGAAATAGTTTAGTTCTAGAATAGATTAATTAATAAATATACGGACTTAAGGTAGTGGTACACTGAAGTAGTGCGGCTGTGTGAAAGACAACCTTTGCCGAGCGGTGTAACGTTATAAACTGTACTTTTATTTTACTATCCAACTTATATAAAATGAATTATAGCTACTCAACTTCTCTTAACATCTTTTGGCTTTATTTCGTAGTCAAAATTGTTTAAAAGTTATTTTAAATAAAAGTTTAACTAATATTAAAATGCTTGAAACCTCTAGTTAGTTGACGCTTAAAAACTTACTGAAATACCGATAGTATATTAGAAATTCAAAGGGGCATGAAATGAGCCTAAATTGAATAAAGAACTCTTGGCTTTGACTTTGAACATCTCAGTAGACGATTGATCTCTACAATTATTGTGATATTATATAACTTTTGGAAATAAAACAACTTTATGATGACGGCCAATTAGGTTAAGAGCCGAAGTAACGGGGACGTTCGTCGTAGTTGACTTATTCGTAGTACAAATGAGTCTTAGCACAAATGAGTCGGGTAGAAAAACGCACAGAATACGGAGAAGTAGTATAAGTATGGAGCTTAATGCTGCTTTTTTGTATGGTGAGTGTAGAGAGCCAGAGATGCTTTTCACTAGAAAATAGGCATTCCATCTCAGTCCTCAGGGTAACAACGCATCTACATTTTGATTAGCAATTGAGAATAAACGTAGATGTCTCTGAGCCACAGCATCCACTTATCATCAGATGGACTGTGTGATGGCTTGTGACCCATACTCTATTTAATTTTTTTTTATTAAATAGCAACTTAATACTGCCGTGTTGTGTATGATGAGTATAAAGTACCGATGACCCTTTTTACCACACTGAAACGAAACGTAGGATTCTATCTTAGTCAGGGGTGACAACAGATCTGCATCACATCTGGATTTTAAGTCGAGGAAAGACGTAGATGTTTATATATATTGTATTACCGTATTTCTATAAGTATATACCGTAATTCTATAAGTAAACATTAAGCTAATACAATAAAAGTACCCTTGAGAATTATGACCATTACGTAGATGCCTATGTCCATGACATACTTAATATCAAAGAGACTGTGAACTCGCTGGACACCCTAAATCTATTAGAATACTTTAAGATAGCAACACAATAAAAATACCTTTGTAAATTGCGACCATATTACTCATGAAGACGGAAATTTTGAAACAAACCCATTACGAATCAAAGACTTAATGGAAGGCGGAGCAGACGCGGGCTTGAGCAAGCGAAATGACCCGGGATCGTTCTTTAAGGGCAAAGTCTACAATTTTGTAAAAACAACTTTCAACTAAACCGCTAACTGTTAGGGGTTAATTTCGCTTACGTCCCTCTGCGTTGTGCTCAAGCATTGTTGATATTGAGAAACAACTAAAGCTTATTTCCGTAATTTTTGTGAAAGCGTAAATTACTCGATTGCGAAATACAAAACAATTGCACGTTTTTTTCGCTTTTTGTCTTGAATTTCATCACAATAGACTTTATTTACTATGGGTTTCCATTATTTTTGATTCTACTAAATGAATTTAATTTAGAAAATCCTTCGAGCGCTAGAATTATTTTTCATAATTTAACTCAGGGTGCAGTGTATGCATCAGAAATAATAGTAAGAGTGTAGTAAAATGGTTTCTGTACGTAGCTAAATACTAAAACTAATCTGTATAGAGTGTTTTCTCTATGTACTGTCTAGCTACTCTGTATAGAGTCTTTTATCTATGTACCGTCTCATTGGTCTCGTGGTCGTAAACGTGACTGCCGATCATGATATCCTGATTCAAATCCCGAGCGGATCAAAATCAGCTATTGGGTTTTTCTGACAATAAGTTCTCAGCAACAGCACACAGTTAAAAAAGTTGGCGATGTTTCAGTACCGTGCCTCGAAAAGCACGAAAAGCCATTGGCCCGACGTCTGTTCCCTGGTCACGTCGAATTACCCAGACTGGAGAAAGTAAACCAGCGTGAAATAGCAACTTAATATTGCTGTGTTTCGTATGGTGGGTGTAAAGAATCGGAGACCCTTTCTACTGGAAACGAGGCATTCCACCTTAGTCCACCGAGATGACAACGCATCTGCATTTTGTTTCTTCTGCAAGTATATATGTAGTCAATGGGACATTGCATCCACTTATCATCAGGTAGACTGTCTCTCACCCTTATTCTGTAAAAAAAAAGTAAAAATATAATTGTTTTATTTCGATAACTTGTGGTATTTCTAAGGTTCACATTAGCGTAACGTTTAGTTATTTAATATTCTATACTGAATTTTCTGTTAACGAAACCCTATCTGTAATATTTTAAGACGATCTAAAGCTATTCAATTTCCACGCAACTTCATACGTTCTTATCAAATATGCAAGCTGACTTCATAGCTTTGTCTGAACCTTCATTTATATCTACTTACCACCGCTGTCTTAATTGCTCATTATTATGCTGAGGCGGTCGTGTAGTCGAGAATGTACGAGCAGAAATTCGCTAATCTATATGAATTTGATTTCCATGCTTTCATTTTTCAATATAGTAATACCTAATACCCTAATTAGTACCTAATTAGTACCACCTAATAGTAAGTGGCCCATAGACGTTTACATCTATCCTCGGTTATGAATCAAAATGACGATGCGTTGTCACCCGTGAGGACTAAGATGGAATACCTCGTTTCCAGCAAGAAGTGTCTCCGGTTCTCTACTATCACTTTCATGTTTGCAAACCAAAATTACCTAATTTATTCCGTACTAGCAACCTGCCCAAAACTTTGCCTGGTAGGATCTATCAATGTAGCGTTATTTAGATTTGAGTTTATCTAAGACCATTTACTTAATTTTCTTTAAATCCTGAAGTTTTTACATACATAATATATAAACACTCACGCCTGTCACCCAGAGGGGTAGGCAGAGACTACGGACTTCCATTTGGCACGATCCTAACATACCTCTTTCGCCTCCTTTACATCCATATATCTACGCATACATGCTCGTCGGTTAAGGGTACTTCTAACGTGGCCCATTTTCAAAATATCGCCAATTTGGTTGATAAACTTTTTTCTAGGGCGTCCCTTCCCGACTTTGCCATTCACATCTGTCATATAAAATTGCTTTGTCACTCTTTACTCATTCATTCTTTCTACATGACCAAACCAACAAAGCATTCCTTTCTTAATCCTGGTCACAACATCATCTTGCATGCCACATTTATGACCATACGAAATACTATTGAGCTTCTATTTCACGCTGGTATTTTGTGAGAGTGTGGTTTTTCCCTGTCAAGCCAACCATTCGTGCTACAACCCTTAATATAGCAGCATGTATCTACCACGTATGTAAATAATTATAGTTACTTGAATGAATTGTATGTTGAAATGCGTAAATAACTGTTGGAGGACCTAATAAATCAATAAATAAATTTCGTAGAATTTACCATGAACCAAATGTAAGGCAAAAAGGACAAAAGGTAGTGTAAACGGCCCATGAACGTTCTTTTCAACTAAATTTTGCGAATTGATTGAAACAAATTTGAACTCCAGCAAGCTGTTACTATTACGTGCTCTTTTCTTACATACTTGCTTTAGCAAGGACTTTCATTGCGGGAATTCCAAAGATAAGTTTCGATGAAACATTAAAATACTATTCGGCTCGAGGGTTTTCCATTTCTCGTAGAATAAAATCATCGTTAATTAAAGATTTTTATTTCTGTTAAGCCTAATGGTTTACTGAGAGAGAATGTTTTATGGCAATCGCAATATGACTTTGTGCATGGATTTATATAAATTAATAAATATATAACAAGTTTGTACCCATAGCCTTGAACCTCAACCGACTGTACCATGTGCAGGCAGGAAATCGTTTTAGGAGATTATATATCTATTCGGGTTATATATCACATTATACTTTAATGTTTATACTCCCCTGTTCAATTATAATTTTGCATGAAAGTATAGTTTCTTTTTTTTAAATAGAGTAAGGGTGTCAAACGAGTACACAGTTCACCTGATGGTAATTGGATGCAGTGCCTCATAGACATCTACGTCTATCCTTGATTAGGACTCAAAATGCAGATGCTTTGTCACACCTGAGAATTAAGATGGAATGCCTCGTTTTTAGTAAAAAGGGTCTCCGGTTCTCCCGCTCGTCATACATAACACAGCAGTCTAACACCGATCCAGTCGACTTATTCGTGCTACAACCATAATATAGCTGCACCTCACCACATAGAAGTTGTCCGAGTTGAAATGTCTAGTTTTCAGTAAAAAGTGTACTCTACACTCAATCTACTTCTGATATTCACATACATATACGAGTAGTTATACATGTGTATATATTTCCTTTTCTACCCACGGCCAATTTGGTGATCCAGACGTTATATTAACAAGGTGACCAGAAGTGTGTCTTCATCGTTCTCAAGAAACTTCCATTGGCTTCCGAGCAAAATATCGTAGCCATTCTTCAGCTCCTACAAGACAGCCTAGCTTCATCATCATCGTAGAATTGGAACAACGATTTCTATTCCTTCATGGATTTTCCAAAGATACTACTCTTGGCAGATGAGTTAGCAACCGCAGCTTTTATATGTTGGAATTGTTATCTAAAAGTTTCTGCTGTCCATCCGTTTCAGGTTTCCTCTGTAGCCTCTTACGACACACACGGGACGATATGGGGTAGCAGATACACCTTACACTATACGGTTAAAAAGACGGAGTGTATTACACTAAATTTTAAACCAGAATCTTTGGTAGAAAGGAGTTTCACTATGAGCTTAATACATATAAAATATGTTTAATACCATATATTTAGAACAAAATGTCGTATAGACAATCTGACAGCCCAAAAGTGTTTAAATTTTGATTTGTCATTGTGTGCGATAATTAGGGTTGTATATTTTATCTATAAGGAATTTCGATAAATTGTTTCAGTGCGACCACAACACTGCAATTGGAAGTGCTGATGAGTTTTAAACAAATTAATTTCTTATATTCATGCGAACACTACACATTTTTAATAATATCTACTAGTTTTACGGATTTTATCGCGTATATTTAACTTTTAAAATACCCGAAACTCCAGAAAGTCTGCAGCCTGTGAGCACGTACAGGATCGCCCCCGTCCCTACATCAGATTTGATAAACCACAAATCCTCGCTAAAGAACACCGTTTCTTTTCAAGGATGATTCGCGAGGCTATTGAAATCAAAAAACACCCTAATTTCAATAGAGAAGATGGCGGGGTGCTACCATCTGCTTGGGATCCTATAATAAATAAAATTAAATCCCAACCCAAGCATACAAGAGTGCAAGATAGCATAAGTTCATACTGTGATCGGAACAAAAGTTAAATTTTAATTTATGGTAACCCTGGACGTTAAACATCTCAGTTCCACCCGTGACCATGGGTGCTGTAAAGCGCTCGAAACATCGGGTATTTAAAAACTTAAATATACGCGACAAAATCCGTAAAAACTTTTATTTAATTTAAATTCATTAACTTTTTGGACTTTAAACAGAACAATCTTAACTGATTCTTGCAAATTTCCTAATTTAAATTGTTGAGTTTAGTATAAAAAATCAAAATCAAAATAAAGTTACGTTTTTAAACACTAATCAAGCACTAATTTTTAATCCTAATTTTGGTATGAGGGCTTCAAGTCTATCAATTAATTATAAACATTTTAAGATAAATATCGACATTGATTTCGATATAGTCAATCCCTAGCGTACATGTAAAAAAATTTGATGAAAAATGTATTCGCCAAAACCTTGTAAATCATCAACAACGTGACTTTTTTCCTTGCAAAATATGCAAATCAACAAAATAATAAATACATATATTAAAAAAAAATAATAAATGCGTCTTAGCAGTGAGGACTGAGGGCGTATGGAGAATTTACCTGTGAAATTTGCAATTATCAGGATTCTTTCTAACATTGATATCGTAGTCGATCACAGAACAAGTAACCATTGTTGAAGACAACTACATTAATTAACTACTATTTCACTCAAAAAAAAAAATTCCTAGGAGCTTATTCCTTGTGTGCCGACTTGTGCCGACCTGTCATTCTGAATCAGTCACAGATTCATGAGATTTGCTATCCTTTATTCTTGCCAATATTGTCATAAGAAATTTTCTTCTCACTTGCATACTATGGCTGTCTATTACTACGACAAGTTTATGTGTAACCGTACAGATTACTAAAAAATAATTAAAAAGAGGAAAAACAGTTTGTAAACTGGTTATATAATATCAAACTCAAAAACTAATCTTGCGGATGGAGCTTTATGGCAGTAAATCAAGCACTTATCTTGAATACAGGCACTGTGCCGCACCTTAGATGCGAGGTGTGGTAAGGTTATAGAAAGCGAGGAAAAGTTCACGTAAGACTGAGGTTTTGAGAAATTGTTTGTTATTTTACTATCAGATTTAATATGTGTCAAGGAAAACATCCTGTAGTACCTTTTATGACCGAGAAACAAAAGAAAGTTTAAATATACGAGTATATAAATTTTGTTTAACACTTTGAAAGTAATTTATTCCAGACAATGTTTGCTAGTTGTAACTTTAATTGCTACCAGGACGACTCGAAGGACTATTAAAATATCCTATACCTTCAAACGAGCAATTCTTGCATATATATATACGAAATCTCGGAAACGGCTCCAACGTTTTTCATAAAATTTAGTGTCCAGGGAGTTTCGGGGGCATTAAATCGATCTAGCTAGGATTTATTTTTAGAAAATGTCTTTTTGTCCGTGTTTTCAGGCAATGAAAAACTGCTACAATATAAGAAGGTAAATTTTGACACTGTGTTAATGATCGTAATAGCTCAAGTGCATGTCGAGCGGTCGCGAAATCTTAATGCCTTGGTTCGCGTCCTGTCTTCGCTCCGAAATTTTTTCCTTTTTTTTCAAGTTTCCTTCTTTTGTGAGAAAGTCTATTATTTCGAGCCCTTTTTTAGCATTTTTTAAAAATACGAAAATTTTAATTAAAGAAATTGCACTCATGATTTTTTATTCAAATAACCAGTTCAGTTTTTTCTATTATGTCAATGAGATCAAAAAATATTATTCATCCGTATATAATTTGTATCTAAATGTAATTTCAAAAAAAAAAAAACGAGCAAAGCTCGGTCATCCGGGTACTTTAAAATAAAACAACGTAAATACGTAAGTAGTAGTAATGCGACTGAGCAATACTGCCTTCGTAGATCGAACCAAAATTAATAATAAAAACCTAAAAGTATCCTGGGCTTACAAAATGAGGACTTCACACAAATTAGTCCTCCCTGGATCCACGAGTACTCCAAAGCAATAGGAAGGTTGGGAGTTAAAAATAAACATAAAAATCTCCAAAAGTAGTTTCATTCAATAAAAATATTTCTAGGACATATGAAGTGCATTAGCACACATTGGAGTTGCTGAAAGAGAAAGAGGAAGCCTATGCCAATATGTGGGTGTGATTTTTTATAAGAGTTGAGAAGCGAGCATGTAGCTGATGGTAAGTGTCGTCCATGAATATACGCAACACCAGAGAGATTGCAAGCGCGTAGACGGAGTTTTAGAAAAGAGAAAGCTCTTTTCGTGAAGGGCTCAAGTTACGAGTATATCAGTACGGGAATCACCAACGATATTAATTCTACAATGTGCACGTGGGTGGTAGGTAATGGCGTAGCACCGGTTTCTGCCGTTAGGGGTCAGTGAAGCAAATTATGGCACCCCCCCCCCCCATTTTGCTTTTTCCCTTTTTTCTAAGTTATAATACTTGCACAAGTATAAAGCAAAACATCGTGGAACCTGCAGGTCAGAGAAATATAATATTTCCATGTTGAAACGTTTATTTTTAATATAATAATAATAATAATTTTTATTGACACAAAGTAAGGATTACATTATCTATCTTTAAGACATTTGAACAAATGGCATGAATTATAAATTATCTATATCATTTTATACACTAGCGTCTATACTAGGACGAGCCTGTATCTTAGACACTAATCACTTCCAAAGGCACCATTATTTAAAGTTATAAAAGTATACGTCATATTATCATTCACTTAATCTATGTTACGAATTCGCAAATACATTACTACTTTTTTGCGTTTACCGTTTTTTTTTTGCGCCCGAAGCAAATATAGGCAACCCTCCGGAAAGCGGGGGATGGAGGTGGGGAATGCTCATAACATACCACGCAGCCGGCTGCGTGGTTATGTGGAGACTTTTACCCACTAAACCCCACCTTTTAGGGACTGGCTTAACGGTCTAACTAGAGAGCCGTATACGGACGCGACCCTCCTTGGCAGAAAGGAAGACGCAAGCGGCGTAAAGCCGCTTAGAAGTGTGCCTAACTAAGGCAGATTAAGGGATGTGTTATGTAGGCTCGGCCTGAGCCGCCAGGAGGCAGTTCAGGTCAGCCGAAATCTTGTTGGGGGGGGGGGGGTCCGAGAGAGAGTTTCTCGGTCTGCGCACACTATAGCGAGTGTGGATAGGGGCTGCATAGGCAGCTGTCTTACGAATGAGATGATTTGGGTGGGACTCTGAGGCTTTGAAAAATCTCTCAGAGAGTGATTTAAGGAACTGCTGGATTGTTGGGAGCTCTAAGTCTCGGTGTAGGTCGGCATTACGGACATAATAGGGCGATTTAGTAGCCCTACGACAGAATAGATTTTGAACTATTTGAAGTTCATTTATAAATTTGGGTTTAGCATGTGCGAAAATGGGGGCCGCGTAGGTCATGACAGGTCGTATGCAGACCTTATATAGGGTTCACTTGTTGCGGAGAGACATTTTACTGTGTCTGCCCAACATGCTGTTGAGCCTACCCATGTAAAATCGCGCGGTGCGAGTTACCTTCTTGATATGGGGCTCGAAAGTGAGCCTTGCATCAAGGGTGACGCCTAAGTATGTGGCTTTTGTTTGCCATGGGACAAGGGTTCCTTGCATCCTGATTGGCGGAGTGGCGGTGAGACGGCGTCGTTTATATTCGAAGAAAACGGCGGAGCTCTTCTCCGGGTTTACATCGATACGCCATTTTTGGAACCAAGCTCCTAAGTCGTTAACTAACTTTTGGATCTTGTTCCGAATCTGTGGCAGTGAGTTGCCTTTAGAGTAAAGGGCTGTGTCATCTGCGAAGAGGGCTAGTTTAACACCATTCGACGGGATAGGGATGTCGTTGGTGCATAGTTTATAAAGGATACTCATGTCAGACTCTGTCGAATGCCTTGGCAATGTCGAAAAAGACCGCGATGGCCTTTTGACGACGAGGATAAAAACCGCTGAGGATATATTCCACTGTGCGGTGAACTTGCTGGAGGCACGAGTGTTTGGCACGAAACCCGAATTGTTAAGGGATGACAAGAGGGTCGCCGTCTGTGGGAAACAAATGGCGCCTCATGCGCACGAGAATAACTCGTTCGAAAAGTTTGCCCATGGCCTTGAGGAGGCTGATGGGACGGTGATTGGAGGGGAGGTAGTGAGGTTTGCCTGGCTTGGGAATGCCAATGACAGTTGCCTGTTTCCAAGAGGTGGGAAAGTAGCTGAATTCGAAGCAGGCGTTGAAGATTATGGCCACTAAGGCGATCACCTGCTCCGGAAAGCGTTTGAGGGCTTGGTTGGAGATGCCATCCGCACCCGGTGCTTTTTTGGGCTTAAGTCCTTTGATGGTAGATGAAATCTCATCTTTGGACACAGTGATAGGGTCAGAGGCGGTGGGGGGCGAGTTCCGGCGACGGACCTCGTCCTCCACTAGTTGGATATGTGGGGGGTCAGTGGGTTGTGAGCTGGGAGAGCATTGAGCGGCGACGCTGTCGGCGAAGCACTCTGCCTTTTCTTCGGAGCCGTCGGAACGAGACAGAGGGGGAGTGTGCGTGATAGCGTCTATCCGGATGGCTCTTGCCATCTGGTAGTACGCTGTGTGAGAGCTCTACGGAGGGCAGCTTTTTTGGCTTTGAGTAGGTTGCTAATATCTAGGAGAAGACTAGTTTTAGCAACAGGGGCAACCTTTTCATTCTCTTTAAGATAGGATGTTATAAGAGAGGTGAGATTTTCGACCGCGGTGTCTATTTTCCCCGTACTGTCGAGGAGGTCGGAAGAAAGGATTATGGGAGGGTCCGGAGAATTTATAGCCGAAGCTATGGTGTAGGTTTTAGGAGAGGGAATTGGAGGTGGCTGATGGCCAAGAAGGAGGGATACAGGACGGTGGTCGGATCCTAGATCATCGAGAGACTCGATTGCTCTAAGGTTAAGGGAGACTCCTTTAACTAGAGCAAAGTCTAGCACGTCAGGAGCGTAGTTAACGTTGTCGGGATAGTGAGTGACAGCGAGGGAGCTGTAGACAGTCAGGTCGAGAGACTGAGTGATATTGAACAGCACCCTGCCACTACTAGTAGTAGTGCGGCAGGTCCATTCAGTATGCTTGGAGTTAAAATCTCCGAACATAATGACTGAGTCGCCTAATGCAAGGATGGCTTCGAAATCACTCTTAACGGGAAGGGTTCCGCTAGGAATATAGCAAGAGGCTATAATGATAGACTGGTGTCCAGTCATGGCTAATCTAGTGATAGTGGCGTCTATACTGGTAAGCGTCGGAGTGGGGATGTGGGAGCAATGAAGGGACTTTTTGTAATAAATGGCAGTACCACCGCCTTTGCGGTCGGGTCTGTCGTTACGAAGAAGTGAATAATTTTTAATAGAGAGGCCTTTAGAGACCTTAGGGCTGAGGTGGGTCTCCTGAAGGAGGAGGAGGTCGGCTTCGCGATCTCGAAGAAATAGCCTAAGCTCTGGGAGGTTATTTCGCAAACCGCGGATATTGAACGAAACAAGCGACAAACCCTTTGGTTTGATACGACCGTGCGATATTGCGGGAGCAGAGGGCTCCGGCATAGTGTTATTACAACGACCTTAGTAGGTCGATGTGCTCAGCAAGAGCAAGGAGACGGTCCTGAGGGGACAGAGCAGCGCGCAGTTTACGCGCAGCGTTTACCGTCACACTAACTTATTATGCGGAACTTTTTTTGATTTCTTAATTTATAACGCAATAAATGATTATTGTTATCACAAGTCAAAGAACTCTTTTTTGGTGATAGGTTACAATGAAGTATTGCAAAGATATACGATATATAACTTTAGTAATTCTACAGGTATTTAACAGAAATTATGCAATATACACTGAACAGTCATATAAATTAGTTTCATAAGTTAAATATAAGTTAAATATATGTTAAAAATAAGATAAATATAAGTTAAATATAAGTTATATATAGAGTGAAATAATTTGTAATTATCATAATTAAAGTACTTCCTTAAAAATTTTAGACAAAGATATCCACAGTTTGTAGCACCAAACGCTTGATGTCGTGCATAATTATAGTTATTAGGTAAGTTATGCATATATTTAACTAAAGTAGATAGTTATATTATTCAATGTAATATTATTTTAAAGTGACCAAGAAATGTTCAGTTTCTTCTATATTTAGAGTTTTTAACCAAGATGATAGTAGTTTTTTACATTGATATTTGTTAAGCGAGTGGATTTGTAGAATTTTATTTATTTTATTGTAAAGCATAGGACCTAAGTAGCATTGAAATTTTGTTTTAAAATATGTTTTAAAATGGCAAGTTTGACAGACCTTATCTTTCCGGCGATTAGTTGTCAATTATTAATTTATTCGTTATGTATTGGTGTGCATCTATACTTAAAATACATCTGTAGATAAGCCTTGTAGAATTTTTGTCTGTCTAAAGAACAGATTTCCATTAAATTTTGTGTGTAGGTACATAGTTAGGGACCCGGAGCTACTTATAGGTTACTTTTTATCCGATTACGGAACTTCGAAAAAAGAGGATTAAGTATTTTCCTTCCCTTAGATGTTAATTTCTTTTTTATACGATTGATGTGTTTCATTAAAATAAATAAAATATTTACAAATAAAGCCCAAAATTAATTTTAACCGCTGCGTAATAAATTTAACTACGCCCACAATGTACGATATTACCTTTTCAAAACAGTGCCACCTAACGTAAAATACAAAAAGTAAGGTACGTGGGGGTAATATTGTCACTTTAAGCTTTGCCGTCCTATAAAATCAAAACTAGGAGAAAGACAGAGACAAAACACAAAGTTGAATACTACCTAGGTGGATTGAAAAGTACTCGGCCTAACACAGATCCATTCAATTCTAAAAATCAAATCTACCCACATTATTTGGTTCAATTCAGACTAGTTCATTGTGTGAAGTTCAAAACGTGTGCGATAATTAGTTGTGATTTTATAAATTTATTAACAAAGTAATCGGACATAATTTCCGCGAATGGAGCAAATCGAGCAGCGTGCCGTCATTAAGTACCTCCATAAGAAGGGGCTATCATCAAAAGCCATCCATGATGACATGGTCAGTACATTAGGCGATTGTGCTCTGTCATATTCATCCGTCAAAAAATAGATAGCAGAATTTAAGCGTGGTAGCGAGAGTGTGAAAGATGAACCCCGCTCTGGAAGGCCTTCGACGTCAACTACTGACGAAAATATTAAAAAAGTACTTGATTTAATTATGGGAGACCGCAGATTAAAAATTAGAGAGATAGCCGAGATTATAGGCATCTCTTATGAACGAACTCAAAACATCATTGTCAACGAGTTGGGTTTCCACAAGGTGTCTGCGAGGTGGGTTTCGCGACTGCTTTCAGTTGAACAAAAAAGGACGCGATTGACTATTTCACGCGACTGTTTGGAGTTATTTGAAGCCGATGCAGATGATTTTTGAATCGTTTTGTTACTATGGACGAAACATGGGTTCATTACTGTACACCGGAAACAAAACAACAATCAAAACAGTGGAGAAGACCTGGTTCACCACCCCCTAAAAAGGCTAAGTCGATTTTGTCGGCAAATAAGGTGATGGATTCAGTATTCTGGGACTCGAAAAGTGTGATTATAATTGATTATCTTGAATGGGGTCAGACTATAAACTCTGATTACTACTGCACCTTACTACGTCATTTACGAGAGGAAATAAAAGAAAAACGTCGAGGAATGCTCAGAAGAAAAGTCCTGTTTCATCAAGATAACGCCCGTGTTCACACGTCAGTACAGTCAATGGCTGAAATTCACAACTGTGGCTTTGAACTGTTACCGCATCCGCCGTATTCACCTGATCTGGCACCATCAGATTTCTTTCTGTTCCCTAACCTAAAAAAGCACTCGGGAGGTCAAAGATTTTCGACAAACGACGAGGTCAAAGCAGCTGTAGACGCATATTTTGACTCTAAGGAAGAATCATTTTTTTTCAACGGTCTAAATGCTTGGAAGGGGAGGTGGCAAAAGTATATTGAACTTGATGGTGATTGTGTAGAAAAATAATAATAAAAACTGGTTTAGTATGTGTTTATTTTCTTGGTTAGGCCGAGTACTTTTCAATCCACCCTCGTATAACTAATTAGAAACATTTCAAAAAATCTACTTTAAAAATCTAACTACACTACACCATACTAAAATCGACTAAAATATTTACTATAATATCAACTGTCAAAATGGAGTCGATAAAGCATCACCCATCGGTCAATCAAATAATAAAGGGTCACAACCCTTTATTATTTGATTGACCGATGAAGAGTTATTAGAAAGTGACCATATTAACCGGCTGACCATATTACCCTCCCTCACGTATTATAAATAACTTACATTTATATAGTTATTTAATTAAATTCATAATTGGTTTGAAAATTCTAATGCACATTTTTTAGTTTCTGTTATTTTACTGTAACAAATCGCTACTTAAATACATAATAGTGTTTAATTTTTAATCTATAAACATTTTAGTAGGTATTAGTTTTTTTATCTATAAATAAACTGAAGAAAATTTCATGTGGAACAAAACAATTATTATCCCTATATATATTGGTCAGATCTTAGAATTTATAGTATCAAAAATTAGTCGATTATTAAAAGTGAAATGGCGGTATTTACAGTGTTTGTTGACTATATAATGATATAGCTAGACCAAATCAATGAATAGAGATTGTTTCGCGACATTGACACATCTAAAAACTGATGTTATTGTTATATCGTTAAATAATTTCATTATACACATCGATTTACTACAGGTAAAAGTTTTACTAATATTAAATATGCTTAAACCTCTAGTTAGTTGACGCTTAAAAACTGACTGAGATACCGATAGAAGACTTGAAATTCAAAGGGGCATGAAATGAGCCCCAATTGAATAAAGAAGTTTTGGATTTGACTTTGAACTTCTCAGTAGACGATTAATCTCTACAATTATTGTGATATTATATAAAATATGGCAATAAAACAACTTTATGATAATAGGCAATAAGGTTAAGAACCGAAATAATGGGGACCTTCGTCGTAGAGATATGCCAACTCGATAGAAACTCGACTGAAGTTGAAATTCATGTAACTCGAATTGAACTCGAATTACGCAACTCGAATTGGCGGAACGAAGCTGTGTCGATTTTTTAATAGTTATTTATAAGTATTTGTTTCTCCATTCAGCTTCGTGTTGGGTACAGATTAATACGATACTAGAGATTTTTTTAAATAGAATAAGTATAACAAGCGATCACACAGCCTACCTGATTGTAAGTGCATGTTGTAGCCCATAGACATCTAAATCAAGGATTGATTAAGAATCAAAAGCAGACGTGAAACTTAATGCAAAATGCAGCTTTCTAAGTACCATAAGACACACAGCAGCTACTTTTACGCTGGTATTCAGTGAGAGAGTGGTCTTTCCCCCGTCGAGCTGGCCAATTCATGCTACTACCATAATAAACCTGCACGGTGGTTCTACCATGTATTAGTAATTAATTATGTTACGTTATCAATAACTAATTAATTTACAATATACATCGCACTCCCGAATAACTCACAGTCGTCTCTTATGACACGTGTCTTACGGCTAGATATCGATAGAAAAAATTTGACGTGGTAAAGCTGTGCTGTACCTAGCTTTATTATGGTTGTAACACGAAAGAGTCGTCAGCTCGAGCGAGGGTGTGATTAAGATTTCACAGAATACTAGAATGAAATAGCAGCTTAATGCTGCAGTTTTTATTGTGAGTTTAGTGTTGAGGGGTGACGATGCATCTGCAGTTTTGATTCTTAAATGAGGATAGATGTACCTAGATGTTTATGGGCCACAGCATCCACTTTCCATCATATAGACTGTGTGCTCCTTAGTCACTTTTATTCTATTTCACTTTTATTCGACTGCCTCGTTAGTCCAGTTGTTGTAGTAGTGCGACTGTTGATCATGAGGTCCTGGGTTCAAATCCCGGGTCGGGCTAAAAAATTAAATATTGAGTTTTTCGTCAAGAAATTCTTAGTAGTTGCCCAAAGTCAGGAAGTTAGTGGTGTCTCATCCCTTGCCTCGGAGAGCACGTAAAGCCGTTGGTCCTGCGCCTGATCTCTCCGGTCGTGTCAGTTTATCGTCCCATGGGATTATGAGAGTGAGGGAATAGTGAGTGCACCTGTACTTGCGCATACGCTTGTACACTATAATCCTGTCCTGCGCCGATGGCTAGCCTTCATTAAGGCAGGCCACCGTGCCCGAAATTCGGTCTGGAGGACAATATTTTTATTATTATTACTATTTATTCTATAAAAAAGCTTTTTTGTAAAATCAAAGCCACGAATTAAAATTCTTATAGAGTAGAAAATGCCTGAAATTCTGCTCGTACATTCTAGACTACACGACCGTCTTAGCATAATAATGAGCAATTAAGACAGCGGTGGTAAGTAGATATAAATGAAGATTCAGACAAAGCTATGAAGTCAGCTTGCATATTTGATAAGAACGTATGAAGTTGCGCGGAAATTGAATAGTATCTTTAGATCGTCTTAAAATATTAAGATAGGGTTTCATTAACGGATAATTCGGTATAGAATATTAAATAACAAAACGTTACGCTAAGGCGATATAAGTACCACACGTTATTGAAAGAAAATAATTTTGTTTTTACTTTTTAAACAATAAAGGTGACAAATGAACAACCAACAACCTGATGATAAGTGAATGCAACGTCCCATTGACTACAAATATCCTAGATTAAGAAACAAAATGCAGATGCGTTATCACCTTCGTGAACTAAGATGGAATGCCAACAGCTGTACGTGCTTTCCGAGGTACGGGACTGAAATACCGCCAACTTCCTAACTTCATGCTGTTAATGAAAACCTCTTATCAGCAGTCACGTTTACAAAAAACGAACATTTCACAGATAAAAGGCTATATACGGAGTTATCTATGTACAGAATACCATTTTACTACATTCTTACTTTTTGTTTCTGACTCAGACACTACATGGCAAGTTATATTATGAAAAATAATTAAATGTGATCGAAGGAACTTTTGTAAATGTTGTACATTAAGTAGAATTAAAAAAAAATTAAACCCCTAATATAGAAAGAAATTCTACTGCGACGAAATTCAAGACAAAAGTATGAAAAAAAAACGTGCAATTGTTTTGTATCTTGCTATCGAGTACTTTACGCTTTCCGTAAAAATTACGGAAATAAGCTTTAGATGTTTCTCAATATCAACAATGCTTGAGCACAACGCAGAGGGACGTAAGCGAAATTAACCCCTAACAGTTAGCTGTTTAGTTGAAAGTTGTTTTTACGAAATTGTAAAGTTTGCCCTCAAAGAACGATCCCGGGTCATTTCGCCTGCTCGAGCCCGCGTCCGCTCCGCCTTCCATTAAGTCTTTGATTCGTAATGGGTTCGTTTAAAAATTTCCGTCTTCACGAGTAATATGGTCGCAATTTACAAAGGTACTTTTATTGTATTGGTTTGTTAATGTATTTTAATAGATTTAGAGTGTCCAGAGAGCTCACAGTCTACTTGATGGTAAGTAGATACCGTCCATAGACATCTACGTCTACCCTTGATTATGAATGAAAATGCAGACTCGTTGACCCCTGAAGACTAAAATGGAATGCCTCATTTTCATTGAAAAAGGTCTTAAGGGACTAGGTTCTTTACACTCACCAAATGAAACACAACAGCGTTAAATTGCAATTTTACACAAGCATTCCGTAAAGACGTGGTCTCACAATGGTCGAGTCAACCCATTCGTGCTACAATCGTAACATAGGGGCAGCGTGGCTCTACCACGTATTTAATTTAATGGTGAATGTTATATTTATACTGTTAGCTGGATATAATTAAAATTGTATTTTTTTATATGATGAGAGTAACAAACGAGAAGTTAGTCCACCTGATGTTAAGTGGTTGCTGTGGCCCATAGACATCTACATCTACCATCGATTACGAATCAAAATGCAGATGCGTTGTCACCCGTGAGGACTGCAATAAAAAAGGACCTCGGGTTGTCTACACTCACCATATGAAACACAGCAGCATTGAGCTACTATTTTAGGTTTGTTTTCTGTAAGAGCGTGGTCCCACCCCGTTCGAGCCGACCCATTCGTGCTACAGTCGTAATATAGCTGCCGTGTGGCTCCACCACCTATAAGAATTAATCACGTATAAAGATTAACGGTCATATTACTGGTACTCTTTGCAGGTATCTTAGAAAATGCACGTAAAAAGCGTTAAAACATCCGATTATAGAATCAGGCGTTACTTTGCGGAAATCCATTATAATAATGATATTAATAGTTACTTTGCAACCATCCGCTCAATAAAAATAAAATAATGTGCCTTATCTAGTTTGAAGAGCACCTCCCGTCCTCCCTCAATTGCGTGCACTGATCCCGTCACTACTAATTCCAGCACCACTACTCCCAATACAATAATAAGAGAGCTCACTTAGCGGGATTAGTGGTGACGGGTTTAGTGCACGCAATAGAGGGAGAGCGGCAGCTGCTCTTCAAACAAGGTAAGACACATCATTTTATTTTTATTGAGCGGATGGATGCAAAGTAACAATTAATATCTTTATTATCCGATTATTAATTAATATAATAAAATTTTAAAGTTCCACATTTTAAAATATTTTAACATTTTATATTTTCCATTCTCAAAAGCTCGCAGATGCCGCTGCCCGTTTCCTGTTTCATTACCGCACTGCTTCCTCTTATAACACCTACGGGACGAAGCGAGGTAGTGGATATTCTACTGACACTACACGCTACCTTTTTCTACACTTTTAGTGAAATGAAAATAATATTTCTTTATTTCAAACTTTTGATAAATGCTTCTCATTTAATTCCTCGTAATAAACGTGAAGGGTCGTTACTTACGAGTATATAACTTTACTCTATGGTCGTTTATGAATTGTGCCGAGAAGCTGGAATGCCTAATAGCGTGCGCTGGATATCCTTAGGGAAATCTTTCAGTTTACTTTGACTCCCACTCGCGTTCTAACCTAACCAAAAACTGACCTTGTACATAGCAGTCTGTTCTCTCTGGAGGTTTAGAAGTTAAATTACTACACTCTGCTGTAAATTAACTAGGATGAAATATATTCATAATATGTTAGTTTTCTATGTTTTTGATTTAACATTAAACTAGCTCGTGCAAACGTTGTTTTGACTTTTTTTTTGTAGAATAAGTGTGTGAGCATGGATACAGTCAGCCTGGTAGTAAATTAACGTTGTGGTCCATACACATCTACAATTATCATCGATTAAAAATCAAAATGCTTATGCGTTGCCACCTCTAAGAACTAAAATGAATCGCCTCGTTTCCAGCTAAACATAAGTCTCTAGTTTTCTGAACTGTACTTCCCCGGTCGAGCTCACCCATTTGTGTTACAACTATAACATATACAGTGTGGCTATCACGTATGAAAAAAAATTCGATCGAATAAATTTTAAGCTCACTGAGTATAAAAAAGGAAACAATGGAACTATTATGCAAGTGAAACATATGAAATAGGTATTTCAGTTTTATAACTTGGGTAAATAAAAAGTTCAGACGTGTTCGATATGTTCGATAGATAAATTTTTTTTTAAATTTTTTTTCCGTAAAACAGTCACTTAGTCCCGCAATTTGGTGTTGAAGTATTATAAAAGTTAAACAATGAATGAAGCATCCACGACTTTTTCGGCCACCAGGGCGGCGTCACTTAAAAATGAGGTGTATTTGACAGACTTCATATCGGGGAGGTTAATTTGCTCGAAAAATGTAAAGGTTAATGCTTTCTGAACCATTATTTATTATGTATTTATTGGTAGAGCCATGTTGCAGTTATATAGTTAGTATATATAGTTAGTACAGTATAAGCACGAATGGGTCGGCTCGACCGGGGAAGGTCCACGCTCTCACAGAATACCAGCGTAAAATAGTAGCTTAATGCTGCTTTGTTTCGTATGGTGAGTGTAGAGAACAAGAGACCCTTTTTACTGGAAATGAGACATTCCATCTTATTCCTCACGGGTGACAACGCATTTGCATTTTGATTCGTAATCGAGGATAGATGTAGATGTCTATGGGCCACAGCATCCACTTGCCATCAGGTGGAATGTGTGCTCGTATGTCACCCTATCCTATATAAAAGAAGAATAGTCATATTTATAGTCATTAGATTAAAATTAAACAAACCCACCTACGAGTATATAAACCAACATAAGTTAAATTTCGTCATCCGTAGCATACTAAATGGAATCAACGCAAAAAGATATTAGGGTGATGATTTTTAAAAATTTTAAATTTTCATTCTCTTCGGAAGATCGCTGCGCAATTGTTCGTTTTCAAAATGTTTTTGGGAGGGATGCACTTCATTTGAGTACCGTAAGGCGATGGTACGTAGAATTTCATCGTGGCTGTTTTTCTCTCCATGATAAAATTCGCTTATTAGAAAAAGTGGAGATTGTCAAGCGTCTTATTGAAAAAAACCGGCGCATTACTCAAGAGGTTATTCGACGACTTTTGCGGTATTGGTATGAGCTAGTATGGGGTAGCATGAACCAAATTAAAAAAAATTACCTTAGGTTAGGTTCAGGTTTAAGATATTATTTATTTCTCAAAAGATTACAAATCGCTTACGAGAAAAGAAAAATTTACAAACAATAGTAAAGGAATCCATTACGAGCATACGGAATATAAACTATAGATGTGGGTAAAACGTTTTGAACATCGCGCACAAATTGTAACGACCGAACAATTAACGCAACCAAAACAGAAATAAGGGTGCGTTCAAACTAATTTAGATTTCTCTAGCAATTCAACTCTAATTCTAGTGTGTATTTATTTTTGGTTAGTTTTCCAAAATATGGCGTTTCGATTTAAAAGTCAGAAACTTTTGTTGCTGCCTTATTTTTCACAAAATCACCTTGTAACAAATACGAGCTCGAGTAAATTGGTGTATTTTTTTGGTATAAGGATGATCACAGGTGCTCAAATGAAGAATGTGACAGAAAATGATACATGTACGTACTGTTACATTACAGAAAGAAAGCGAGAATAAGAAAAAAAATTAAGGCACCTAGAAGCATAGACAAAAAATAATTTATTTTTTTCTCTTAAACGGGTCCTGTCTGCACGATCCCACTTGATGAGAAAAAGACTATTCTTTCTTTTTAAGTACTTTACCACTGTTTGTTAGCCGAGTCTTTGAAAAAGTTAGGGGAAATCAACCAAAAAGTCGCATATCATTGCACCATGATAATGCTTGCACACCACAAACAAGACAAAGTGATTTTTGACTTCCGGCGCACACAGACCACGCACTATGAGAGTTCTAAGAGAAAAATTTAAAGAAATAAATATAAAATATTTATTTCTTTGGCTTCTCAATATAATTACGAAAATTTAATACTAGTATATGACCATAAAACAAAGGTAGTTTTAATAAAAAACGGGATGTACTCTGTGTCAACACCAGGAACAAACACGAATCAGTGATACCAGTTATTCGACCGCACAGAGTTAGTAATTAATTAACGGGGCAATATATACGATATTACAACAAAGTCCTGCCTACTGCCAATTTTAAATCTTAATATACGAGTATATAAATTACGTGTCACGTTATTCATCCGCGATGGACTTCTAAGCTACTTAACCGATTTTAATCAAATTAGCACAACGTATGCAGTTTGGTCCAACTTGAGAGATAGGATAGTTTTTTTTGCTTACAATTCTTTTTTCGAATTTAATGATTTTCAATAGGACATGACAAAGGGTCGTCGAAAAGGGCAGAACAATGTCTTCCTGGTAAGCTTGTATTTTATAAAACAAAACCTGTGTGTGTAAAAAGGGTGAATAAATAATAAATAGATAGAAGGTGGTCGCTTCCAAGCTGTTTCAATAAGTTTTGTAAGTAGTGTACAACCTGTTTCGTTGCAAAATTTTACTTTGAAAAAAAAAGAAGTCCCGCTGGGTTTCTTGCTGGTTCTATCCAGGTGAGATATTTTTTTTAGAAAATTAAAGATTTGATGAGTGGTTTGACACTTACTGAGCCAGAAGAGGCCGTGAGAGCTTTCAACCAGCATGTGAAGAAATTGCCCTCAGACCAATGGACCTAGTTTTCAAACTGACTGAAACTGTTTTCATAAAACTAAAAACTGATTTAAAGAATGAGCAAGCGTTTAAAATAAAATGGAGAATAATTTTAAAAGCAGTAAACATATTAGTTTCTTTATAAATTGTTTTATTTATGAGTTCTACAAAAGGTTTCGTTGTCAAGTATATGGCCTGAACGTTAGGCTATGTTGGTTAATCTGGTTCTGCTATAGACTTTATCGTCAACATTAAAGTTAAAAAGGTAAGATAACTTAAGAGTAGGCCTCGTCTCACTTCTGAGAGGGTTTTGGGCAAGGAAGTGTTCGACATGCTGCCCCACTGCGTGTTGGCAGACTTCATATAGGTTTCCTCACGATGTTTTCCTTCACCTCCGAGCAAGTGGTAAATTAGTACTTAAAATTGCAATTAAAATTTTGTGTAATAGTTCAGGGGCTTAGCGCTCGCTGTAAATTTCATAGTACGCAAGCAAACCGGGTTCGATCCCCGTCAACATTTCTTAAGTAAAATTCTCACAAATCTTTGCTTTTCTTGCGTCACAGTCGTAACATCCTACGCACTTTATGCCATCATATGAAAAGTTTTGCCCGTTTTCTGCATTTATTTACAAAGTCGTCTCAATTATTAAAGTAAATACACATAGCTTTGTTACTGAAGTGTTTCAAGAGTTCTATTTAGGAAGACAGTAACTGCTTTGTTCATAAAAACAGGAATTCTCAAACGAGCCCATTAAGTCTCGAAGACTAAATGGTAGAAGAAAAAAAGCGCTCGCTTGAGTAAGCGAAAATCTCGATCTTTGTTCTTTAAAAGCTATTCCTTATTTTTTCATCATACACATAAATAAAATGCTTCAGCCAGATATTTCTTTTCAATTTATATATAATTGGTAGTGAATGCTTTGAGGTATTTTCCGAACTAGTGGCAAATTATACTACTACTACTATATATTATGTACGAATGACTTTCAATTAGTATTATTTATAATCTATATTCAATAAAATAGTCTACATGTAGAATATAATATAAATATCTATTCTTTTATCTCGACTTTTTTCAACCTCCCAAATAAGGCAGTTTTCAAAATGGCTTTAGCACCATAGGCGACATACATACCCTTCGGTAAATTGTACAGCAGACCGAGGAGTACAATTTGCCACTATATCTTGCGTATGTGGACTATGAGGAAGCCTTTTATTCCATGGTGCTGCAATCCCTTCAGTGGTGCCAAGTTGTCTGTCGGTATTTTGAAGTGCTGAAGCGTTTGTAATCTATCCAACTATAGAAAGGTGTAAGAAAGGGTGGTGTTATATTCCCGAAACTCTTTACTGCTGCATTGGAAGCGTTTTCAAGCTACTGGTCTGAAAAGGATCTGATATTAATATCTATAGTGAGTAAATCACATAGAATACTAATACATACGTAATAGAACGGGGGAGTGGGCGGAGCCATTAACATGTCAATTCACACCTATAAAATGTCAACACATGTCTTTTGACGTTACAATCGTTTCCAATTTTCATGTCAAGTGTCGCTGCATGTAAATTATTTAAAAATTCCATATTTTGCAATAACGTGTCGAAAGAACAACGGGAAATGGAATTTAAATAAAGGAGACATATCCGAAACTCTCTGGAAAGGATACGGTATTGACATCAATGGCGAGTACATCACTCACCTTCGATTTACCGACGATATAGTCCTTATGGCAGAATCGCTGGAGGACTTAAGCACTATGCTCAATGACCTCAATAGTGCCTCCCAACGGATAGGTCTTAAGATGAACATGACAAAACAAAGATCATGTTCAATGTCCATGTCACACCTATGCCGGTAGTTGTTGGGAGCACTATGCTCGAAGTTGTTGACGAGTACGTTTACCTGGGACAAATAGTCCGACTAGGTAAGTCCAACTTCGACCGAGAGGTCAATCGACGGATTCAACTCGGCTGGGCAGCGTTCGGGAAATTACGACATATATTCTATATCTATATAGATTGTACAACCAGTGCGTGTTGCCAGTGATGACTTACGGATCTGAGACGTGGTCCTTCACTGCTGGCCGTATGAGGACGTACTCAAGGTCGCTCAGCGAGCTATGGAGAGGGCTATGCTCGGAGTTTCTCTGCGTGATAGACTCAGAAATGAGGATATCCGCAGTAAAACCAGAGTGACCGACATAGCCCAACGGATTAGCAAGCTGAAGTGGAAATGGGCCGGCCATATAGCTCGAAGAACCGATAACCGATGGGGAAGAAAGGTTCTTGAGTGGCAGCCTCGTACCGGTAGGCGTAGTGTGGGGCGACCCCCCACTAGATGGAGTGACGACCTGGTAAGATATGCAGGAAGTCGATGGATGCAGGTGGCTCAGGACCGTGCTTTGTGGCATTACTTGGGGGAGACCTATGTTCAGCAGTGGACTTGTGAAGGGCTGTAATGATGATGATGAATGATAAGACATATCCTACAATCAGTAAGAAGAAACTATTATTTTGTGAATATTAGAAACAAAAATATTGATGTTTCAAAAATAACAGATATTGCAAGTACTAGAGATGTAACAAAATTGTACCGATACCGATAAGCCGATAAGTACCTGGCTTAGTGATAATCTAAAAGATATTATGATGATAAATATTAATTTTAATGACCTACGAATAATTTTTTTATTTTATCAAATTGTAAATTTGTTGCCTCTATAGGATAATATTAAAAATTTGCAATAATGTTTTCAGATTCGATCTTCTGGTTACGTATCATTACGGTATACTATATATTCACCTCATACCTCACCCACAAAGGGTTGGGTAGACCCATTTTGTGTTAAAAGTAAAAAAAAATGTTAATCTTCATACCTTTTCCTACAATTTCCCACTTGCCTCGTATTGGCTTACCAATAATGTACTATTTACTACCATTGGTACTTTTTTTTAAATATTTTTCATTTCCATAAATCATTTTTGCACTTTTCCTGGAGATCTGGACTTAAAGAATACATAGTAGACATACATAATACACACTCGATCGATTAATGATTACAGATGGGTTGAATTGTTACGGCCTAGTAAGCTAAATGTTACTATTTCATAACTTTGCATAAATTTTGTTATTGCGTAAATACCGTTTTATTTATTAAAGAAAGTAAGTACCTTCTTCATAGACCAAAATTTAGTTTTAGTAAGTTTTGTATTCAAAACAACCTATTGCATTTTGTGGATGTTAACTAACGTAGATAAACAAGCCAACATATTTCAAAGATAAATAATAAAGAAATACTAATTTAAAAAAGTATAAATTTAAAGAAGTATACGAATACGTACCTATTCGTCCGCGTGGAGTTCAGTCGTTATTTCTTTGAGGATAAAAGGTAAGGTAGCCTTTTTAATCTTTCCAGCTATCTGAATACCAAACTTAGTTAAAATCGGTTGAATGAATTAGCATTTCCTATACAAAGTTTTATACGGCTAATAACGACTAAATTAAAGTTGACTTTAAAGCGTACTTAGCTGTGATATCACATTTTTGACTCAACCAAGCATTAAACTATCAAAATTTTATCGAAATAGATTCAGCGGTTTAGCCATATAAGTCTGAGACAGACATTCGCATTATAATAGTTGGAGACGCCAGTAACTTAAGGTATCTTCGATAAAGATTTAGTGGACTGTAATTTTGGTGCATACGGCAAAGGGGAAAATAAATAGGTGGGATAGCACGCACTGACCTGATGAGGGCTGCCGCGCCTTCCTCCTGGAGTGTCTGCTATACAGCAAGCTCGCCACGTGGTTCGGCGCACACGCACTCTCGGTTAACAGTTTCGTGAAGTCCCACACTCCGAACCTTTGCCCTTACGGGGGCGTCTCACACTTTTATGAGTTACAAAGACACAATGTCTGATGCGGTGAGTATTAAAGATAAACAGGAGATCTCAATGTTCGTCCTGCGCGGTTTGCGGTTAATATATATAAGACGCGACGGGTGGCCGTGCGCTGCGGATGGCGTAATATCACTTAGTATAATGACGCGCGCCGAGATCCTCTTTTTCACCTCGGCGGCAGCGCGTGCGGTAGGAAAGGGAAGGAAGGAAGGAAACAAAAAATATGCACTAGTCATGTCGATAAAGTAGATATAACTTAGGACGAACTCAATGCGATATGTAATGTAATGTTGATAAAGTAGATTGTTAACTGGCGTTACCATTTCCTCCCGCCCTTAAAGGGTCACCTTTAAAAGACAACCGTAATATAAAAAAGTAAAGGAAAACAAATAAATAAGTGGTATATAAAGTGAGAGGATGCGCTCAATGCGCATGTCTCATCTACTAACCTTACTTGGTAAGCGAGAAAATGTATACATAAATATAATATTGCGGTTTAATACTTTTTTAATATATATATATATATAAATATAAACTTAATTCCTAATTTAGATAAATAATTATAATCAAAATAATCGTGATTTATTGTCTTGGGAGAGGGCAAATACGAGCAACAGGACGGAGATATGTTCCCTTAGTAGTTCTCACGGTCACTACTCGAACTACGCCATCCTTCGAAGGATGAACAGACTCGACAATCGCTAATGGCCAAGCAAGGGGCGGTTCATTATCATTTATCACAATTACAACCATGCCTGGTACGATAGCCGTAGACGGGGTGTTCCACTTCTGACGAACTTGTAATCCGTGAAGGTATTCCGTCCTCCACCGGTCCCAAAACGACTGAACTAATTTATCCAGTAAAGAATGCCTGTGTAACAGACTGGTAGAGTCAGATTTGACTTTGGGTGCGGGTAATGACAATAAAGGTGCGGTATTCAAAAAATTACTCGGAGTAAGAGCTGAAGGCTCTGCAGGATCAGAACTTAATACTGTCAAGGGCCGCGAGTTTAGCAAGCACTCAATTTGCGCAAGAACAGTATTAAGCTCTTCGTATGAAAGTAACTGATGTCCGATAACTCGGAACAGATGCGTTTTTACGACTTTGATCATACTCTCCCAGGCGCCTCCAAAATGAGGAGAGTTGGG
Source organism: Parnassius smintheus behrii (assembly GCA_036936625.1). Taxonomy (NCBI): domain Eukaryota; kingdom Metazoa; phylum Arthropoda; class Insecta; order Lepidoptera; family Papilionidae; genus Parnassius; species Parnassius smintheus. The sequence goes on from JAUPFT010000026.1 coordinate 37,914,795, forward strand.
ACAGATGAACTTCCATGTTATACGATTCTCAGCACACTCTTGCTCAAGCTTTGGGCGGTATTCAACGTTTAGAAATTTATAGAGATCGCGAAGATACGAAGCGGCACCTTTAAAATTCGTTCCATTATCCGAATATAAAAACTGAATCGGCCCTCGTCTAGAGAGGAAACGTTTAAGCGCAGCGAGGAAACTAGAACTACTAAGATCTGTAGCGATTTCTATATGTACAGCTCGAGTCGTGAGGCATGTGAAACACATAAGTACGCCTTCTCGCTGCGTACATCACGACGACGTACAGGAGTGTATGCGATAGGACCGGCATAATCGCAGCCCGTGTGTGTAAATGCCTTAATAGCTTGTCTTACACGACTATGGGGAAGATCAGCCATCAAAGGGTAAGTTGGACGGGGTCTAAGCCGGAAACATATATTACATTTGTAGACTCTGCTTCTCACAGTGCGGCGTGCGGAAAGTATCCAAAATTTTTGACGGAGCAATGACAATAACAATTCAGGCCCAGCGTGTAAATTTTTAATATGATAATAGTCAATGATCATGTTCACTACATGATCACTGCGCGGGAGTATAATTGGATGTTTTTGCGTGTAATCTAATGCGGAGTTCGAAAGACGACCACCAATGCAGATTAAACCATTCTCAATAAAAGGCCTTAAACGATTGAAAGCGGGCGAGCAAGGTTTGTTACCTTCAATATTTAAATATTCCACTGCAAAATGCTGTTTTTGCAGGGCGCGGAGGATTATAACCTCAGAGAAACTGAGATCATCAGCAGTCACTACAGTAGTGCTGCGGCGGGGCAATAATTTAGCAAACTTACACACGTACGCAATTATACGTAGAAGTTTACTCCAAGAAGAGATACGGAGTCGCACTCCGGCTCATAAATCGCAGAATTACAGACGGATGTGCACACAGTGTGCGACAAAATCTTCTTCTCAGGCATATTTGTAATAACCTCATTGTCTAAAGTACGAAGAGGCCATTGAGATGGATCTAACGAAGTCCACTGAGGCCCATGGAGCCACAGGGGGTTTGAAACTAATTTATTTGGCGTAACGCCACGTGAAAGTATGTCAGCGGGATTCTCAGTACCTGCGACATGATAAAAGTTATCAGCGCGAATATTGTCGGTAATCTGAACAACGCAGTTTGCAACAAAGGTCTGCCACTTGTGTGGCGAACTCTTTATCCAGTACAGAGCTACTTTTGAATCTACAAAGGCATAGACTGATATTGCAAGGTCAAGAGAATAATTGTCGTGTACTCTGCGAAGCAATTTTGAGAGTAAAACCGCTCCACAAAGCTCAAGGCGTGCAATAGATAGTGGTTTCGTCGGTGCGACTTTAGTCTTTGCACAAATCAACTGGACGGTGTTACCATTGACGCTCTTTACATGTATGTAGACTACGGCACCGTATGCGCGCTCGCTGGCGTCGGAAAACCCCAGGAGTGACGCAGTACAGTTTTTGGATACACCAACATGTCGCGGGATACGTAAATCATTAAGAGCTGGTAATTCAGCACAGAATTGCCTCCACATCTTAATAATTGGCGGTGGTGGTATGTCGTCCCAATCTAAATTAAGTTGCCAAAGCTGCTTTATTAACAATTTGGCGTACGCGACTGTGGGAGCAACGAAACCCATTATGTCCCACAGGCGAGCGACAGTAGATAAGATGGCGCGCTTAGTGCACGTCACATCAGCGGGAACAGATATCTTAAAAAAATAAAAGGCGTCACTATCGGTAGACCAATGCAAGCCTAGTATTTTATGTGGCATTGATTTATCGAACTCTACTTCTCCTGTAATTTTATGGGAAGTAGGGAGGTCATCTAAAACAGATCGACGGTTGCTATGCCATTTTATCAGGTCCCATTGGGCACCCTTGAATAAGTCTATCAGCTGCCGAGAGGTCTCACTGGCCTCGGATTCACTGGGCATAGAGAACGCGATGTCGTCCATATATAGCGAAGTAAATGCGATACGACTCGCAAGTGGATACTTTGCGCCGTCGTCATCAATGAGCTGTCTTACCGTGCGCAATGCATGGTATGGACTCGAAGTTAAACCGAAGCACACGCGATTGAAGTGGTATAACACAAGTGGGTCTTGTGGACGGAAGCGGTATAGGAAGCATTGGTAACGACGATCAGAATCGCGAACAACTATTTGCATAAATTGTTGGCGACAGTCGGCTGTCATAGCGATTGGATGTAAGCGGAAAGTTAAAATTATATTGAACAAGTCGCCTTGCAAATTTAGTCCTGAATGCAGAATATCATTTAATGATCGCCCAGTGCTAGTCTTACTGCTAGCATCCAGGACGATGCGCAGACGCGTTGACTTCTTATCTTCGCGTAAGACTCCATGATGCGGTATGACATATATTGGAGCGGGTTCATGAGAGCCATACGGCGGTGCGGGGGATATATAATTTTTAGCTAAGTATTCCTTTATGACGTCATCATATGCTAACCTTAATGTAGGCGAGGCTTGAAGTTTCCTCTCCAAGCACATGAATCGTCGTCGAGAGGTTTCATAAGAATCTCCGAGAGAGTAAACGTCATCTTTAAATGGCAGGCCAACAATATATCTACCAGTAAAAGGATCGCGGGATGTCGTAGATTTATAAAACTCTTCACATTCAATGTCTGAAGGACACTGAATGGGCGGTGCGGAGGGTGGCTGTTCAAGCTCCCAAAATCGTTGCACTAATTTGTCAACGATAGGAGACTCTAGAACTGAGCAGCACGTTAAAGAATGATTTACCTGAAGTGTCGGCACTGAGCCCATAATAACGTAATCAAATACCGTACTCAAAGCTGAGGGCCCGGACAAGTCGTTAGACGAATAAATTACGTCTGGACACAGTAAGTGCGGGAAAAGGGATGCGCCTATCAAAACATCAATTTTATTAGGCATGCTATAACATTCATCAGCGAGTCTTATGCCATGGAAGTGTGATAAGACAGATGTGTCTACCACAGCGGTGGGCAAAAGGTCGGTGATTTGATCAACAACTAGCGTTGAAATATTGAAGTTAATATTCGAGTCGAATCGTGAGAAAATTTTAATATCAATCGATTTCGATTTTACAATTTTTTCAACTCCACCGAATCCCTTTACTACAGTACATTCGGTATCGTGTTGTTGAACGCCTAAACGATGACAGCACTCTTTAGTCATAAAATGGCTTTGAGCCGCGGAGTCTAATAATATACGAATAATTTGTTTCTCTCCCTTAGCATCGTAAGCAAATACTTGAGCGGTTGATAATAAAACAGTTCTCTGCGAACGACTTGCGCGCGCGGGAGGCGGTGAACGTTGAGAAACATTCTTGAACGAAGTACACAGCGCGACGTCTGAACGCGCACCTGCGGTGAGGGGTGGCGAGTGTGCGGGCGCGGGGGTTGTAGACTTCAGTGTAACTGGCTGAAGCGGTGGAGAACGCGCCAGCGCAGGGGAAGCATTATCGCTTCTGCGGTGGAAGTGCAACAATGTGTGATGTTTAAATTTACAAACTCGACAACTATAATTTGAAGAGCAACTAGACACTCGATGACTTAAACTGAGACAATTCACACATGCATTGTTACTCTTTACGCATTTAAATCGTTCCTGCGGCGTCATTTTATTAAAGTCTGCACACTTAAATAGGTGTTGATGCACAATATTATCGCACAGACACTTTGAGCAACTAGTCGTCGTGCTTACGTACGCCTGATACTTCGGCGACGAAGTATTATTACAGCGACGATTATTACCGTTACCTCGTCGATTGTTTGGTGCGCTATTAGAATTTGTACTAGAATCGGTGCGTTGCAAAACTTTGGAGCGGGTCTTAATAAAATTTACTAAATCATCAAAGGTAGGTATCATCGAGTTATGACTATATTCGAAAGAGCGAATGGTATCCGGGTCCAGCTTCTTAAGCGCGATATGAAGAACAATTAAGTCCGCGAGATTATCTAACTTTAAGTTTTGTAAAGCGCGCACTGCACTTATAAAGTTATCAGTAAATAAATCAAAATTATTTGCGGTGGCCGATTGCAATGGCTTAAATTCGAACATCTGATTAATATATGTAGATGCTAGCATACGCCGGTCTTCATATTTGTCAACGAGTGCTTGCAATAAAATTTTATAATTTTCAGCGCAAGGAGTTATACCTGAGCATACAGATAGGGCTTTGCCCGTTAGTTTACCTAGCAAATAGTATAACTTTTCAGCGTCGGTAAGCGATGTGTTGTCATGGACGGTTGATTTAAAGCTAGCATAAAATAAAGGCCATGAGCGAATGTCACCCGAAAATGGCATAAGTTCGATAGGCGGAAGTGTGAATCTGGCTTTAGATGGTGTACTAGTACTTTGTAAATTAGATTGCGAATATTGTAAATAAAGCCTATTTATTCTACCGCAAAGAGACTCAAACGCAATGAGGCTGTTATAATCAGGTTTAGCAATAGGGTTTATTTTTAATAAATGTGAATTATAATTATCTAAGACCTGTTTAAACTCAATACGTAAAGCATTAATATTAGAACTTCCATCAAGAAAACGCTCCATCGTGGAAGTGTTTATGTGGATGTCCGAGGACATATCATATATTTTTTGCACTATTTGAAATAAAGCATCTCGTTTAGCTAACAATAAAACCAACTCAGCATCAGGTGTGCCCTCATTATCCGAGGAATCGCTATTATTCGATGCTATTTGTTTTTTAGGCGGCATTACAACTTAAGTTATGCGGCAAAAATAATATAATTATAAGCGGGTAGTCCGTAAGCGACCTCGCTACGCGGTTGAATTATTAAATATTAGTTTTGTTAACGATGAACTTTAATTGTTAACTTTTATAATAATTATGAAGTTATTTATAACGAATATAATGCTTAAATATATGTGCAAATAATAAATGTAATTTAACAGTATAATCTATAGATGTAGTTAAAAGTTGATGACGTGATGTGAACATACAACAAATAATTTATATAGATAATTATATGCTTATTCATTCTATGAATATAGTTTTAAAATTACTATGAATGTCACCTATTAGGACCTATTCTAGTGTTCTAATAAGGGCGGGGTTAATCCGAAGTCGGATTATAATACATAAAAAATTAATTATATAAACGCTTATTACGATAACGATCTAATAAGGGCGGAAAGTCAAGGTCAATCCGGCTCGAAGGACCGTTAAAAATGGAGACGCCCGTAACTTAAGGTATCTTCGATAAAGATTTAGTGGACTGTAATTTTGATGCATACGGCAAAGGGGAAAATAAATAGGTGGGATAGCACGCACTGACCTGATGAGGGCTGCCGCGCCTTCCTCCTGGAGTGTCTGCTATACAGCAAGCTCGCCACGTGGTTCGGCGCACACGCACTCTCGGTTAACAGTTTCGTGAAGTCCCACACTCTCGACCTTTGCCCTTACGGGGGCGTCTCACACTTTTATGAGTTACAAAGACACAATGTCTGATGCGGTGAGTATTAAAGATAAACAGGAGATCTCAATGTTCGTCCTGCGCGGTTTGCGGTTAATATATATAAGACGCGACGGGTGGCCGTGCGCTGCGGAAGGCGTAATATCACTTAGTATAATGACGCGCGCCGAGATCCTCTTTTTCACCTCGGCGGCAGCGCGTGCGTTAGGAAAGGGAAGGAAGGAAGGAAACAAAAAATATGCACTAGTCATGTTGATAAAGTAGATATAACTTAGGACGAACTCAATGCGATATGTAATGTAATGTTGATAAAGTAGATTGTTAACTGGCGTTACCAATAGTAAAGTATGGATTTCTCATACACATGATTCTAAACAACTCTATTTATCTATGTTTAATACATTTTGGCAGAAAATTATGTTTTTGTGTTATATTTTGGTAAAATTTAGGATATTTAATCGAAAAATTTACAAAGAATCGTGTATTTGGAACATTTCAAACATTTTTTCATTGTAATTTTAAAAAGTGAATACTTATCTTTTAGTATAAAATTGTACAAAATTAATTACAAAAAATGTTATTGAAATTTTTAAAATAAATACACTCAAGTTTTACCGGTGCTTACCTGTTACCGGTAAGTCATTAAACAAGACTACATCGCTAGCGGTAATACCATTATATACTACAGTTTGCTTAAATGCAGAGGCTAATATGATGCTACCCATCTTAATTGTGTTCAACAACTTTTTATTTACAATAAGAAAAAAAAAGATAGTTCCAGTGATTTTATTTACGATTAGTTTTCACACTATTTACAAAAATATGTTTAAAAATGTGGACATAGACATAGATAGATATTTATTAAAATTTGATCGATTTATTTTTTAATGAAGATCTTGAACATCAATCAACTCTAAAATGTGAAAATTCGCTCAGTCTGTCAACACAGCGAATCTGGTTTGTAGTAGTTATATTACGACGTAATTGCTTGTATGTGTGCTCCCGGCGACGCCGATCCTCCCACAAAATATGATTGACAGCCATTCTATTGTGTATTATAGTATTTTATGGTAGATCACCTTCGATTTACCGACGATATAGTCCTTATGGCAGAATCGCTGGAGTCCACCTGATGGCAAGTGGATGCTGTGGCCCATAGACATCTATATTTAACCTTGATTAAGAATCAAATTGCAGCAAAAAAAATTAAATTCAGATGCGACATCACCCCTGAAGACTAACATAGAGTGCCTCGATTCTAGTAAAACAGGTTTCCGGTTCTTTACACTCATCATACGAAACTCATCAGCATTAAGTTGCTATTTTACTCTAGTATTCTGTAAGAGCGTGGTCGTTCCCCGGTCGAGTCGATCCATTTGTGCTACAACCATAATATAGCTGCAGCATGGTTCTACCGAATATAAAGACGATAAGTCATCACGGGCGTGTTGTCAGTGATGACCTGTGGTTTTGAAACGATGTACTTAAATGCTGGCTGTATGAGAAAGTTCCAGGTTGCTCAGCGAGCTATGGAGTGGGCTATGCTCTGGGTTTCTCTGCGTAATAAACTTAGAAATGAGGATATCCGCCATAGTCAGCTCCATACACACCATTCCATAGTCCTCAAGGGTGACAACGCGTCGAAATTTTGATTATGAATCGAAAATAAATATAGATATCTATCGGCCATAGCATCCACATACCGGGTGGACTGTGTACTCGCTAGTCACCTTTATTCTATCAGAAAAGTATTTTATGTATAGCTGTTATATATTTATAATAATAATGTCCGCAAGACCGTATTTCGATCACAAAGGCAGTCTCAACGGAGACCCATTTGGGCAGGACGAGTATACACTCGGGTATACACGCCCTAACGAGTATACACTGCCTAACTAATAGAGTCCGATGAGATGGTAATCGGACACAACCGTTGGGGCATCAGGCACAAGAGGAGGAATGCAAATTACACATTACTCAGGGGTGATAGTGTGACAACGCGTCTGCATTTTGATTCTGGATCAATAATATACATAGACGTGTATGGGCCACAGGATCCACTCACCGCGTGGACTGTGTGGTTGTTTTTCGCTACTATTCTATAAAAAATAGATTTCTTCAGCCTTAGTATTAGTACTTAACAAAAACCTTAAGCTGAGGCGGGAATGCTAAGCAGGTTTATTACTTCAAGGCTTCGGATAATAAAATGCAAATCTAAGATACTTTATCACTTGCAAGATAAAAGTCAAATCAGCTGAGCTTTATTAAACTTTAATATTCCGTTTGAGTTTTTATTAAGATGGAAAATAGTTTTATGTGGGAGCAATATTAAAAATGTATCTATTTACTGGGGACTTGCATCGACTTCACATGGGTAAAATCGTTTTATGTTAGAATTGCGATAACCATTAAGACCTTGTTTTATTAATATCTCAAAGTTTCAAAAAAAAAAGAAAGAAAAGGTATTCGAATGATATATCTCTTCAACAGTCAAAAACGCCGGGATGGCACGCACCGGATAGTCCAAACAGTCGCTGCGGTTGTCTATTAATTAAATGTGTTTCCGGTTTCGTAACTTGTTCATATTTATGGAAAGGCTTGTTGATAGATAAAGCTAGATAACATATAACTTTTAATCTGTAATTCGTCGACGAATTTGAAGATTTGCCAGTCGAAAAACACCAATTAAATCGTGAAAATTCAGTGCCTGTTCATTTTATCTCGTATTCAGTGTTTTCTTGATTATTATTGCTGAAAGTATCAGAGTATCAAGAAATATTAATTATCTTTAATATTTGAACGTAGTTTTTTGTGTTTTCATTCACTTCTATTGATAAATTAATGTTTCTTTTTATGATAATTGATAGAATCAGCGTTACTTTGCGGAAATCCATTATAATAAAGATATTAATATTTAATTTGCAACCATCCGCTAATTAAATACAATTATGTGTCTCACCTAGATTGAAGAGCACCTCCCGCCCTCCCTCAATTGCGTGCACTAATCCCGTCACCACTAATCCCAGCACCACCACTCCCAACACCACTACTCCCTGCACCACCACTCCCAACACCACTATTCCAGGAAAGACACACCATCGACAATAATACGACACGCGTTTCGCCTCTACATGAGGCGTCCTCATGTAATGTAAACTCTACGGCGGCTAACCGCAAAGTTTAGCGTAGCACCTGTTTCATCGTTTACACTAACAGTTCACATGCGTAGACGTTTAATACATAAAATCCGACCATTATTACGTATCTACCACAAACCATGTATAAATAATACAAGAGCCGCAACGCACCACCGGCCGACTTGACGCCAAAACTCCGGCGGTATATTTTATATTTTGTAAGGTGAATTAATTAAATGTATTCGATTAATCTTTTGACTAGTTAACCGGTTGCAAAGCACTACTTGCCGGTGTACCAAACGATGTGGAAAAATACGAGAGATTCCTAACAAAGTTTGTCTAGGATAAAATAATGCAATTTGAGGTTTATTTTGGATATCATCGGACTGACTCGTGTTACCTTATTACATTACAATATCCTGGGTTTATTGGGTTTTCCCCGGGGCCAGATACGTTTATTTTCTTGATTTTATAACATACAATGTTTATTCCAAACAAACTGTATTATTGACTTTGTTGTATGTACCAATGTTGAGCGTTTTTCTATTAACTTTTCGTGGTTATTATATGAGATCGTATAAGTTATTTGGTCAATATAATAGCCGTCTACATAAGCCCCGTAGCTTGGTAGAGAATTCCTAGCGGCATGGGACGGTTCCATGGCTTAGCGATGAGTTGTTGCGCTAAAGGCCACGGGTTCAAATCCAGCACGGAACAAGTATTTGAAGGGCCGGCAAATAATTGCATTATCTGAATGTTTGTCCTTGTAAAATTTATGTATGTAAACGCCCCCACGATGCAGGGGAAATCCTAGTGTGGATGTAACGTAAAGTAGGTTATAATATGAAAAGGAACAAAAAAGCGGAAAGTTCTCGTGTCAGCGCGTAATATCCGATAATTTAATAGTAAATCTGGTGAATGAGCATACAATCTATCTGATGGTAATTGGATGATGTAGTGCCTACACATTTACATCTCCATCCTCGATTTAAAATATATGCGATGTCACCCTTAAAGACTTACATTTATATTTTTGTAAAATTGGTATTTCTTTTGCTGCCATATTTTACAGATTAAAAGGCAGACAATCAAGCCTAGGTAAAATGGGTGTATCAAAATCTCTACTAAGAAAATTCTCATTCAAGTACTCGAAGATGCAAGAAAAATAATAGCTAAAAACGTTCGTAAAAGAACAAAAAAGGTATTTTAACAAAAATTAATTAAAAAACTAAAGATTCGTTCAAAAATATAATTATACCTTTAAGTGAAATTTTTGTATACCATTTCTCATTTGTTTACAATTACCCTGAAATATGATAATTGTTATCAATTACCCCAGTATTCCTTTCATATTGTAAATACGGAAATTTTGCTTTGTTTACATTGACCCCATATTGCAAATAACACTTCCATCTGAAAGCAACATGTAGTAATAGTGATAAATAAGCATACGATAAATAAAAATAGGCGTATTTATGCAAAGAACACAATTTTCATGGTTTACATTTTCCACACTTTTTAACGAAAGATTGTTAAAAAACTATGGGGTATTTGTAAACAATCAATTTCAAAAAGGTAGGTATATAATGCCTAGTGTAACTATTACTATTGTACATCATTTGTAATATATTCCACTACTGATATGGTCCATTGTCACAAATATATTTGCTAAACGTAAAGTTCGTTTAATCCGGAAACTATCCGAAACTATAAAGTATTTCATAATTAAGTATTTCATTAAATGTAAGACATAAAACCGAAGGATATTTTGTTTGACGCGATATTCGAGGAGAGAGAGAGAGAGAGAGAAAGAGAGAGAGAGAGAGAGAGAGAGAGAGAGAGCGCCAAAAGCTGCAACTCTGCAACCATTATAGTTAAACGATATTTTTTTTAATAAAGCCTAAAAGGCATAGGTTAACTTCACATTCTGCCTTATTACTTTTACTAACTCGGTTACAATTTTAACAATTTTTACAATTTTAAAATTACTGTAAGGTACTAAATTGTATTGTACTACTAAACTGTATTATATTGTAACGTACACTACATGTTCACGACGCAATGCATAGTGTCAAAGTGAGAAATAAAGATAAAATAAACAAAATAAACTATCTTTGTTTGTTGCCCTTAAAAACCAGGTACAGTCTGTAGTGCTTACATTTGTCGCACTATTTTTTCTATGTAGTATGATGTAGGTCATTGCTACTCAACAAATAAATTTTCCTTGTCAAGGCCACAAATGCGAATCACATTACAGTCGTGCATTACAACAGTAAAAGAGAAAGCAATTTTGACAGTTAAAAATTGACATCATATTTCACGGTATTTGTCATAGTGAAGAGCATTTATGTCGATACCAAGATTGTTATTTGAAGAATAATATATTTGGAGTCAAAACTTCTTTAGGCACGTTGGTCACTTTTAGAATGGCGAGAAAGCAGTTAAGTTGCAAGTTAATTCGCGTGACCATCACACTCGGATACATGTATACTGATGAACGAAATAGAAGCACATGGCACCGATATTTTACATTTTTTATTTTACATTAACATATTATAAAATTTATCTATCAATAAATAGTATATATATATATATATATATATATATATATATATATATATATATATATATATATATAAGTACTAATTTACGGTACTAAAAATAATAACAAAATGTTTGAACTAAATAAATAAATTAATTAAAAACAAACTCTCGAAATCAAAATAACACGTACTCAATTAGTAGTATTTCTTGATAGATCTATTTCAATGATATATATATATATATATATATATATATATATATATATATATATATATATATTTATATATTTATTTATATATATATATATATATATATATATATATATATATATATATATATATCTTACTAGCGAACCATCTCAGTTCCGCCTAGGTGGGATCAATTAATGTGGCGTTACGTAGATTTAAGATAATCTTTATAGACCATTTCTCTAAATAAAAACCCAAGATTTTTAGGTTCACTGCCACTTACCATGTGTTACCATGGTTGTGTTTTGCATAGTCTAGGCGGTAAGTGGATGCATAGAAATTTACATTTATCGTCGATTAAGAATCAAAATGCAGATGCGGCGTCACCCGTGGGGACTAAAATGGTATGCCTCTTTTCCAGTAAAAGAATCTTCGGTTCTCAACACTCACGTTCTCATACGAAGCACAACTGAATTAAGCTTTTATTTCAAGCTGGTATTCTATCAGAGCGTGGTATTTACTCTTTCGTGCTACAACTATAATATACCTGAAGAATGACCATACCGCGATAAGGAAAAGTAGTTAAAAACTTTAGATACATCGTTTACTTTCAATAGTATCACTATGCCCCGATTGCAAAAATAATAAAAATAATGAACAAAACTTCGTCAATAAATTTTTGAAAAACAGTGTGAGTTACATTATTATTCCTGTATTTTTAAGTAATAGTGTTTATTATTAATGCTGTGTAACTGTGTTAAAAATTAAATAAATTTTTAAATTTGCTTGTAATAATAAATAAAATTCAGGAGCCGAAACGAGTGACGGGCGTCCACGACTGACGATTATGAATAATGATAGTGAGCATACTTTAAAACCTGAATTTGATTAAAAGTTACCTACCCCGTTCTCGTAATATTCACAATAGTTAAACAATCAAGATGCTTACATATATATGACCCGTGAGACAAGGAAAAAGTTATAGTGGAATTATCGATATCGATATTTTTATGCCCACTCACTAAAATGTAAGAAGCCATTTATATCTATATATTTGTACCTGTGTATTAGTAAGAAAGAAATGCGTGTTATGCACGCTTGCTTTCTTCAGTATGAATTACGGTTTCATAAATTAGGCTAAAAGCATTGTGAATGCTTACTGTATAAATAATAAACAAAGTAGTACCTCAAAACCGCAGTCTTACTTGACGTTGGTTAATATATCAAACGTGTTTGTACAGCCAACAAGATACGTCAACAATGCTTTAAGATCTGTGGTAACTTAGGGGCTGCGAGCTTACCTCTAATTATATATTACGCGAGTCTCCCACCAAGGCAAGTAATTTTTAATGAAGGAAAACATATTGATGAAAATTGTAAATCTGAGTAATTAAATATCGACCGAGGGAGGCCATATGCTCTCAAATAATTTTTAGGTTCTTTGTACACCTTATTTTGGTCTCTGTAAGGTAGACAAGGATTCCTTAGGCGTTAAATTGGCCTGGTTACGTTATTTATTATATTTAAATGTTAAATAAATACATAAATATTTGTATATTTATTTATTAAATAAAAAATATACATAAATTGCTTATAGATAAACATCCTTTTCCGAAACAACTATTGGTAGACCATATAAACAGTCTTTCCGTACGGGATTTAATGCGCGGCCTCATGGCCACGTAGCAGTCAAACGCTTAGCTATTAAGCTAACATATAACGATTTAAATATCTATAAACCATAGTATCCTCTTAGAGCCGTGGTAGCACAGATGGTTAGCGCTCGCTGTAAATATAACAGAACCCGGGTTTGATCCCCGCCGGCACTGATCCGGTGCTGATTTACTACGTGCTCGGCGGTGAAGGAAAAGATCGTGAGGAAACTTGCATGTCTGAGAAATACGAAAAAAATATTACGAATACATGTGAAGTTCGCCAACACGCATTGGGGCAGCGCGGCGGACACTTCCTTGCACTGAAACAGAAATGAGGGAAGGCCTGTGCCCAGCAGTGGGACGTATATAGGCTGCAACTTTACTTTTACAGTATCCTCTTAACTTAATTAACTTAAGATGGACTGCGTGCTTATTTGCCGACAGTAATTGTGTTTAAAAAAAAAAACGTGAATCTATTTCACTCCTGAGCCCATCTGAGAAATGAAGGGGGGACCTGTGGCCGCCTGTATTATTAGTTCCATCATCATCATCATTGCAGTCTATCAAAGTGTTTCGTAGTTCTCCCCTATAGATTGCATTTATAGCTCATAGGGGGCTCCTTGAGAATGTCTCATTAGTACTTAGACTCCACGTCTTACACTGCCATTACATAATGATTAGAGATTTATACGTACGAAAAGCTTCGATCCTATTTTTGACGTTCAATATTTCACGTTAACGTTTCAGAGGACTTCAATTTATATCAAAATGTTTTATGCACGAAGGATTGCTCTCTTCTATCTGGGATTAAATGGAAGTGGGCCAAGGCATTGAAATGCGGTCTGGATACAGAAATCGTATCTTTGAATTTTAGATTAGAAATAGTTACCAAGCGAAAATTGGAGCTCACTTTCGTGCAATTTGTGAATAAACCCGTCGTGATCTAGATACGAGAGAGAACACGTGGTAGTTACGCTCCAGCTTCCTCCTTTATTACTTGTGATCACAAGAATAAGTCTTTGGGCTAAAGCGTCCATACCATCTGGTGCACTGTGTGTAGAAGGTAAAATGAGGAAAGAAGAAGAATAAATTATAAGTTTTATATATGTCTTTTCCCACATCAAACTTATTTTGGTATTGGTGGCTGAGTTATTCGAATACTTAGTCTTTCTTTGAGTCACAACTTCAGTCAATATTTTCAGTCCACATGATGGTAAGTGGTTACTGCAGCCTAACACCAGTACCATGGGACCCTGCAACGAATTAAGAATAAAGAAGGTCTGCAGATGTTTTGTCACCCATCACCACCTTAGTCCTCATCTATATATAATACTTAGAATAAAGACGGAATGCTGCATTTCTATAATGATATCGCTGTACTCTTCAGACTGAGACATAGTATTAGCACGTAGGCTCGTACTACTGCTTAGTGGCAGACGGACTCCCAGGCAAAAAGGCAGTTATACTGCGAAATGATTATCGTTAACAGTCACTGATGAAAGTTATTAATGAATCTTATTTTTTATCTCTCTATTTTTAGCCAACTATAGAAAAAAGGCGGTTCTAAATTCGAATTTATGTTTTGTTTGTATGTATATTACGTTACACATTTTAATCGAGTAGTGACGGTGTAAGAATATCAATTATGTGGGTGTTACACACATACATACATACACAGGACTGATTCCTTGTTTCCAAATTAGGCAAGCTCGTTTGAATTAGACTGAACACTTGTTCAGTTATTGCAATTTAGGCTGGAAACACTAAAATTACGTTTGTTTTGTATTCATTACCTTAAGATATAAAAGTTTTCGTTTGTTCAATAAATTTTTCATCTACCAAACAACTTTCGCTCAAAGTAAAAATATTTTTCAATTGAAAAATCATTTTTAATCTAAACAGAACAAAAGTACAAAGTTAAATGTCAAAAGTTAAATATAAATGATAACTTTTGATTATAAACCTAAATCAATAGAAGTACTGGCAAAAAGTGGAGGATGTTTTTGGAAATAGTAATATTTGAATAGAAGTCTAGAACGCTGCTCAATCGAGTTGGATCCGCTGATTGTCCTCTGCGTCGTAGTTTGACTTAACTAGTCGGACTATTTGTACGTAGTATTAATTTCGAGTGAAGTGATCTCAACAACTACATGAATAGTAAACGTTGCACATGACCTTTGTCTTGATGTTCATCTTAGAACTTATCCGTTGGGAGACACTATGGAAATCATTGAGCATACTGACGCAGCTTTAGGGAGATAACGGCATATCTCTTCGTCGTATACTTTAAATCTTGTAGAGAGTTTACAACCAACTTATGTTTGATAACATATGAATATAAAGTGAGGCCGTTCACTGTTGGCTGATGAATGAGGAAGCTGAAGATCACTCAGTGAGTCGAAAATTGGAGCTTCTTTGCGTGATAGACTTCGTAATAGAATTCTTAATGAGAATATTCCTGTAGATCCGAAACCGACTTAGTCCAATATATCAATAAGTTTTAATCAAAAAGCTCGAAGAACCGCCAACTGATGTGGCAGAAAGGTTCTCGAGTGGCAACTTAGTACCGGTAAACGAAGTGTGAGGCTGCCCCGCGCTAAATGAAGTGACGACCCTGTAAGAAATGCAGGAAGTCGATGGATGCCGGTGACTTGGGACCGTGCTTTGTAACATGTAATGATCTGTAATGATAATGATTGTGATGATGAATAAAAATAAATTTTACGGATTATAAAGCAGTTCAAGGTCATTTTAATCTAAAGTTGAAATTTTACAGAATTCGTTACAATTTTAAAAATAATGGCTGCTATGAAGCTAATTATTTGAAAATGAAGCCTAATTTTTAACGGTTGGATGCAAAAAGCTTGTTGGTGCTATGAAACACTAACACTGTAATTCATAGTCGATGGATGAACAGTTTCTAGAAATTCATTACAAGGCATTTACCGTGGGGTTAAATATTGAGTCAATATTCTTAGTGCCATCATTTACAGTCACTATACGAAATATAACAGAATTGTGCTGTTATTTTATGCAAGTATTCTGTGAGAGCGTGTTCCTTTCCCAGTTGAATCAACCATTTTGCGCTGCAGCTAATACAGCTGCAACGTGGCTATACCATGTATAAAATTCTTATATAAAGTTGAATAGTAAGGAAAACTATCTCAAATTAAGTCAATAAAAATTCCCACAAATGTAACCTCAGTTTCGCGTGGTGACTAATGAAGAATGACTAACAAAAGCCGCCAATTTACATCCGATTACAATAAGGTGTCTTCAAAGTTAAAGGGAATAAGCTTCCGTTACGCTAATATAGTGCGACTTACCATCTAGGACTTTATCATCACTTACGTACAGGTAACATTGAAGTCCAGAAAAATCATTTAAAGAAATCCATCTCACAACTTGAAGAGGTTGAATTAGATGTTCCAAGTGGACTCCAAGACAGAAAAAGGAGGACTCCCTTTGTTACCAATAAGGAGCGATTACCAATTTCCTTGAAATTGTTAGGGAAATTTATATTCCCTACAACAGAAAGGTCCGGAGATGCAAGGAAAAACAATTAAAATCTTTGCCGAACTTATAAGACCTTTTTATATCAACCACCTAACCACCACAGCAGAACACCAAAACTTTTTATCGCAATGCACCCAACAAAGAGGCTACTTAATCCTTCCTTCCTTTTTAAATCCTACGTATGTCTTCCTTTTTTAAATATGTTGTCGATAAAAGTCGTATTTAACATGAAAAATGGCCAAATACTTAACCCTTCTCAGTTTTAAGACGACGTTAAGTCTCATGTCGTCTCTATCATTTTTTTGACACATTAGGGCGTAATAATATTATTTAAGAATACCACAGATATGAAAACATCCTTAAGTTTTTTTTTAAACGAGCGTCAGAAATTCATAAGCCAGAGCAGCTGTAGCTATGAGCAGCACACCAGAAGTAAGTAAGAGATTGGTACCCAGACCAACAAGTACATAGTGAAGAAACCTCAATGAGTGGGGAATCAAATATTTTGAAGAAACTTAGAATGTTCGGCAACATGCACAGAAGTACTGCGTTGGATTTATTACTCCATTACATCCACAGAAATGAGAGGAAGCCTGTGTCCAGCAGTGGAACGTACTTACGCTGTTACTTTACTTTTATATACACTTTCGGTCCGTGGGTTCAGAGGGGGAGTTCCTAAGGGAACTATACCCGCTTGGACGTCGCTGCTGGTGATGAGTGCTGCTTCAGCGAGGAAACACAGCCAGCGTTCTTGGCACTATACTACAAGGAGTAGGACTTTGTGATAATTAAAGCTTTTAGTTTTGTTTAAATGAAACTAGTTTTTACAGATTATATCGCGTATATTCACGTATTTTATATTCCCGGCGTTTCTTTACAGTTTTAGTTTTTTTTATTACAGTTTTCTTAATATTTTTTTATAGAATAAGATGACAAACGAGCACACAGTCCACGTGATGGTAAGGGAATACGTTGGCCCACAGACATCTACATTTATCCTTGACTAAGAATCAAAATGCAGATGCGTTGTCACCCGTGAGGATTAAGATGGAATGCCTCATTTCCAGTAAAAAGGGTCTCCAGTTCTCTACATTAACTATACGAAACACAGCAGCATTGAGCTTTTTTAATAACTTGTTTGTTAACTATTTTACGTTGGTATTTTTTGAGAGCGTGTTCCTACCCCGGTCGAGCCGACCCATTCGTGTTACAATTATAATATAGTTGCCGCGTGACTCTATTTTTAGTAATATTATATCGATATTATTCCGTTATCAGTTGAGTATCTATCCATGTTGTCAATTGAACTATTGGTAAAAATAACTAACAACCTAGCAATATATTTCTAGTCGTGCAACGAACGTTTACACAACTTGGACTTGACATGTATTCAGAGCTTATATTCAACGAAAAGAAACACCTAGATACTTTGCACTAGCACATGTATTGTATCCGTAGCTTGTTATATTATTAAAAGATATAGTGAGAAATTTTGCCGTAGTAGGGGCGTTGTAAGATGATCCACTATCCCACACAATCCCGCAAGAGTCATAAAAGTTGATAGAGTTAAACAGACACAGTAGATGAGCAGTAGCATCTTCCTAATAATAATAACTCAATAATGATAATGAGCTGTAAGACAGGACTATTCTTGCGAATAAGTCTGATATTGTGCTGATGGTCCGGGCACAGTCAACGATATTTTTGGTCGACATTACCATTCCGTATGACGAGAACCTCGTGAAAGGCGAAACGGATAAGCGAACAAAATATCTGGACCTGGCTCACGAGGTGAACGACATGTGGGGTGGTCTGCCGACTGAAATTATTCCTGTAGTCGTTTCTGCAAACGGGCTAATCCCAGTCAGCCTCTCGGGTCAACTGAGGAGGCCGGGACTCCGTGACGGACCGCTCCAGGCTCAAATGCAGAAAGCGGTGTTCCTCGATACCGCCCGCATCGTCCGCCGGTTTCTTTCCCTTGCCTCCTAACCCTCGGCCGTTTGGTCTCTCTTGCCGAGGGTCTCAATCTGGTTAGGATTTTATTTATTTATGTATTATTTATTTATTAATGTTAGTATATGAAATATATATTTATGTATATTTATCATTTCCTTTTATATATTTATTCAGCCCAACCAAATGAAAAAATACTGCTGATCCTACCCAATGTAATACATACACCAAGCATGGCAATCATGGCAAATATGCCACTAATGGTTAATCTACAGGGGAGGTCTGTGATCAGCTGTAGACTTTTGAGACTTAAGACGTAGGTCATTCAATAAGTTTTTGATGCTCGAAATTTAAAATGGAACGCACCCACGTTTTATAAGTTTCTAAAAAGCAAATTTATTTAAAAATAGAAATACATAAGCCAATTGCTCAATATTAAAAAAAAAAAACAAGTTCTATTAATTTTCCTGCAACGCTTCCCGCGCTTTTCATTTAAAACGAATGGATCTTAACCGTGAATATTTACGCGCTGTGATATATTATGATTTTAAATTTGGTTTAACCGAACAATTAAGTTTACAACGGTTACAATCAGCATTAAGGGACTCAGCTCCATCACGCGCATCAATTTTTAGGTGGTTTGCTGAATTCAAAAGGGGTAAAATGGACCTTAAAGATGACCAAAGAACCGGGGCCCCGCAAACAGCAGTAACGGCAGAAAATGTACGGACCACTGTAATGTTGGTGCGAGAAGATCCACGAATCACATATACGGACATCGAAAAGATTGTAGGAATTAGTTTGGGGAGCATTAATACCATCCTACATCAACATCTTGGAGTGAGGATCTTTGTTGTCGATGGATCCCTCGTTTGCTCTCCGAAAGCGAAAAACAGACTCGTGTGGATTGGTGCCACGAAATGCGTCTTTGTTTTAAAAGCGGAGTACATAGGCATGTTTCAGAAATCGTTACTGGTGACGAAACATGGATCTATCAATATGATCCGGAAAATAAAAGACAATCATCGGTATGGGTCTACTCAGAAGGACAGGTACCGACAAAACTGCAAAGGCCTCGCAAAGTCGGCAAGAAAATGGTAGCTAGTTTTGTTTCGTGGAGGGGCATTTGACGATGCCAATGCTGGAAAATTGTAGGTCAGTCAACTCTGAATGGTATACTTTGTTGCATTATCTAAAGATTTTCAAGCTGTGCGGGAGAGAAGACCAACGTCCGGGCTTCAGGGCACTCATGCTGCATCACGATAACGCCTCTTCACATACCTCCTTAGAATTTATTGAAGAATCAGGTGTTGAAACTATAAGTCACGCGCCCTACAGCCCTGACATAGCTCCTTGTGATTTCCTTTTGTTCCCAAGAGTCAAAGAAAAAATAATAGGCAATTTTTTTTAAGCACCGAAGAAGCCGTAGCTGCCTATGAAAAAGCGATTTCCGACCTGTTAGATCAAGACTGGCTAAAGTGTTTTCAGAGTTGGTTTAGGCGAATGGAAATTTGTATAGAGCATGATGGAGAACATTTTGAAAAGATGTAAAATAAACATTAATAGTATCTAGAATGGTTTTTACATATCTTAAAACTTATTGAGTATCCTACGTAATAGTAATGGATGAATAGAATAGTAGATTAAACTAAATTTTTTGTGCGAACTTCTCTGTATGCCCTTTCATTAAAAGTAATTCTGTGTGAACACAAATGCCTTCAATGAAGAGCAACAGCGTCTTTCTTATATGACGGCGCCGTGGCGCAGTAGTTTAGCCATGAGCTACAATTCTAAGGGCCGCGAATTCGAATCCCGCTCGCAACAAGTATTTGAGTGGCCTACAAATAATTGTTCCGGGTCTAGATGTTTGCCCTTATGAAATTTACTAATAATATATTATTATTATATACTTTATTGTTAACCACAAAACCATAAAAACAGATTACAGAAAGTAATACTTAAGAAGTACTATAAGTCGTTCTTATCGCTAAAAAGGAGAAGACAGTGGGAGGTGGTGTACGTTATAACAAACTTACATACTAATACATAAACAAAGTAACCGATACATATTAACAAAATATTTTAAACACTAATATATACAATAAAAAATATGCTAAACATACTTAATATTAAATTGGCAAATATACACAAAAATTTACATAAATAAATACGGACAGGATACAAAAGTTAAAAAAATATGTATGTGAACTGCCCCTACGATATACGAGAAAATTCTAGTGTGGAGATAACGTTCAAAAAAATATAACAGCTCAATAATAATAACAAAACTGCAAAGCAAATAACTGCGGTTACCAATGTGCTTGCCAAGTGAAACAACTATAGAAAATTTTCAAGGCTATCTATGTGGGAGGCTTATGTTCATCAGTCGACTTTTGAGGCTGTAATGATTAAAAGAATGGGATATTTTACAGGTTGTTTACGGTTGAAACTCGAAGTATAATAAACTTGAGCTTTTGCTGTGGTTAGACGTCGCGGTGTACCGCTTTCAGCTACGACGACATCTGTCTAATAAATCTCCGACGCTCGATTAAAAAAACGTATTAAAAGTTTGTTTGCTCATCTGTGGCCTTCCTCTTTAATATTTTTCACATTATATGCCACTTTTATTGATAAAATTTTTGAAAAAGGAGGATAAACGTAGGATTTAAAAAAGAGTTGTGCGTGTGGTATTGACATGAGATGTCTTAAAAGATTGACAATGATTTTAACTGTCTTCTTTTTCATGCGTCCCTGTTCTAAAGATGACGTGCTTATAATTCACCCTAATGATTCTAACTAAATTGGCGATCGTAGTACTCCTACCAGTGTTAAGATTTATTTTCATTAGATTTATATAGGAAACCCGCCTTTTTCTACCATGATGCAGTGGCACGTGTGTTTCCGTGTTTTGGTATAAAAAACATAGAGAATTGTAGACTGAGGGGCAATTCATAAGCTGTATAGCCACTTACTATCATGTGTATTTAAATAAAATAAAAAAAATTACTTTTCTCTTCGTAATCAGTCTTTTATAACTCGCTCTCGTAATATATGGCGGTTAAACTATTTCGATTAACGAAATGGTTAAACCGCCAACTATCGAGTCATAAGATTTCCCCGGCATTTCTCACAGTCACCACATACGACGTATGT
This sequence comes from Parnassius smintheus behrii, assembly GCA_036936625.1. Taxonomy (NCBI): domain Eukaryota; kingdom Metazoa; phylum Arthropoda; class Insecta; order Lepidoptera; family Papilionidae; genus Parnassius; species Parnassius smintheus. The sequence continues at coordinate 37,936,413 of JAUPFT010000026.1, forward strand.
GCTACTTTAGTTTTGGTCTTAGTTTAAGTAGATAGTTTAAGTTTTCCTTTCTTTCGTTCAACTTCTGAACAACTTAAACATTGAACGTCAAATTCGTACAATATTTTTTTTTTGTCGAAAGTGTTTCTAATGGTGAGTGTAGAAAACCAGATACTGTAATGGTAACGAAATATTCTATCATAGTCAGGGTGCATGCGATTTCGACAATATATCTGCATTATGATTCCTAAGTCAGATAAATGTTGGTGTCCATGGCCCACAGTATCCATTTACCATCATATGGACTGTGTACTCTTTTATCATTCATATGTAATAAAAAGAAAATCGATAACAAAGTCCACAGTCTATACAAGAAAAACTTGGTGGATACTTAAAACATTTTAAAACGAATCTAACTAAAACGGTCCCTTAGTTCCATAAAATTTTTCTCGCGTAGCTGATAACCCGACTTTGGTATTCATCGTCGGATTTTTTGTGAGAGCCCTTCAAGTGATGCGTTTTTAACGTAGATGTATTAATATTACGCTGGAAAGGCTGTAGAAGTTTTTCCACTATACAAAGAGAAAACATAACGTAACATTAAAGTGAACTCTTACGCCTTTCACCTAAAGGAGTAGGCAGAGATTACGGAGGTCTTTATATTCACGCGAACACTACACATTAAATGAAAATAGTTTTTATCCATGGTCTCTTTGTGAAACGTCGGTAATATAAAATGAGTTAATTAAACGTGATAAAATCCCGTAATACTAGTTTCATTCTTAATGGGCTTCCTTGACACTTCTCTCGCTTTTTTCACAATATGTGTTTAAGCATATATGCTCATCGGTTAAGGGTACTCAACTTGAGCAAAGTTAAGAGTACTCTTAACGCCCTTAAAGTGACGCCAATTTGGTCGATAAACTTCCGTTTAGAGCGTCACTTGTCGACAATACAGAGATAACACACAACAACGTAACAATAACGGTTGTCCGTTCTTATATAGACTTCTTTTTAAATTTGTGACGGATTCGCTAAAGTAAAATCGCTTTTGCCAGTGTCAAGAAATAAGAAAATATCCATTAAAATATTTTGTTTCGAAAACTTATTCACAATTGCCGATGCGTCACATTGGGAAGTTCTTGTGAGATTATGACGACAGCAAACCCCAATGGATAGCCGATGACTACTCGTACGTCTACGTAGTAAGATCATGCTGAATTTATATTAGTAGTATAGTTGTAACACGAATGGATCGGCTCGACCGACGAAGGACCACGCTCTCACAGAATACCAGCGTAAAATAGTAGCTTAATGCTGCTGTGTTTCGTAAGATAAGTGTAGAGAACCGGAGACACTTTTTACTGGAAACGAGGCATTCCATATTTTCCTCACGAGTGACAAAGCATCTGCATTTTGATTCGTAATCGAGGATAGACGTAGATGTTTATGGGTCACATCAACCACTTACCATCAGGTGGACTTTGTGCTCGTTAGTCACCATGTCATATAAAAAATTATTTAAAGTTCTTAAGGCGACTAAGCAAATAAAGAAACTTAAGGTTTACATCAACATCGGATCACTTGTTTCGTCGTTTCCATTAATAGTTCATAATAAGTTCTTTTTTCAAACTGCCACTCATACTATATATTATTAGTTTTTTTTCTTTAATACTTGTTGTAATATTTTGTTTTGCTGTGCACAATTTATTGGATAACTTAAATAGAAATGTGTTTTATATTGTCTTCAATCTGATTGTGCACCTCATCAATAAAATATAAAAATAAACATGTGCAGTCACTTAATGCACAAAATCGCATTTACGTATCAAAATCCGCTGGTGGTTCCACCATTATTTACCTGATAAAACAGGAGGGACATTTCCGACAAAACACTTATTTCGCTTTATTTTTTACAGTGAAAATAGTGAGGAGCCGTGGTAGCTCGGAGATTTTCTACAAACTCAACGACGAACGAAAACGCGAAAAAACCTGCCGTCTGAATAAAAATATTTCGAGAGCATGTGAAATCTGGCAACACCCTTTTTGGCAGCTCGGTGGATATTTTTTTAGCTTAGTTTAAAACGTTACCTCCACACTAGAACTTTCTCCTGTATCGTGGGGACAGTTTACAAACATAAATTTCACAAAAACATCCAGACACGGACAAATTTCTTGTATGCCATACAAATACTTGTTCTGGGCGTGATTTCTGGATCTTGACAACTGCGTCAGGTTGTAAATCTAAACCATTCAGAGACCCATTCAAGCGCACTCAAAAAGTTTCATCAAATCGTTCGTGCCATTTTCGAGGTTTAGCGAGACTAACAGATCGTAATAGATGATTATAAAAGTTAAAAAAGTAGAGTTTCAGCCTGTATACGTCCCACTGTTGGGCACACAGGCCTCCCCTTATTTCAGAGAGGGTTTTAGGGCAAAGAAGTGACCGCCGCGCTGCCCCAATGTGTGTTGGTGAACTTTACATGTCTTCGAAATATTTTTTTATTCTTATTTCTCAGACATGCAGGTTTCTTCACAATGTTTTCCTTCACCGTAGAGCGCGTGTTAAATCCGCAATTAAAATTGCAATTAAACAATTTCATTGGCGCCGGCGGGGATCGAACCCGGGTTACTCGCGTTCTGTTATATTTACAGCGAGCCTGTAGTTGCGAGATGTAGTTAACCATCTGAGCTACCACGGCTCTTATTATATATAGAGATAATTAAATTATGTATATTTCTAAGTTGTCATAAGGAAGATATTTCCGCCTATCTCCTAGTTTGACTTCCTCTCGTCTCTTACGACACCCACGAGATGATCTCGTATAGTGGATATTCTTATTACCATGTCCCCTATGTAGAACTCTTACCAAAAGTAATGATGCAACTGTGTTGTTTGTCTAGAGTGACGTAAAATATTAATTTTTTACTTGAACTTTTTTGCTAAGAATTTTCTTAAGTTAAGTCCACTCTAAGACGCATATTTACAAAGCTACTTCGTGGTACTTCTTGAAACTTTATAATTTCTATATATCCCTGTCGTTTTTAAAATATTCAGCGCTTTTACACCCACGATAAAATAGAAGGGGCCGGACGGATATTAGGTGAAATTTACATAGCGTTCACGTCGCCTGTAACTTAGTTTGTGCTATGAGAGTGTTTGTATGTACCCTATTAAATGGACGCGAGTGAAAACATAAAAGATCTATCTGTCTGCAGTCAGAATTTCAAATTGCGGACATGTCATTTTAAGGGTCCTGATTTGGATATCAATAAAAAAGCTTCTAAAAGCTCTCTTACGTCACGAAACGTTTCTATTCATAATGGATTTGTTGTTGACGTTCGTTGACTAAAAGCTCTCTACTGTGTGAAAATTCAGCTAGACTTTTCTATGCGAATTTCGTTGTATAAATATATCACGTAGTGTCGGCTCATAATAACACTTTTTAATCGCATAATATTAATAGATGATAGACAATATTTAAAGCCATGCTGTAGCTATATTACGCATATGTACTTAACCTTCGGTGACTTGTGTGCTCGTTTGTCATTCTTATTCTATTAATAAATTATGAAATGCAAATAAACAGGTGATGAGGCGATGGTGGGACAACATATCAGCCGTAGACAGAGAAACCTATAGACGAATTGACGCCTTCTTTCGCATTCGCACACGAAAAAGATAGATTTATGCATACGTCTTGCATAGAAATGAGATAGGGCGGTGTGACTGTTTGTCTCTTTCTCCGTGCCGGTTTTTTGTTTAGCAAACTCTACAGTTTGCTAAACAACTTTAACAGCGTAGCGATTTAAGTAGTTTACAAGTTGGTTTAAGTGAGAAAAAAGTGTTTTGTGAGCTTAAAATTGGTGAATATTGTTCAGTTCAGTTCTTAGAACAATTAAAGTTTTTATCTAAATGTGTTTAAAAGTCATAAAGATTATTGTATAACCTAAAAATTCGTTATCGTCCGTTCTCACTCGGGGCCACGCCGATCATAAGTCTATAGGTTTCTCTGTCTACGATATCAGCGACTATTTTAAGACTAACCGGAGTAAGATAATCTAATACTTCATCTAACTACGAGTATATAAGGGAACTATACTTGGAGATGAGCAACTTTGTCCTCCTGAAACAAACTCAAAGAGCTTTGGTTGTCAACACATGAGTAACCTTAACTTGCAAAAGCAAATGTGAGGGTAGTGGGTTATTCTTTTTTGCCCTTACCGTTAAAGCCCATCAAGGTCAACTGCTGAACATACAGAACAGAAACTTTTTTATTTAATATAGATTATAAATAATACTTATTGTAAGTCACTCTAAAAATCCTGAGATTTTTCCCAGTTTTTCAAAAACCAGCAAGAAACCCCACGGAACTCATAAAAAAACAGCTTACAATCATTTATGTTACACAATTAAGAACACAAATAAAATTAGGTATAGCTCATTCATCAGAGGTTATTATCGTCCATAAACTTAATATTGTAATAACCCTTTTTAACTTAGTTTAATAAAGTTTTTGAATTTTGAGCAGGTCAAATTTTGTACATTTTCTGGGATATTGTTATAAAAACGAATACATCGCCCCAATAATGAATTACTGACTCGGTGGAGTCGAGTAACTGGTACAATTTACTTATGTTTGTTCCTAGTAATTACAGAATAAATATCACTTAGTTTTGTAAAACTTCTTTTATTTTTGTGTACGTTACATTACGTTTTCATAAATGTATTGAGAGTCCAAAGCTAATACGTTAATTTCCTTAAATTTTTGTCTAAGCCACGCTTTTGATTTCAAACCATAGTTTATTCTTATGATCATTTTCGATAAAACAAATATAATTTCAGTGTCAGTCACGTGTCCACATAGCAAAGCATCATAAGAAATTATGTTATGAAAATCTGGCTGTTACAACAACGGTCAAATTTCTAATCTTTTTTAACATATGTTGCAGAACTAAGTCTGTTTGCCAGTTTTGATATATGGGGACCCATTGAAGCTTCGCGTCTAGTGTTCCAATTTAAAGTGGTATCGACAAGAAGGTTCTATAGATTATCTAACAGACAGCATATTTGTCTTAGTTCCCACGCTTGACGGGCGTATCAGCTACGCAGTTTTTATTTTCAATATGTTATTTGGAAGACGCTGTTGCGCATCTCCTGGTCTGTTTCCTCCCGTCGCATATCACATCTACGAAACGAAACAGGGCATTGGAAATTCTTACACCGCCACTACGCCATTTCTTTGAATATATTATCCGTGTCTGAAAACGTGGGTTGATTGAGACTGTATGTATACTTAGCCCTTAGCGAAAATAAGCTCGTGATGTAAAGAAAAGCATTGAGGCGTATCTTGAGGAGTCCGAAAACAGTCCACTGCTTCGTAAAACTACAAAACTCAACATTTTAAACAACCTGTAACCGTTCGTACTGCGTCTGATCTCTCTCAGGTCGTGTCGGATTACCATCACATCGAAATGTGAGAGCGAGGGAATAGAGAGTGCACACAACAACAATGACAAAATACCCGTGTAAGCCAATCGGTAAGGGAGACCTTTGTTTAGATGTAGACTTTTATTAGGCTGAAATTACTGTATAGTTAATGAAATATTTTGAACTTCTCTGCTAACCCTACTTTGCTGTAGAGCTATCATTTTCAGTTATCTTCGAAAGGTTTCCATCCGAATTAGATATCGTTCGGCTGGAAGCGCTTAAGGTGCGTCCTTTGTACCTGGTTTTACCCATTTATTACCTGAAACAAAACAAACAATTTAAATGAGTACTGTAACAATTATGTATTTATTTAAATTTACTAACTTATTTAGGCTTAGCGTTCGCTGTAAATTTAACAGTACGCAAGCAACTCAGTTTTAATCCCCACTGGCATCATTAAAATTGTTAATTATAAATTTAATTTCAAGAGCTGATTTACCACGTACTCCTCTGTGAAGAAAAACATGGCAAGGAAAACTGCATGTCTCTGATATAAAGAAAAATATTTCTAAGAGTCGCGACGTTCTACCTTCAAACGGGCAATAGAGCAGCAAAACGGACATCTCTCACAAATGAGTGGATGCCGGTGCCCAGCAGTGAGACATGAAATCTCTTATTCGTATATTTATTCATTAAAGCCTATCCAAATCCACCGCTGCCCAAAGGCTTCCTAATAGTGTCCTTTAAAAAGAGATATTTACTGGGTCATTCCTGGTGAGCTAGTTTCATTCTCCAGTTGTTATTAGGAAGAAGCTTCTGCCCGTCTCTTGGTTTCTTCCTCTATCATCTCTTACAATACTCACTGAAATATGTGGGGTAGTGGATTTTCTTACATAATCACTATATGGCTTAAAGACTGTAAATTTACTTAATTTTCTTTTTTATAGAATAAGGGTGACAAACGAGAACGTAATCTACCTAATGTTAAGTGAATACTGTATCACGGAATGCTACGTTACCAATAAAAGGATCACCGGTTCTCTACTCGGTTCTCACCATATGAAACACTGCAACTTAACACTGCAACCCCGGTCGAGCCAACCCATTTGTGTTACAACTATTATAACTAAAATATCTGCACGATTCTAGCCCGTACACATTATTTTTTAAAATATATTATTAAATATTCAAAATCTTATAATTTTTTCTCCCAAAAAAAGCAGTGACACATAGTTATCTAAAACTACGGCATCGAAAACATAAATCTTCAAAATGTACGCAATAGGGATGGCCTTTGTTGGCAACGTATATCGTTTCACTGCTTTATACAGCAATTTATGTGGTATATTATAATTTATTCTGCAATGAACTCACAAAGATTTAATCACAACGATGTATTTTATTATTTCATTTACGTAACATAAAATACTATTTATTTTTATAAAATAAGGGTGAAAAATGAGCCCTGTCCGCCTCTATCCTCGATTAACGTTACGTATGGCATGGTGAGTATAAAGAACAGGAGACCATTTTTACTGGGACCGAGGCATTTCTTAGTTCTCAGGGATCACAATAGATCTGCATTTTGATTCTTATTCGATGATTGTAATTTATGGGCTACCACCACTTGACCATCGAGTGGACTGTGTGTGTCGTTTGTCACAATCTTATTCCATAAAAATATGTCATATAGGTACGTATGTTAATTATATTTGATGAAATTTATTGTCAGCACATAACGACATCAATTATTAAATTTTAGAGTAAACAGTTCCAACATAGATATAAATATGAAACTGGAATGATTTCTTCACAATTTTATTATGTGACAATTAATAGAGCGGTCTGCAACCTCAGAAAGTTGTGAGTTCGAATCCGCAATTCGACTATTTTGAAATATTATTAACACAAGCATTTTAAGCTTACTTAGAGTTACTAACGGGAGTATTAATAATGTAAATAGTATTCTTAATATTCGTCGTTTAAAAAGAAAACAAACATAACAAAACAAACAACAAACGAAGTTAGTTAGACGAATGTTTTTGTAAAAATCCTTGTATTTCGTACAAGGGTTCGCCTAAAACAAGTTCTTTGCTATTTGTTGCTGTTGCTGTCTTTTTTATAGCATTGGGTGCCAAACGAGCACAGAGACCACCTGATGGTAAGTGAATGCTGTGGCCCGTAGATATTCTGTGTTGATAGATGTTCTGGTATTCTGTGGGAGCGTGGTCCTACCCCGGTCGTACCGACCCATTGGTGCTACAATTCTAATATAGTTGTAGCGTAGCTCTACCACGTAAAACCTACTCGTACTTACTTAAATAAGTCACTACTTTACTATTTAAATAAGTTCCATTTCTGGGAACGGCTAACAATTTCATTGGTACCGGCGTAGATAGTAGTAGTAGTTGCTCGCGTTCTGGGAAATTTACAGCAAGCGTTTAGCTCCTGAGATATCACGGCTCGTAAGATTTTTAAAAACACATAATTTTTTTTAATTTATTGATTACTAATAAGTAAAAACACAAATTTTGACGCATCCAGTAACTAAGACTCTGTAGTGGCTTTCAAAAGCAATTCCGTCAGATTAAACACTCGTTAGTAACGAGGGTGATGGAATAATTTATTAGTTTTCGATTATCTTTAGCAAACGTACTGAGTGGAGCACTCACAAAGAATATTTCGTTTAATCACAAAATTGCATATCAGATAATAGCGAGCTGTTGTGCGTGTACTTAGAGAATACCTAAGTGCGTGTGTACGTGAGCACTGCGGTTTTTATTATAGAATAAATGTGACTAACGAGCACACAGTCCACCTGATGGTACGTTGATGCTGTTGCTTATGTACACCTACATTTATCCTCGATTATGAACCAAAATGCAGATGCGTTGTCACCTTTATGGACTTAGATTTAATGCCTCCTTTCCAGAGTATCTGTTATTGTACTGAATGCCACCTAGCGGCGTCGAAATCCATAGAATGGCGTGCTAATTGGCTTATTATTGACAGAAATATGGTAAGCTCCAATTTTGCCAGTCTTGGGTACAGGTGCAAAGTGGTCAGTCTTCCTATGTTCGACAGGATATATTTCTGAGAGTGTTCGAAGATTAAGCATGAAGAAGAGATTGCATGATTTAACTCCTCCCTTTCCATCCCATTATCGTACTTTCACCCTTTTGTTGAAACATATCACGCATTCAACTCAACCCGTTTGTTTCGTTGTTTATAATTCGTACAGCAAAAAAGTAATATTCTTCCAATCATATTATAATGTAGCCGACTTTAGTAGGTTAAAAAATGACAGCGGATAAATGTAATTTTATTTTTTTGGTTTATATTCTTTGGGCTTGAGTATATCAGCAAAAATTGTTGAGCTTTTTGACCTCTTTTTGTGGAATTAAGAATATCATAAGCTTAAGCAAACAATTAGAATGATATTCAAATAGTTACGCTAAAACGTTTACCACAATACAAAATTGACATAAAAGTTTAACCTATTCAATAAAAACATATTCAATAATCGTGCATATCGGTTGACAGTTGACGTAGATATCGCATAACACATCTTATTTTAAAAATCGGCTTGTAATAACTTACTTTGCATTCTTATTCTCGTTTCATATGTTAAGCACTACACATATATATGTATCAATTTACTCCAAGAACGTTTGTTTGTTTATGTGAGTAAATTTATATGTATTTTTACTCGGTATTTCGTAGTAGGATAAAAGCATTGTAATGTTTGTATTAATCTCAATATACACGCTGAGTGGTACATCAAATGATTTACCATTTCACACGTCAAGATAAACTGTCGCACTTAGATACCTACAAGGCATATAAAGTATACATATACAGGCTGAATTTAAAAACGTTGGCATCCTTTTAGAAACTTCATCCACTATTTTAGCATCCACCTATATGGGTGGATATTTTTCTACAAATTTACACGGGTCTACCCCAATTAAATAAAAATATTTTTTTCTCCATTTCAATAAAAATTCTATTCTATTTGTAGTTTGAGTAGTTAACCAAAATAGTCGCATGGTGGATTTGAACCTACGACTTTTTGTAAGCTATAGGTTACTGCTGCCTACTCATAACTAATAGAGTTTCTTCTAATAGCCTATAAAATTAAATCTAAAATAATTGTAGCAAAATAATGAGTTCAGATCAAACTTCGCAAATTGTTGAACCAATGATAAACAGTTTCCTAAGCTGTACCTCACAGCAGTCACCATGGACGATTGTCCACGTACAACTGTTCCGCTGAAAAACAATGAGTATTGCCACTTTATTTCATGACGGAAATTCTGTTTGGCTGGTTCACGGTTTCATTTCCTCGTGTTAAACTGAGTAAACATAAAATAGTGTTACAAAAGTTTAACAGGTTTTTGTTTACATATGAGTTGATTTGTTTGCTTATTGTTAGCTTATTTATAGTGCTTAAATAAAACCCTTTAATGGCAGTGTAAGAATATCCACTATACTTTTTTTTATAGAATGAGGATGACAAACGAGCACACAGTCAACTTGATGGTAAATGGTTGCTGCAGCCTACAAAATTCTACATCTATCCTCGATCACGCAACAAAACGCAGATGCGTTGTCATCCGCGAGGACTAAGATGGAATGCCTCGTTCGCAGTAAAAACTGTGTTTACGGATCTCTACACCCACCATACGAAATAGCAGTATTAAGCTGCTATTTTAGGCTGGTATTTTGTGGGAGCGTGGTCGTTCACTGGTCGAGCCGACCCATTCGTACAACCATAATATAGCTGCAGCGTGGCTACAAAAATAGGTAGTAGTACCACTTATATAATAGAGGTAATCTATAGCCTATGATAAGCAGTAGATTTTCATAAGCTATAAAAGGTTGCTGAATCGATACACTGACTAAAATCCCACCTGGTGGTGAGTGGTATTTAATCTTGCCTTGATAGAGAGAAACTTATTGATGACACCAATATGATTAGTATCTTTTGGGGTTGCAGGATATTTCGGAAGGCCTTCGTTGTCCTATACCACGCATTCAAACAAAATGGTTAGCTTAGTCATTCGTAAAGCGTACAGCCAGGGAGTAAACTAATTTGCCAGCATCTAAATTTTATTCGAGTAAAATGTAGGTGTGTACATGGGAAGAGTTAATAGGCTTTTGTAAAGTGTTAAGTTCATGAGCTTTAGTATCTTCGCCTGCATCACCATTTACCATCAAGTGGGATAGTGGCAAGTAATGATGTATAATACATTTTAAAAAAAGGGCACAACAGACACAGATATATGATTCCACTCCTTTGCTGAGTTGCTGCTGGGCGCTTACGAATTACGAAACAAGTGTTTTAACAAAGGAGAGGAGACTGGCCGAGTGTCTGAGTGTCCGCTGGTGGAGAGGGGGAGGGGAGTGATTTAAGTCATGTCATTCCCGCGCACACTCTTCGGAACGTAATGAATGTTCTTACGCTGCCATGACACGGCAAAACTTAATATAGCCAACAATAACAATGTCCTCCAGATCGAATTTTGGTCACGGCGGCCAGCCTCAACGGAGACTAGCCATCGGCTCAGAGCATTACAGTGCCCAAGTGTATGTGCAAGCACAGGCGTACTCTCTATTTTCTCACTCTTATATTCCGATGGGACGGTAAACCTACACGACCGGAGAGCGATCAGGCGCAGGACCAATGGCTTTGCTTGCCGAGGCACGGGAGAGAGACACCGCCAACTTCCTGACTCCGGGCAGCTACTGAGAAATTCTTGACGGAGAAATGTACGTGATAGGCAGAGCGTTGAGTTACCAACAAGTGGAGTATTTACTTGTTTAAGGCCCTTGCTGCATTTTTGTTCTTCGATACTGTTGTCTATGGGTCACAGCAATCATTCGAGAAGTCAGTAATTTATTCTTGGGGCGATTGCGCTTTTAGAATTAAATTCCAAAAAATATACAAAATTTGATTTCCTCAAAGTTCACAAACTTTATTTAACAAAGCTTGTATAAAAAGGTTATTAAAATGTTAAAGAATTTATGGACGATAATAACGTCTGGAAATGTAGTAATCGCTACCAAGCTATTTATAATTTATTTTATATTGTTAATTATGTAACAGGTGTTATTTATTTTTCAAAAACTTCCCGCTGGGTTTCATGCCGGTTTTTCCCAGGACGGAAGTTTTTTCAGAACAAGTAGTAAATTAAAGAAAAGAGTGACATTCAATAAGAAATATTTATAATCTATATTGAATAAAAAGTTTCCGTTTTGTTTCTATTTTTATTATCAAGTATGACACAGGAAAGCATTATCAAGATGAGTATTGATTAATTCAAAGAAATACCAAAGTACTGAAGCTGCGAAACGCTCCATTTATGATTCTTGCACGTTTTCGGCAGCCATTTATCACATTAATCACAATAAAACCTTCATATTTCTTCGCATGTTTTCTTCATCCTCCTTTATGACCCAATATATCTCAATAGTACGTTTTTATCTTGCTTATATCGTGTATACTAGAGGCGGTTAATGGCGCGATATTTTCGACAGAACAGAGGAATAATAGTCTTTGGTGTGAAACATTTTCATATACTGGTAACTTGCGCTATATTATGGTAGCACGAATCGGTCGGTTTGACCGGGGAAGAACCACGCTCTCACGGAAGAACAGCTCATAAAATAGCAGCTTAATACTTCTGTGTTTCGAATGGTGAGGGTAGAGAAGCGGGAACCCTTGTTACTTGACATTAGGCATTCCATCTCCAGGGTCGAACACATCTGCGTTTTGATTCTTAATTAAAGACAGATTTAGGTGTCTAAAAGCCACAGCATCCAGTTACAATAAAGTGGACTGTGTGCTTGTTTGTAACACTTAATCTATAAAAAAATACTGATCATCAAATGGGAAGTAATAAAGCCATCACTTACTATCATAACTATTACTTTCAACCTTTCCGATCCTTCTTTCATCATAATCACCATCATTACAAGCCTCTACAAGTCTACTTATGAACATAGGTCTCCTTTAAAAATACCACTATTACAGTTCTGAACCACATCGACTTCTTTCATGCTTTAACAGGTCTTTAAGCTGTATAGTTGGGTGCCATACAGTTATTTCGATTTCCGGTATGAGACTGCCACTCGAGAATCTTCCTTTTATTTTATTTAAAAGGTACACCAACAGTACATGAATACATATTATAAGTGTTACATTTATAAAGTACATTTCCTTACACATATACCTATTATAGGCGTACATAACATTGACAAAAGATATTAAGTAACAACATAATATATACATATCTGAAAATTTTGAAACAATAAGATAGTAAAATTCACCAAAAAAAAAAAAACTAAAAACTTTACTAAGATCTAAATGCCTCTTCACAAAAGGCCGGCCAGTTTTCGTTTAAATTTAATCAACGAGTCGTGGAAAATGTCAAATGTTTCGATATTCATCTCGTTGTACTGTGTGCAACATCTGACGAGAGGAGAATGGCGTCCAAGGTTAGTCCATACAGAAGGCAAGGCAAAAGTTGTTTTGATAGGATGTCGGGGTATGCGAGCAGGCACCGTCAATTTAACACGTCCTAGGAGCTCATGACATTTTATTTTGCCGTTGACAAGTCCGTGCAAAAACAGCAAATCCTGATTCCTCCGACGGCTACGCAACGAGTTTATTTAAAAAAAGGCAAGACGATGCTCATATGGTGACCGGTGTGACACGCCTTGCGCAATAAATGCCAAATGCCTAGTGAATCCACGCTGAATACCATACCCTCCAAGCGTTAAGAGTGAACAGCATATACAGGGTTCCATGCTACGCTAGCGTACTCCAAGTTAGTCCGGACCAAAGCATTATATAATATTTTTCGGGTGCAATTTAAACGGACACCCGTAGTACTTCGCCTAAGAAAACCAAGCATTTTCGAGGATTTATGTACAATATTGTTAATATGTGAAGTGAATTTAAGGTCCTTGTCTACTGTTACACCTAAATCTCTTATTTCTTCTACTTCCGTTAATGTTGAACCGTTAATTTCATAAGTTGATGGGAAATGATTTTTCTTTGATATAGTAGCATTTATCAACGTTTAGGGTCATAACATTTGATTCACACCATGTGTGAATACTGTCTAAATCCTCCTGGATATGTTTTATGTCATGGGAAGAATTGATTGCTCTGTAAATTTTTAAATCATCAACCATCATCAACCATTTACCATCGTTTATCGGTTCTATGAGCCCAATAGCAGGAACATTGGCTCTTCAGCATATTACCTTGCTTATTAAGGTTAATTATCAAATCAATTAAATATAGCATAAAATGATTTGTTTGTTAATTCTGTGTTATTACTTGACTATTATATTTTGCTCACCACTGAGGTAGAATATGTACCAAATAGTACATAAATACTTATAATGGAACACCATTGTACAACCATATTCTTACAAATAAATATTATTATAATAATATTTTGACAACCAGACCTTTTCAGTTTGCAAACTCGTCGATCAGGTACATACGTTTTAATTTTGAATTCCAGTCGAAGTCGGTATTTACGTTTTTAAATTCATTAATTTTAACAACAGGGATAGAAGTGGGATGAAATAACATCTCCAAATTCCAAACTCATCCCGCACGCGCCGCCGGCGCCGACACCATGGCGACCGAAAAATGTGTCCGCAAAATATCTCTGCAGAACGACGAAATTTAGATCTTTTTACTGGATACGATGTATATCTTAGTCCTCAGGGGTGAGAACGCATCCGCATATTGATTCTTAATACGATTAAATGTAGATGCATTAGGCCACAGAATCCGCTTACCATCAGATTGACAGTGTGCTCGTTTGTAACCCTTCTTCTATAATAAATATTCTACACACTAGTGACAGAAACAACAAATATTAGTGTGACGCGGTTACAACTCTCTCTCGCCTCTCTCTCTGCCCCAATCAGGCAATGTGTTTAGCCCGTGCAGCAGTCGACGCTCCGTGTTTTTTTTATAGGATAAAGTGACAAACAGGCACACAGTCCACCTGATGGTAAGTGGTTGCTGTGGCCCATAGGCATCTACATCTACTCGTATCCTCGATTACAAATCAAAGTGCAGATGCGTGATCACCAGTGAGGACAAAGATGGAAGTCCTCGTTTCAAGTAAAAAAGGGCTCCGGTTCTTCTACACTCACCATATAAAACATAGCACCATTAAGTTACTATTTTACGCTGGTATTCTGTGAGAGCGGGTCCTCCCTCCTAGACCGAGTCAACCCATTCGTGCTACAAATATACTACTAATATAACTGCTGCATTGCTCTAATGCGTTTAATACGGTTAACGGTGTTAAAGTCATCATTACCATCATCATATTTTATCTCATTTACCTCACTTTCCTAAGTAAGGTACGTATGTAGTTATAATGTTATGTAATGTAGACACAACAGAGTAACAGAAATATAGCTTAAAATGTTTCCAATATTTTTCATAATATTGCTACGTGTATCCGATATCCGTAGACATTTGTTTCCAATTTGGTTTATTTTATCTTCGTTAAGCAGGCAACACATTGAAAGGGTCTGCACAAAAAAGCGCCACGATACCGATGTATTACAATCTGTTACAAGGGTAGCTTTTTGTATCCCTTACTGTTTTAGTGATCATTTAGATGAATTTTCTTTTCGTTTATAGTATATTGATTTATTTCTTATTTATTATTAAAAAGTCTTTGTATTATTCACTTTTTCGTGGTAGTACCAAAACGCTGGCAACTTATACAGAATGTAAGAAAAACAAAAAAAAAAAACTAGTCTATGTTTAATGAATTTTAATTGTATAATACTTCTTAATATGTACTATATCGTAGGTAGAACAACTCACAACTACCACCACACAAGCATTCACTTACCATTCGGTGGATATATCTCAATAGTACGTTTTTATCTTGCTTATATCGTGTATACTAGAAGCGGTTAATGGCGCGATATTTTCGACAGAACAGAGGAATAATATATACTTATAGTACTTTGTGCGAATCATTTTCATATACTGGTAACTTGCGCTATATTATGGTAGCACGAATGGGTCGGTTCAACCGGGGAAGAACCACGCTCTCAAGGAACAACAGCTCATAAAATAGCAGCTTAATACTTCTGTGTTTTGAATGGTGAGTGTAGAGAAGCGGAAACCCTTATTACCTGACATTAGGCATTAACCACCACACAAGCGCGAAAGCCAATGTTAAAATGCTATTAAAAATGCTGTTATTACACAGGAAGGCATATTATGGCTGTGGTGACCATTTATTGAGTGGGGGCGGTGTAAGAATATCCACTGAGCTCTTGCCGTAAATTTTCAAAACCTCCATGATACAGGAGAAAATTATGGTGTGGGGATATCTTTAAAATAAACCTTGGAAACTTTTTTTGTTGGAACCACCATATACCTATTTTTGCCTTCAAACGGCGGTACCTACACTGCTGTATCATGTTCTGAAAGGAATATGCAGCCAGTATAATCATATAGCTCTGAAGCTTTCCATTTTAGTCTTCAAAGGTGACAACTCGATTTTTGTCTTCTTTGTTAGTTTAAAAAAAAAACAAAGATAAAAAGTAAAGACAAAGTTGGCTGAAGGTGTCAAATGGACTGTCGTTTACCATTTCAGTTTAATAAAAAAATTGATTTGTCTCTGCCTACGTCCAGATATACGTATGTATATAGAGACACTTTTCAACTTCATGAAGAACGAACAAACTACATAAATTCAGACCTTTAGTGTTAATGGTTAATATCAAACTGCAGATCAAAATCAAATGCAGATGCGTTGTCACCCCTAAGGACTATGATGGTATGTTCGTTTCAAATAAAAAAGGTCTCTGTTACTCTAAACTCACCATACGAAATACATAACAGCATTAAGGTCATGGGTGCCGATTAAATTTTGGATTAAATCTGTACTTGTAGTGTGTTGAG
Source organism: Parnassius smintheus behrii (assembly GCA_036936625.1). Classification (NCBI taxonomy): domain Eukaryota; kingdom Metazoa; phylum Arthropoda; class Insecta; order Lepidoptera; family Papilionidae; genus Parnassius; species Parnassius smintheus. The sequence goes on from JAUPFT010000026.1 coordinate 37,952,789, forward strand.
ATCATCAATTTTTAGCACATTAAAGTAACAATTTACACTAAATTGATTTGATGTGTCCATAATTCAGCCAAGTTCTATGATGACTGACATTATGTTTTAGTTCTCATTTTTCATTGTTTTAATAATGAAATGTCGTAATTATTACCATTATTACAGCCATTCACAAGTCCACTGCTGAACATAGGACTCCTTCAAGGAATACCACAAAGCACGGTCCTGAGCCACCTGCATCCATCAACTTCCTGCATATCTTACCAGGTCATCACTCAATGTAGTAGTAGTCGCCATACACTCCGCTTACTGGTACAAGGCTTCGAGCCAAATCACTGAAATAACTAAGTGCTTCAAAAATTGAACAAACTTTCAAAAATCATTGAGCAAATTTACATAAACAAGCTCTCGCTTTTTAAATTGAATTTGCATCACGGCAGCCAGCGTATAACGGTGTTTTTAGCAATTTCTCTCGGAATAACGTGTTCAAGCTTTTTTCAATCCGATGAATCGATTTTTGTAAAACTTTACTCCAACACTAGACTGTTCTCCTGTATCATAGAGGCAGTTTACAAACATTATTTTCTCAAGGTCCAACATCCAGACAATTATTTGTAGATCATACAAATACTTGTGCGCGATTCGAACCCGCGGTTTTCAGCACCGCAACTCATCGCTAACCCACTGCGCTACGGAGCAGCCATTCTACCACGATATTCACCTAAATGATTAATCTATGTTGTGCGATGCGGTCAACGTTGTGACTTCTGGTTTCGTATTGTAGTTAATACCAATATTTAATAATTGGCAATTAAAGAATCGATTAGAGTAGTCCACTTCATCAATTATTACGAGTAAATCCAGTCTGTTTATCTATTAAATTTTTATCTTTTTTATAACACACCTCATAGTAAGCAGAGTTGAGGGTCTATACACGTCTATTCCTTTCTATTCATATCAAACCCCTTCTAGTACAAACTCGGATAACACACATTAATATCGAAGTAAGGCTAGCCGTTTAGTGGCGGCGTAAGAAAGTCCACTACCCCATATGATCCCGTGGGTGACGTAAGAGTCGACAGAGTGAAACTGAAACAGGTGATGGGCAGCTGCATCTTCCTGATAAAAACTCAAAATAATAAAAATATTGCGGTTGACAGCCAAGCGTGTCAACTATGGAAAAATCCCCTCCAATGAGACTATATATGGGGAGGCCTGTGTTCAGTCGTGAACTTTTAAAGGCTGTAATGGTATGGGTAAAAAACAGACAAGCGAACACACAGTCGACCTGATGGTAGTTGGATGCCAATAGATACCTACCCTGTAACTGCAATAGTTTTAGATACTTATGCGTGTCATTATCTCTCTCTCTCTCTCTCTCTCTCTCTCTCTCTATATATATATATATATATATATATATATATATATATATATATATATATATATATATATATATATATATATATATATATATATAGCTAGTATATATACTAGCTTGCCAGGCAGACGTCGTTCTGCCCTTTTCGACTACACTTTGTCATGCCAATGGTTAGCAGTGAACTTGTGAAGGGCTGTACTTTAGGGCAAGGAGTGCCCGCCGCGCTGCCCCCATCCCAATGCGTGTTGACGATCTTCGCATGGTTTTCGAATTATTTTTTTCTTATTTCTCAGACATGCATATTTTCTCATGGAGTTTTCCTTCACCGCCGATGACGTAGTAAATCAACACTTAAAACTTCAATTAACAATTTCATTGATGCCATTGATTGACCAAAAGAAGCGAAGTGTTTAAAAATTAAAACTTATACAAAAATAACAATGTAAGAGGTACACTGAAACCGCTTTGTCTCTGCAACATATGCTATGATGTACATATAATAATACATATAATCTAGAAACCTCAGAGAAATCTCTCTCTCGCTGTTATTCTGTCAGCACCCGTCATACTTAAAGAAATATAGTATAACAGTATCCACACATCGCTGTCGTATTATAAATATAGTATAACAGTACCCACACACCGCTGTCGTATTATAAATATAGTATAACAGTACCCACACATCGCTGTCGTATTATAAATGTAGTATAACAGTACCCACACATCGCTGTCGTATTATAAATATAGTATAACAGTACCCACACATCGCTGTCGTATTATAAATATAGTATAACAGTACCCATACATCGCTGTCGTATTATAAATAACAATTGTTTTATTTAATTAGCCATTAAAACTTTTCGTAATTTACACTATCAATAATTTACTCTCAATTAATAAATAATTGATACTTACGTATACTAATAATAAACAGCAATAAACAAAACAGATGAAAATAGTAAAGCTATAAAATTATATATAGCTTTACTAGCTTAGATTAAGAGCTATATGTAGTTTTTGATATATTTAGATTCACCTTTATGCTTAATAACATAATGGTTAATTATTAAAAAGAATTGTAGTGACAAATGTATAACTAAGAGCTATATGTAGTTTTTGATATATTCAGATTCACCTTTGTGCTTAACAACATAATGGTTAATTATTATAAAGAATTGTAGTGACAAATGTTAGAGACATAAATATTAGACCACCCACCTCAATAGAAGTACCTTTGTTTGTTAATAAATATAAGAGAATAATCCGTTCAGGATATAAATATCAGGGGCAAATTGTACGATTCGTAAATGTGCAAACGGCGTCATCTGCTGCTACACAAACGCTCGACGGTTTTCAAAATACCGATGACAAATTTATGAGACGTAATCGTCGATATTAGAATCAAGCTAATCGTGATTTGCCTGGGTATTTCATGATACGAGTACGTCGCCATTTCATAATTTGTCTGATAATGACTTTTAACTTTGTCAAAACTGCAAAGGCAAGGAATAACAGGGATTACTATCCTTTGTAGTTATATGGTTGAGTTGCAGCTGGAGTGGCCCTTGAGCTACTCTAAAGCCGAGAAAATTTTCATAATATACAATTTAGGCACAAAGCAATATTAGGGAACCTTACGATTCGCCGCCGTTTCTGCGGTACCGAGCTGGAAAAATTTTTACGGTTTTATTTGTTTATTTTATTATTAAACCCTCTTAGAAATGAAACGGGGACTGAGCTTTAGTATTTATTTATTTTATTCATACGAAACCAACAAACACACATAAACATCACTCACGCTTGTCACACATATGGTAGCTAGAGACTACTGACTTCCACTTGGCACGATCCTGACACACTTCTCTGACCTCCTTTACATCCATATACCTAGGCATACATGCTCGTCGGTTGAGGTACTCTTAATCTGACTTATCTTTAATATATCGCCAATGTGGTCAATATATTTTCCATCTTGATCACCCATTCCCGACTCTTTTGCTCACTTGTACAACATAAATTTGCTATTCCACTCTTTTCTCGTTCAGTCTTTCTACTTGACACCTCGTGCACATATTATCAAATTTTTATTCAATGTAGGCTTAATCTAAGGACTGATGTGTGCACCGTTATAGGAGACAGACATTATATATATATATATATATATATATATATATATATATATATATATATATATATATATATATATATATATATATATATATATATATATATATATATATATATATATATATATATATATAGAAATACTAGCTTTCTAGGAAAACGTTTTTCTGCCCTTTTCGACTACACTTTGTCATGCCCTATTAAAAATCCTTATTTTCGCAACAAAAAAGGACAAACAATGTGTCACGTACTTTATATATATTATATTAAGATAAATATATATTGATGTCCCTTGATCGCACTAAAACACAAAAACACCTCAACCAATTTTGATGAAATTCTACGTGTGTGTTTGAATGGGAAACTATTCATTCAAAAATTTGATTTTTTTATAACATTGGGTGACAAACGAGCACACAGTCGACATGATGGAAAGTGGTGCTGCGGCCCACAGACATACGCATTTGTCTTCAATCTAGAATCAAAATGTAAATGCGTTGTCACCTTTGAGAATTATATACACTCACCATATGAAACACAGCAGCATAACGCTGCTATTTTACGCTGGTGTTCTGTGAGAGCGTGGTCCTTTCCCGGTCGAGCCGAACCATTCGTACAACCATAATATAGCTGCAGCGTGGCTACAAAAATAGGTAGTAGTACCACTTATAAAAATAGAGGTAATCTATAGCCTATGATAAGCAGTAGATTTTCATAAGCTATAAAAGGTTGCTGGATGGATAGAATGACTAAAATCCCACCTGGTAGTATGTTGTATTTAATCTTGCCTTGATAGAGAGAAACTTATTGATGACACCAATATGATTAGTATCTTTTTGGGGTTGCAGGATATTTCGGAAGGCCTTCGTTGTCCCACGCATTCGAACAAAATGGTTTGCTTAGTCATTCATAAAGCGTACAGCAAGGGAGTAAACTAATTTGCCAGCGTCTAAATTTTATTCGAGTAAAATGTAGGTGTATGCATGGGAAGAGTGAATAGGGTTTTGTAAGTTAAGTTCATGAACTTTAGTATCTTCGCCTGCATCACCATTTACCATCAAGTGGGATAGTGGCAAGTAATGATGTATAATACATTTAAAAAAAGGGCACAACAGACACAGACATATGATTCCACTCTTTGCTGAGTTGCTGCTGGGCGCTTACGAATTACGAAACAAGTGTTTTAACAAAGGTGAGGAGACTGGCCGAGTGTCTGAGTGTCCGCTGGTGGAGAGGGGGAGGGGAGTGATTTAAGTCATGTCATTCCCGCGCAAACTCTTCGGAACGTAATGAATGTTCTTACGCTGCCATGACACGGCAAAACTTAATATTGCCAATAATAACAATGTCCTCCAGATCGAATTTTGGTCACGGCGGCCAGCTTCAACGGAGACTAGCCATCGGCCCAGAGCATTACAGTGCCCAAGTGTATGTGCAAGCACAGGTGCACTCTCTATTTTCTCACTCTTATATTCTGATGGGACGGTAAACCTACACGACCGGAGAGCGATCAGGCGCAGGACCAATGGCTTTGCTTGCCGAGGCACGGGAGAGAGACACCGCCAACTTCCTGACTCCGGGCAGCTACTGAGAAATTCTTGACGGAGAAAAGTAGGTGATAGGCAGAGAGTTGAGTTACCAACAAGTGGAGTATTTACTTGTTTAAGACCCTTGCTGCATTTTTGTTCTTCGATACTGTTGTCTATGGGTCACAGCAATCATTCGAGAAGTCAGTAATTTATTCTTGGGGCGATTGCGCTTTTAGAATAAAATTAAAAAACATATACAAAATTTGATTTCCTCAAAGTTCACAAACTTTATTTAACAAAGCTTGTATAAAAAGGTTATTAAAATGTTAAAGAATTTATGGATGATAATAACGTCTGGAAATGTAGTAATCGCTACCAAGCTATTTCTAATTTATTATATATTGTTAATTATGTAACAGGTGTTATTTATTTTTCAAAAACTTCCCGCTGGGTTTCATGCCGGTTTTTCCCAGGACGGAAGTTTTTCCAGAACAAGTAGTAAATTAAAGAAAAGAGTGACATTCAATAAGAAATATTTATAATCTATATTGAATAAAAAGTTTCCGTTTTGTTTCTATTTTTATTATCAAATATGACACAGGAAAGCATTATCAAGATGAGTATTGATTAATTCAAAGAAATACCAAAGTACTGAAGCTGCGAAACGCTCCATTTATGATTCTTGCACGTTTTCGGCAGCCATTTATCACATTAATCACAATAAAACCTTCATATTTCTTCGCATGTTTTCTTCATCCTCCTTTATGACCCAATATATCTCAATAGTACGTTTTTATCTTGCTTATATCGTGTATACTAGAGGCGGTTAATGGCGAGATATTTTCGACAGAACTGAGGAATAATAGTGTTTGGTGTGAAACATTTTCATATACTGGTAACTTGCGCTATATTATGGTAGCACGAATGGATCGGTTTGACCGAGGAAGAACCACGCTCTCACGAGAGAACAGCTCATAAAATAGCAGCTTAATACTTCTGTGTTTCGAATGGTGAGGGTAGAGAAGCGGGAACCCTTGTTACTTGACATTAGGCATTCCATCTTAGTCCTTAGGATCGAACACATCTGCGTTTTGATTCTTAATTAAAGACAGATTTAGGTGTCTAAAAGCCGCAGCATCCAGTTACAATAAAGTGGACTGTGTGCTTGTTTGTAACACTTAATCTATAAAAAAATACTGATCATCAGATGGGAAGTAATAAAGCCGTCACTTACTATCATAACTATCACTTTCAACCTTTCCGATCCTTCTTTCATCCGGCCAGTTTTCGTTTAAATTTAATCAACGAGTCGTGGAAAATGTCAAATGTTTCGATATTCATCTCGTTGTACAGTGTGCAACATCTGACGAGAGGAGAATGGCGTCCAAGGTTAGTCCATACAGAAGGCAAGGCAAAAGTTTTTTTGATAGGATGTCGGGGTATGCGAGCAGGCACCGTCAATTTAACACGTTCTAGGAGCTCATGACTTTTTATTTTGCCGTTGACAAGTCCGTGCAAAAACACCAAATCCTGATTCCTCCGACGGCTATGCAACGAGTTCATTTAAAAAAAGGCAAGACGATTCTCATATGGTGACCGGTGTGACACGCCTTGCGTAATAAATGCCAGATGCCTAGTGAATCCACGCTGAATACCCTCCAAGCGTTGAGAGTGAACAGCATATACAGGGTTCCATGCTACGCTAGCGTACTCCAAGTAAGTCCGGACCAAAGCATTATATAATATTTTTCGGGTGCAATTTAAACGGACACCCGTAGTACTTCGCCCAAGAAAACCAAGCATTTTCGAGGATTTATGTACAATATTGTTAATATGTGAAGTAAATTTAAGGTCCTTGTCTACTGTTACACCTAAATCTCTTATTTCTTCTACTTCTGTTAATGTTGAACCGTTAATTTCATAAGTTGATGGGAAATGATTTTTCTTTGATATAGTAGCATTTATCAACGTTTAGGGTCATAACATTTGATTCACACCATGTGTATACTGTCTAAATCCTCCTGGATAAGTTTTATGTCATGGGAAGAATTGATTGCTCTGTAAATTTTTAAATCATCAACCATCATCAACCATTTACCATCGTTTATCGGTTCTATGAGCCCAATAGCAGGAACATTGGCTCTTCAGCTTATTACCTTGGTTATTAAGGTTAATTATCAAATCAATTAAATATAGCATAAAATGATTTGTTTGTTAATTCTGTGTTATTACTTGACTATTATATTTTGCTCACCACTGAGGTAGAATATGTACCAAATAGTACATAAATACCTATAATGGAACACCATTGTGCAACCATATTCTTACAAATAAATATTATTATAATAATATTTTGACAACCAGACCTTTTCAGTTTGCAAACTCGTCAATCAGGTACATACGTTTTAATTTTGATTAATTAAATTAATTCCAGTCGAAGTCGGTATTTACGTTTTTAAATTTATTAATTTTAACAACAGGGATAGATGTGGGATGAAATAACATCTCCAAATTCCAAACTCATCCCGCACGCGCCGCCGGCGCCGACACCATGGCGACCGAAAAATGTGTCCGCAAAATATCTCTGCAGAACGACGAAATTTAGATCTTTTTACTGGATACGATGTATATCTTAGTCCTCAGGGGTGAGAACGCCTCTGCATATTGATTCTTAATACGATTAAATGTAGATGCATTAGCCCACAGAATCCGCTTACCATCAGATTGACAGTGTGCTCGTTTGTCACCCTTCTTCTATAATAAATATTCCACACACTAGTGACAGAAACAACAAATATTAGTGTGACGCGGTTACAACTCCCTCTCGCCTCTCTCTCTCTGCCCCAATCAGGCAATGTGTTCAGCCCGTGCAGCAGTCGACGCTCCGTGTTTTTTTATAGGATAAGGTGACAAACGAGCACACAGTCCATCTGATGGCAAGTGGTTGCTGTGGCCCATAGACATCTACATCTACTCGTATCCTCGATTACAAATCAAAGTGCAGATGCGTGATCACCAGTGAGGAAAAAGATGAAATGCCTCGTTTCCAGTAAAAAAAGGCTCCGGTTCTTCTACACTCACCATATAAAACATAGCACCATTAAGTTACTATTTTACGACGGTATTCTGTGAGAGCTTGGTCCTCCCTCCTCGACCGAGTCAACCCATTCGTGCTACAAATATACTACTAATATAACTGCTGCATTGCTCTACCGCGTTTAATACGGTTAACGGTGTTAAAGTCATCATTACCATCATCATTACCGCAAGTTCACTTCTGAACATAGGTCTCGCCTAAAAATGCCATAAACCGCGGAGTGTAAAAGTACGAGTACTTTTATAAATGCCAAGTCTTTAAGAAATATTGATAGCATGTTTTAGGCTTAGGTTGTTGTTTGAGGCGTTAAAAGTACCGCCAAATTAGTTCCAAAGGCACTACGCTATTTTAGTATAGTAAGTTTAGATAGTAAGTACATTTGTGCTGGAGCCACGCTTCAGCTCGACTGGGCAAGGACCACGATCTCATAGAATACAGGGGAATATGCTGATGTATTTTGTATGGAGAGTGAAGAGAAACGGAGGCGCTTTTCCGTGGAAAGAGTTCCATTTAAGGCCTCAGAGCGTAACACATCCGAATTTTGATTCTTAATCAAGGATGTTCATAGTTGTCTATAGCTCGTTTGTCACACTTATTCTATAATGGTTTTGCTAAACGCCCAGTTCCTGATCAGTTAAAATTGCCTCAAGCTAACAAAATTAAACTAAAATACCTGTAAATACAATAAACATATTTTATCTCATTTACCTCACTTTCCTACGTAAGGTACGTATGTAGTTATAATGTTATGTAATGTAGACCCAACAGAGTAACAGAAATATAGCTTAAAATGTTTCCAATATTTTTCATAATATTGTTACGTGTATCCGATATCCGTAGACATTTGTTTCCAATTTGGTTTATTTTATCTTCGTTAAGCAGGCAACACATTGAAAGGGTCTGCACAAAAAAGCGCCACGATACCGATGTATTACAATCTGTTACAAGGGTAGCTTTTTGTATCCCTTACTGTTTTAGTGATCATTTAGATGAATTTTCTTTTCGTTTATAGTATATTGATTTATTTCTTATTTATTATTAAAAAGTCTTTGTATTATTCACTTTTTCGTGGTAGTACCAAAACGCTGGCAACTTATACAGAATGTAAGAAAAACAAAAAAAAAACTAGTCTATGTTTAATGAATTTTAATTGTATAATACTTCTTAATATGTACTATATCGTAGGTAGAACAACTCACAACCACCACCACACAAGCATTCACTTACCATTCGGTGGATATATCTCAATAGTACGTTTTTATCTTGCTTATATCGTGTATACTAGAAGCGGTTAATGGCGCGATATTTTCGACAGAACAGAGGAATAATATATACTTATAGTACTTGATACGAAACATTTTCATATACTGGTAACTTGCGCTATATTATGGTAGCACGAATGGGTCGGTTCGACCGGGGAAGAACCACGCTCTCACGGAACAACAGCTCATAAAATAGCAGCTTAATACTTCTGTGTTTTGAATGGTGAGTGTAGAGAAGCGGAAACCCTTATTACCTGACATTAGGCATTAACCACCACACAAGCGCGAAAGCTAATTTTAAAATGCTGTTATTACATAGAAAGGCATATTATGGCTGTGGTGACCATTTATTGAGTGGGGCGGTGTAAGAATAATCACTGAGCTCTTGCCGTAAATTTTCAAAACCTCCATGATACAGGAGAAATTTATGGTGTGGGGATATCTTTAAAATAAACCTTGGAAACTTTTTTTGTTGGAACCACCATATATCTATTTTTGCCTTCAAACGGCAGTACCTACACTACTGTATCCTGTTCTGAAAGGAATATGCAGCCAGTAAAACCTATACATAGCTCTAAAGCTTTCCATTTTAGTCTTCAAAGGTGACAATTCGACTTTTGTCTTCTTTGTTAGTTTAAAAAAAAAACAAAGATAAAAAGTAAAGACAAAGTTGGCTGAAGTTGTCAAGTGGGCTGTGAGCTCGTTTACCATTTCAGTTTAATAAAAAATTGATTTGTCTCTGCCTATGTCCAGGTATACGTATGTATATAGAGACACTTTTCAACTTCATGAAGAACGGACAAACTAAATAAATTGAAACAATACCTTTAGTGTTCGAACAAAACCTACAGTGTAATGAATGATTTAATTCAAACAGTGAAAGTCACGTATCACAACGATGCGGTAAATGAACATGTTTGAAATGCTGCCAAATTTAGCACGTAGTAAATTTGGGTCGATGTGAACCAATGCAGGAGAAAAATTGTCGAGTGGCGACCTCATACTGGCAAGCGATGGTTGAGTTCTGATGAAACACGCAAGCATTTGATGGCAGCTGGTTACTTAAGACCGTACTTAAGGCAATCAGAGGGAAGATAATTTTTTATATAAAGAGTGCAACAAACGAGCAAAAAGTCCACCTAATAGTTAATATACAGTGGCCCATAGACATCTCCATCCATTCTCGATTAAAAATCAAAATGCAAATGCGTTGTCACCCCTGAGGACTATGATGGAATGTTCGTTTCCAATAAAAAGGTCTCTGTTACTCTATACTCACCATACGAAATACATAACAGCATTAAGGTCATGGGTGCCGATTAAATTTTGGATTAAATCTGTACTTGTAGTGTATTGAGATCATCAATTTTTAGCACATTAAAGTAACAATTTACACTAAATTGATTTGATGTGTCCATAATTCAGCCAAGTTTTATGATGACTGGCGTTTTGTTTTAGTTCTCATTTTTCATTGTTTTAATAATAAAATCTCGTAATTATTATTCACAAGTCCACTGCTGAGCATAGGCCTCCTTCAAGGATATCACAAAGCACGGTCCTGAGCTACCTGCATCTATAAACTTCCTGCATATCTTACCAGGTCATCACTCAATGTAGTAGTAGTCGCCATACACTCCGCTTACTGGTACAAGGCTTCGAGCCAAATCACTGAAATAACTAAGTGCTTCAAAAATTGAACAAACTTTCAAAAATCATTGAGCAAATTTACATAAACAAGCTCTCGCTTTTTAAATTGAATTTGCATTACAGCAGCCAGCGTATAACGATGTTTTTAACAATTTCTCTCGAAATAACGTGTTCAAGCTGCATTCAATCCCATGAATCGATTTTTATAAAACTTTACCCCAACACTAAACTGTTCTCCTGTATCATAGAGGCAATTTACAAACATTATTTTCTCAAGGACCAACACCCAGACAATTATTTGTAGATCATACAAATACTTGTGTGCGATTCGAACCCGCGGTCTTCAGCACCGCAACTCATCGCTAACCCACTGCGCTACGGAGTCACAATTCTACCATGATTTTCACCTAAATGTTAATCTATGTTGTGCGATGCGGTCAACGTTGTGATTTCCGGTTTCGTATTGTAGTTAATACCAATATTTAATAATTGGCAATTAAAGAATCGATTAGAGTAATCCACTTTATCAATTATCACGAGTACATCCAGTCTGTTTATCTATTAATTTATTTTCTTTCTTATAACACACCTGATAGTAAGCAGAGTTGAGAGTCTATACACGTCTATTCCTTTCTATTCATAACAAACCCCTTCTAGTACAGACTCGAATAACACACATTAATATCGAAGTAAGGCTAGCCGTGTAGTGGCGGCGTAAGAAAGTCCACTACTCCATATGATCCCGTGGGTGACGTAGGAGTCGACAGAGTGAAATTGAAACAGATGAGGGGCAGTTGCATCTTAATGATAAAAACTCAAAATAATAAAAATATTGCGGTTGACAGCCAAGCGTGTCAACTATGGAAAAATCCCCTCCAATGAGACTATCTATGGGGGAGGCCTATGTTCAGTCGTGAACTTTTAAAGGCTGTAATGGTATGGGTAAAAAACTGACAAGCGAACACACAGTCGACCTGATGGTAGTTGGATGCCGATGGACACCTACCCTGTAACTGCAATAGTTTTAGATACTAATGCGTGTCATTATCTCTCTCTCTCTCTCTCTCTCTCTCTCTCTCTCTCTCTCTCTCTATATATATATATATATATATATATATATATATATATATATATATATATATATATATATTTATATTTATATTTTATCACATGGGGACGTCACAAAATAAAAAATCATGTGATGATGATTTTCTGTCACAAACAATTTACAAATCCCGAACACGGAGATGGAAAATCGTTGCAAAACCTTGTCATGGCATGCCATGAAGTTCTTTGTAATAATAATAAAGTTACACGTTAAAAAGTTAAAGCACCGGCCTCCTCTCATCTCTGAATGGTCTTTAGGGCAAGGGAGTGCCCGCCGCGCTCCCCCATCCCAATGCGTGTTGACGATCTTCGCATGGTTTTCGAATTATTTTTTTCTTATTTCTCAGACATGCATTTTTTCTCATGGAGTTTTCCTTCACCGCCGATGACGTCGTAAATCAACACTTAAAACTTCAATTAACAATTTCATTGATGCCGGCGGAGATCGAACCCGGGTTGTTCGCGTACTGTGAAATTTACGACGAACGTTAACCATTTGAGCTACCACGGCTCAGGTGGTTAGCGCTCGCAATAACGTAAATAAAATATTAAAACATTGACCAAAAGAAGCGAAGTGTAAAATTAAAACTAATACAAAAATAACAATGTAAGAGGTATAATGAAACTGCTATGTCTCTGCAACATATGCTATGATATACATAAAATAATACATAATATAATCTAGAAATCTCAGAGAATCTACAAAACTGTTATTGTGTCAGCACCCATCATACTTAATGAAATTTTGTATAAAAGTACCCACACATCACTGTTGTATTATATTATAAATAACAATTGTTTTATTTAATTAGCCATTAAAAGTTTTCGTAATTTAGACGTTGGATCATAATTTACTCTCAATTAATAAATAATTGATACATATACTAATAATAAACAGCAATAAATAAAACAGATGAAAATAGTAAAGCGATATAATTATATATAGCTTTACTATTTATATAACTGAGAGCTATATGTAGTTTTTGGTATATTCAGATTCACCTTTATTCTTAATAACATAATGGTTAATTATTAAAAAGAATTGTAGTGACAAATGTTAGAGACATAAATATAGTTATATAAAAGAGTGGGGAATAGGTGCTCAAGACGAAAATAAATTGACCGAATTGACGATATATTAAAGATAAGTCAGATTAAGAGTACCCTTAACCAACGAGCATGTATGCGTAGGTATATGGATGTAAAGGAGGTGAGAGATGTGTGTCAGGATCGTGCCAAGTGGAAGTCAGTAGTCTCTGCCTAACATATGTGTGACAGGCGTGAGTGATGTTTATTGTATGTTTGTTGGTTTCGTATGAATAAAATAAATAAATACTAAGGCTCAGTCCCCGTTCCATTTCTAAGAGGGTTTAATAATAAAACAAACAAATAAAACCGTAAAAAGGTTTTCCAGCTCGGTAGCGCAGAAACGGCGGCGAATCGTAAGGTTCCCTAATATTACTTTGTGCCTAAATTATATATTATGAAAACGGCTTTAGAGTAGCCCAAGGGCCACTCCAGCTGCAACTCAACCATACAACTACAAAGGATAGTAATCTCTGTTATTCCTTGCCTTTGCAGTTTTGACAAAGTTAAAAGTATCTATCAGACAAAGTATGAAATGGTGACGTACTCGTATCATGAAATACCCAGGCAGATCACGATTAGCCTCATTCTACTATCGACGATTACGTCTCATCAATTTGTCATCGACATTTTGAAAACCGTCGAGCGTTTGTGTAGCAGCAGATGACGCCGTTTGCATATTTACGAATCGTACAATTTGCCCCTGATATTTATATCCTGAACGGATTATTCTCTTATATTTATTAACAAAAAAAGTATTTCTATTGGTGTGGATGGTCTAATATTTATGTCTCTACCATTTATCACTACAATTATTTTTAATAATTAACCATTATGTCACTTCTATTGGTGTGGATGGTCTAATATTTATGTCTCTACCATTTGTCACTACAATTATTTTTAATAATTAACCATTATGTCATTAAATATAGGCTTATAGGTGAATCTGAATATACCAAAAATTACATGTAGCTCTCAGTTATAATGTTATGCTCGACATACACAGTCAGTTTAACTTATCAGTTGAATTGACGTATATCTAAGAACTGACCTTGAAAGTGAAGTCTTAAGTTGAAATTTTTATCTGACGTCCCAGAATTAATAATGGTACTACGCACTGACGGTACGCAATTGGCGCGGTGTGAGAGGTTGGCTAGCAAGATATATAGTAACACACTTTTGCGCTGCGCCACGTTGATCAGAAATGAAGGCCGGTTTGAAGCCAGTGAGTGGGGAGGTCGTTTTAGCCTATATCCATTTTGACTGATCTAACTGATCAGTTTAACAGACCGTGTGTTTATAAAGACAGACTTTACTACTTTAATCTGTTTTGTTTATTGCTGTTTATTATGTGTATTTGTAAGTATCAATTAATTATAGTTTAAATTACGAAAACTTTTAATGGCTAATTAAATAAAACAATTGTTATTCATAATATAACAGTGATGTGCGGATACTGTTATACTATATTTAAGTAAGTATTACGGGTGCTGACAGAATAACAGCGTTGTAGATTCTCTGCAACATATGCCGAGACAAAGTGTTTTCATTGTACCTCTTACATTATTATTTTTGTATTAATTTTAATTTCTAAACGCTTCGCTTCTTTTGGTCAATGTGTTAATATTTTATTAACGTTATCAACGTAATGCTGATCACCTGAGCCGTGGTAGCTGAAATGGTTGGCGCTCGCTGTAAATTTCATCGTACGCGAGCAACTCGGGTTCGATCTCCGCCGGCATCAATGAAATTGTTAATTGAAATTTTAAGTGTTGACTTACCACGTCATCGGCAGTGAAGTAATTCGAAAACATGCGAAGATCGTCAACACGCATTGGGATGGAGGGAGCGCGGCGGGCACTCCCTTGCCCTAAAGACCATTCAGAGATGAGAGGAGGCCGGTGCTTTAACTTTGATGCGTGTAACTTTATTATTATTACAAAGGATTTCATTACAAGGTTTTGCAACGATTTTCCATCTAAATAAACAAGATTAAATTTTCATTTTTTATTAGGACAATGTTACCATGTTCGGGATTTGTTGACAGGAAATCATCATCACATGAATTTTGATTTAATGACGTCCCCATGTGATAAAGATCGTCATTATTATTACAGCCCTTCATGAGTTTGAATTCTTTGAGCTATATGGCCAGCCCAATGCCAATATAGATTGTTTATTTATAGGGCTATGTCGGTTACTAAACGAAACTTCTTCGATCTCTTCTCTTTCGTTTTTTGATTTGCTGTTTTATAATTAGCGTTTCTGTTGTTAATATTGAAAGTCTTTTAACACTTCTTCATTTTTAGAGTAAATTAACGACAAGTTATTAATAAGAGAGAAATAAATATCTCAATAATATTTTACAGCAGATATTTATATTTCAAAAATTCACAGGAATAATGTTTAATTGTATTATTTGATATAGGAAGAAGTTTTATCATAGATAGATTTAAGTCGAAATCACTTTTTAAATATAAATGTAAGATATTATTAATTTAACATTTTTTAATTTAATATAGTTACAAGGTATCTCTGTACATAGACAGAGACTCTATCGGTATAATATTCTTTTGTGATATTTATAATGGAAATAGAAAATTTTCCTATGTATTTGGTATTACACCTAGTTTAATGCTAGAGATGATTTGTTTTTCGTCAACTACTATTAGGTACCTATTACAAAGTAAAAATAGCCGTAGATGTGTCGTAATCTCCGAAACAAATATACTCGACTCGACAACTTCGAGTAATATTCCCAACAAAATGGTACTCCCAAGACCTACCGGCATCCCCCCCGAACGGGTTCCCGCCTAGTCGTGGCGGGGGAGCTTAGTAGCCGTGGCTTGGTCTCCTACGGTGAACAAAGAGGAACCCACATGGCTGGCCCGAGGTGAAGGGCCGGCCTGAGGTGGCCACACATCCAAAGTGGGCTTGGGAAGCCCACTTTGGATGTGTGCTGGTGGACTGCAGCGAGTGGGGACTCCGCACCCTCTACCGCTGCAGCCAAGGTGGAGTCGCGGAGGAAGAGGAGTGTTGGTATGGCGATGCGCCACTCGCCCTATCCTCCGCGACTCAAACGGGGCCGCACCGTCGATGCGGTGGTGATGGGGCTGCGGGGGGAGAGGATTGTCGGTATTGCGAGGCGCCGCTCTCCCTATCCTCCGCAGCCGCAGGCGGCGGAGCCATAGACCAGATCCGCCACTGGGGTCGGGAAGGCTAGTACTTCTAAGTGCTCGTTTTTCCTGGCCCCATGGCCTTCGCGTATTGGACGCGGGGGCGTCTGTTTCGCAGATGTAATTGGAGGCCGTGGAGGAAGGCGTGCCATGTGTTCTGGTGCGCCTTACTTGGAAAGGAGAACGGGGAGGAATA
Organism: Parnassius smintheus behrii; assembly: GCA_036936625.1. Classification (NCBI taxonomy): domain Eukaryota; kingdom Metazoa; phylum Arthropoda; class Insecta; order Lepidoptera; family Papilionidae; genus Parnassius; species Parnassius smintheus. Next base: position 37,969,382 of record JAUPFT010000026.1, read on the forward strand.
TTCCTCTCCCGAGGAGGTGCTGCCATGGGGCGGCAGTCGCTGGTAGGGCCGCGGAAGTGTGCGAAAGCGTTCCCGTAGCCCTGCCAATATGCGACGAAGGTGGAACACCATGGGGTTTTAGTCGGTGCGAGTCCGACATAACCCGTCCTTGCCCCCGCGAGGCGGGTATGCGTAGGCATTTCCCCATGTTAAAAAAAAGACCTACCGGCGTAGGTATGCAATGGACGTTACACATCAAATTTGTCTTGTCAATGTTGATTTTAAGACATATCCTTTGGAAGACAGTATTGAGTTCTTTGAGCATAGTGTCAATTCTAATTGCCAGCGATTCATCGGCACATCGGAGGTGAGTTGCCTTTGATGTTTTAAAAACCCAATAATATTGAATTAAGAACAATAATTAAATTATGATAATGTTAGACAACTACTAACTGGCGTAGCAATAAGAAAATAATAATCAAACAATCTATATATCTATGTTTACCTCTAAAACTATACACCCGATTGACTTTAAATTTAGTATAGTCAAACATTTCGCAATCTCACAAAGAACGGATTTTTTTTCTTAATAATTTACACCTAGGTTCCGCAATAAAATATTATAGTGCGCTTAGTGAAGCAATCAGCTAGTAATGAAGTAATAATTAAAATTAACATACTACCCATGGAAGTTAAAAGTTATTCAGGTATAATAAATATCTTTTATGTCGTAAAAGTTGTGAATTGAGTATAAAATCCATTGGGTCAATTTATTTTTAAAAGGTATTAACATTTTATACGTGGTAGAGCCATGCTGCAGTTATATTAGTAGTATAGTTGTAGCACGAATGGGTCGGCTCGACCGGGGAAGGACCACGCTCTCACAGAATACCAGCGTGAAATAGTAGCTTAATGCTGCTGTATTTCGTATGGTGAGTGTAGGGAACCAGAGACCCTTTTTACTGGAAACGAGGCATTCCATCTTAGTCCTCACGGGTGACAACGCATCTGCATTTTGATTCGTAATCGAGGATAGATGTAGATGCTTATGGGCCACAGCAACCACTTACCATCAGGTGGACTGTGTGCTCGTTTGTTACCCTATCCTATAAAAAAAAACAATAATTTGTGGAAACTTTATTATAAACTTAAGTTAATAACCCCTTTCTTATTTACGTGGTAGAGTCAGGTTGCTGCTATATTATAATTGAAGTACAAATGGGCTAGGCCGCAGTAGGACCACGCTCTCACAGAATACCAGCTTAAAATAGCAACTTATTGCTGCTGTGTATCGTTTGATGAGTGTAGAGAACGAAAAAGAGTCTACATATATTGAAAACGAGGTATTCCATCTAAGTCCTCAGTGAAAACGAATCTGCATTTAGATTCTTAATTGAGTATGAATGTAGATGTATATGGGCCGCAGCATTCACTTACAAACTCACATACACTAGAAAGTATATATATATATATATATATACGTATATAAATTTGGACTACTTTTGTTTTATTGCAAATATTTCAAAGTCCGCAACTACGAAACAAACTTCGATTTTCATTACACATATATTCTGTCGCTTCCTAAAATAGCTAAAACAATTCCCTCGTGTGTGCACCAGTGCAATGTTTAATTAAGTCCCAGTTGAATATTGCTGAAATTAGAGAGTATAGTAATTATAAACCGGAAGTCAAAATTTTCTGTTTGGAATTTCACCTCACCGTGACGGTATGTATGTTTGCAAGTGTAATATTACGTATTGCCATTGTATAATTTTAATGCGTCCGTAAAAAGCATTTCAGCGAAGACAGTATATTATAAATTACACCAATATTTTAAATATACAAATGTGTGGATATAATGAGCGTTCTAAGAATACTTTATTTTTTGAATTGTACATCATGCACACTTTTTATAGATTTTATATAACAAACGAGTACACAGTTCATGTAATGATAAGTGGATGCAGTAGCCAACAGACATGTATACTCCTCTTTGATTGAGAATCAAAATACAAATGCGTTATCAACTCTGAGGACTAAGATGAAATGCCACGTTTCAAGTAAAAAGGGTCCCCGGTTCTCTATACTCACCATAGGAAACACAGCAGCATTGAGCTGCTATTTTACGTAGGTATTTTGTGAGAGCGTGGTCCTACCCCGGCCGAACCGACTATCTTTTATGACACCTATCTTACTATATTATTCTTACTACAATTATTATGACACCGTGTAGTGTAATATAACATTTGTACAATTTATACAAAATATATTAAAAAAATGTATACGTGGTAGGTAGAGTAGGTAGAGCCATGCTGCAGTTATATCAGTAGTATAGTTTTACCACGAATGGGTCGGTTCAACCGGGGATGGACCACGCTCTCACAGAATACCAGCGTAAAATAGTAGCTTAATGCAGCTGTGTTTCGTATGGTGAGTGTAGAGATTCGGACACCCTTTCTACTGGACACAAGGCATTCCATCTTCGTAATCAAGGGTGACAACGTATCGAATTTTGATTTTTAAATCTATACGTGTGGTATAGTTGTAGCACGAATGGGTTGGCTCGACCGGGGAAGGACCACGCTCTCACAGAATACCAGCGTAAATTAGTAGCTTAATGCTGCTGTGTTTCTTATGATGAGTGTAGAGAACCGGAGAACCTTTTTGCTGGAAACGAGGCATTCCACCTAAGACCTCACGGGTGACAACGCATCTGTAATCGAGGACGGATGTAGATGTCTATGGGCCACAGCAACCACTTACCATCAGGTGGACTGTGTGCTCGTTTGTCACCTTATCGTATAAAAAAAGATTTAATTATACCACTGAATCTTGCTAGACTATAAGATAATTTTAGTGACTAGAGATATGTAATTTTAAAATATAATTTGCGCTTCTGCCGTATGTCCACGTGTTCATGCATAATTAGTTCTCTCGACGGGCGTTTAAATGTTGCAATGAAAACGGAATTTATTTTTAACAGTCTCTCGTGACAGTGCTGCGAATTTAAAATTTAAAACTTGGCTTCAAGTAACTGCAATTATCTGACCAAAATTTTTAGTGATAAAATTGAGTACCAATTTTGATCACATGAATAATTAAGAGAACACATTGATGCCAGCTAATTTCTACGGATGCTATCGAGTTTAGTATTCATATTTTTATATATTCACGATGTGAGTGCCCTGCTGCACTCATGGTCAGGGGCTGATTGAGACTGATGTGTTTAACATTCTGATTTCATAGTTAACTCTACCTTATGCTTTAATTATTAATTTCAGATCCGATCTACGCATAATGAACTTAAAATATCTTCTAAGTTTTTTTATAGGATAAGTGAAAATAGTGACGACATTTTTTTTATAGGAAAGGGTGACAAACGAGCACACAGTCCACCTGATGATAAGTGATTGCTGTGGTCCATAGACATTTACATCTAGTCTCGATTACGAATCAAAATGCAGATGCGTTGTCACACGTGAGGATTAAGATGGAATGCCTCATTTCCAGTAAAAAGGGTCTCCGGTTCTCTGCAATCACCATACGAAACATAGCAGCGTTAAGCTGCTATTGTACGCTGGTATTCTGTGAGAGCTTGGTCCTTTCCCGGTCGAGCCGACCCATTCTTGCTCCAACTATACTACTAATATAGCTGCAATATGGCTCTACCACATGTTAGTCTTTAAAGATCATTAATACCTACACTACATTATATTACCTTTTTGTTTGAAGCTGGATGCAGATGTCTGTAGAACAACGTATCATCAGGTTATTAAATTGAAATAAATATATCGTAGTTTTAAAAATTTATTTAATTTTAAACATGAATTTCAAATAACAATAAAGAAGGTGCTCACCAGTGTGAGTTATCTTTACCAGGACAACCAGTCATTGTGTGTATGAGCTTTATTATTCTTTTTTCATCAGAAATAATGACGTTGTTATCTTTATCGAACGTTATACTGTAGATGTTTTTCAAATCCAGTACTTTTTTAAATCCTTCGTGTTTCAAGTCAACAAAAATCCCTAAATTTGTACAAATGTACAGATCTCCGTCGTTATCTTCGGCTATCTGTCTCACAGTGATCACATCATTAATAACATTTACTTTCAATCTAGCATTATCGTATTTGTAGAATCCCGTTTTATTAGCGAAATATATGTCCTCACTGTCAGTTGTAACGTGAAATTGATCAACTTCGAAACTTTCAAATTCTTTGACTACTGCAAATTTTCCATCTATTTCGATATGTAGTTTTTGATCTGGATAGCTAATGTAGAATAAGTTTCTCCTGAAAAATAGTGCCCAGATATTTTTTCCGGCTTCTTTATAGAAATCTGCTAATTTGGTCATCATGTTGTATTTATAAATTCCATCACTTCCACCTAAATAAATGTCTTCATTGACGTTATCTATCGCCACGGAACACCCTCCTCTAATGCCTGCTATATTCTGAAACTCTTTTGTATCCATATCTATAAAAGCTAATTGGAAATCAACATCGGAATATGTTTCAGGCACTGTATAGCTAAAGAACACTTTGTTCGTTGTTTTATGCGCGTAAAGGTTGAAAGGTCTGCCGAAGTTTGCCCATATGATTTCCATGTCATACCACCGGTTGCGAATTTTAATACGATCACAAGTTTTATTATGTAGGCATTGTATGCAAGCGAGTGCGTTAAGCATAATATATAATTTTAAAGTCATTATCTGTAATATACAACGCTGTTATTAATGGTCTGCTCATTTTAGCACAATTTTTCATATTCTGTCTCTATTAAGATTAAAGTTTACAAATTTTTATTTAATTTTAAAATAATCGTACTTTCCCATGTCTTAAATTTCAATGTAAATTTATTTAATTGAAAAATAATATCAAAAAACAAAAATAAACATATATTTACAGAGACGTACCCAATAAACCAAGTTAATATTAAACTCCTTGATTGAAAAATGAAGAGAAAAATAACAATGAGTAGTTCAAGATATTAAAAATAAACATCGATATCAGAATAACCTTAAAATATGTAAATAACGATTATCCGTAAATTGAAATATTTTTATAAAATGTATTAAATACTTAAATAAACAATCTAAATAGCAAAATTAAGACTTTTATTTTAAATAGATACATACTCACTTGATATTACTATCACTAACTACACTATCATAACTCAAATATTTAAAATTTTCGTAATTTTTTTCGCATGATTCAACTGTACAAACGCTTAACACAAAATGGTCTTAATGTTGTTGATGGGATGTTGATAAAATAAATGAACAATTATCAAAACACATTGGACTGTAGTCTTTATTGTAATTGTGCTTTATTGTTTCAAATTATTCACATATGAATTGATATGTTTAACAAAGTATAACATTCAACATTATGCACAATAAAGTCGCCCGTATATAATCAATAAACTTACGGGTTATTATTTCACATCCTAAAGTATATTGTCTTGTTAAATTTACAACAAATTGGAGGTTGATTAAACCACTAAATTAAAAAGTATTTCTTTGCCAAATACAAATTACAGTATCAGTATGTACAAATTCTTTTAATTAAAAAGGCAATAGAATATGGTAACATTTTACTTTAATATTTATTATTTAAAATTAACCGGTAGCCGGCGGGTTGCTGCCGCAGAAGAAATAATCGTGGATATATCGTTTTAATTTAGAAGGGTTATATTGTTTATTCAGAACCGATAATACATTCACTGAAATTGAATGCTGTAATAGAACTTTTCTAAAAAATTGTCGGTACGATACGCGCACCGCCTAATGTAAGTTAATGGTACTATGCCTATAATCTTTGCGCAATAAGTTGACAAAGTTTACCGCTATTTGATGAACGGTACAGCAGCGCGTAAAATACGAACAAATAAACATGAATTTTAATAAAATACTAGCTTGACAGGCAGACGTTGTTCTGCCCTTTTTGACGACAATTTGTCAAGTCCTATTAAAAATCCATAAATTCGCAAAAAAAATTGTGGGCAAAAAATTATCCCATCTCTTAAGTTGGACCAAATTGCACACGGTGTGCAAATTTGATTAAAATCGGTTAATTTGTTTAGAAGTCCATCGCAGACAAACAACGAGACACTTAATCTATATATATATATATATATATATATATATATATATATATATATATATATATATATATATATATATAAGACTTAAGCACTATCACACTATATATAGTCCGACTAGGTAAGTCCAACTTCTACCGAGAGGTCAATCGACGGATTCAACTCGGCTGGGCAGCGTTCGGGAAATTACGACATATCTTCTCCTCAGGTATACCTCAATCTCTGAAAACTAGATTGTACAACCAGTGCGTGTTGCCAGTGATGACTTACGGATCTGAGACGTGGTCCTTCACTGCTGGCCGTATGAGGACGTACTCAAGGTCGCTCAGCGAGCTGTGGAGAGGGCTATGCTCGGAGTTTCTCTGCGTGATAGACTCAGAAATGAGGATATCCGCAGTAAAACCAGAGTGACCGACATAGCCCAACGGATTAGTAAGCTGAAGTGGCAATGGGCCGGCCATATAGCTCGAAGAACCGATAACCGATGGGGAAGAAAGGTTCTCGAGTGGCAGCCTCGTACCGGTAGGCGTAGTGTAGGGCGACCCCCCACTAGATGGAGTGACGACCTGGTAAGATATGCAGGAAGTCGATGGATGCAGGTGGCTCAGGACCGTGCTTTGTGGCACGATGATGATGATGAGATGATGATATATATATATATATATATATATATATATATATATATATATATATATATATTAAGATATATAGGATATGTTTAATTTAATATTTTCTTAAATTACTGATTAAGTTGTTATAACATTTCAAACTAAAGGTCTTCCTTATTTTTAATATGTAGCGATCCGTCCCGGTTTTGCAACAGAGCCATCTGATGGGTCCAACTGAGTTTTCAAACTACCCTCTCGAATACACACAAATAAGCCATCAAAATTATCGAGTTTTTGCGAGGCTAACGGACATCAATTGATTTTTGTATATAGAGATTAACTTATTAACATATGTAATTATTTCACAATCAAGGGATAAAAAATATGTATATTTTATACATTTTCGACTATTCTAATCATTTGCTTTACTACAGTCGCTTGTTTTAATTACAATATTTTGATAATGGGTTCTTTTTAATTTGAAAGCTTGTCTAATCTTAATTTGAAGACTGTGATACTGTAAGTTATGGGGTAGCTTCACGCACGCAACAAATATTTGAATGGTCTACAAGTTATGTACCCAAAAACATGTTCTCGATACAAAAAAATCTTAATTTATAGCGGTTTAAAAATTGTCGATATATTTCTTGAAAAGAGAACACTAACCGATTTCAGATAAAGACATCTGAAATCTGATATTGTTCGTAAAGTTATTGGTGAAATTTTTAAAGCGGTTAACACATTAATCACTGTTATAAAAATGTTTATCATAACAAAACTCTGAATCGTTGCTTGGGTTTAGTATATAAATACTACTTTTATCCGAATATATAATACGTTCATGTTCATCAAAAGTCATTCCGAATCCTTGACTAATAGAAGCAACTTGTTTCACTCTATGAAATGGATTATCTTCTATATAAATACCGTCATTGGCACAAAAATATACGTCACCATAATTATCTTCAACTATTTGTCGTACAATTATTTCGTCGTTTAGCATTAAAGGAAAATGACTGACCTTGTCGACTTTATAAAGTGCCGTTTTATTGGAGAAATATATTTCTAAACTTTTTGTTACGTAAAAAATTAAAATTTCTATGCCGATTGCTTCTGCCACTTGAACAAAGTTATTGCTACGATAAACGTAAAGTTTTTGTGTAGGGTATTCAATATAGTAAAAATTTCTTCTTACGAAAATAGCCCATATAGATTTACCCTCTTCAGCAAAGAACTCTGCTTTTTTAGTGACAAAGTTGTATTTGTAAATTCCATTGTGACCGCCAAAGTATAGGTCATCTTTTGCTGAATCATAACCAATTGCATATCCTCCTGGTACTCCACCGACTGGGTAACACTCTTTGCTATCTACATTACATGCCATTATGCCGAAGTCCACTTGAGTTCCAGTATGTATTGTATGACTAAAGAATAAATCTCCAGTGTATTTATGCAGAAAGAGATTATATGGCCGTCCCAAATTTGTTACTAGTAGTTCTTTATCGTAGTAAACTTGTTGAAAAATAATACCATCACACAAAGTTTGATTCGCAGTTTTATATGTTCTTGTTGCAGGTGTTAATGCAGAAATTAGAAACAGAAATAGCATTTTACTATTAAAGTTGCCCCAGATATCTGAAAATTATACAAGAGGTTTTATATGAGTTTTTTTTAATTCAGGACCATAGTTTTGGCAGTATGTGGGAAGGCCTTTATTCAAACTTCAAAAGTAATGAATATGAGTTGTTTAAAAGGTAAATCTGAATCAGCAGTATAAAAATTTGTAAAATTGCCATGTTCGTACTTTTATAAAAACTAAATGCAGTACTTGCAACTGGTAAAATATGTACAATATGTTAAAAAACCCTGTTTGATTCCTGAGAATGCTTTTACGCTATTGTGATATCATTCTGATCGTGTTATCCTTTTCAAAGAATAATTAAAAAAAATTACCTCACAAAAATAAAATATAATTTAATTCAATGGGGAAACTAACATGGCAATATGTGCAGCACCCGTGGCTACGGGTAAAAATATTGTAGCAAGTCAAAATATACAACGTGTAACAAAAACCCTGTGGTTCCCGTTAACTACATAATCAGTCAGTATCCAAGCATGTGGAAACAATTTTTTTCAAAGAAAAAAACACATTTAAAAAAAATATTTTAATGAAAAAAAATTTATTTGCCAATTGTATGTGGTTTTATTATCTCTGCACTGAACGAGGAGTTAGAGGTTTGTCAAAGACCCCGCATTACCGATACTCTTGTGAGTTAGAGGAAATAAAACCACATACAATTTGCAAATTAATTTTTTTACATTAAGATTAATTTTTGAAAAAAAAATATTTCTACACGCTTGGATACTGATTATGATAACACACCTAACGGGAACCACAGGGTTTTTGTAACATGTTGAATATCGTCACATGACGGTGTTGTCAGATTTTAAAAATTTTGCTGAATTTTATGCAAATCGTAGGGAAATGTATTTTGAATACAATGACATATGTAATTAAATACACTTTTAACATGACGTTCTTCTTTGGTAATGTTATTGTGGTTACCTGTGTGCCTCTTTAGGATCAAACAAGGTGATGGTTACAATTTAATTAATAAAAACATTTATTATAAAATAAATGAGGAAACAAATCCAGACGTATAAAATAAGAAGTAAGAACGCACATTTTATGTTACAAATAAAAAAAACATTAATGACTGAAACAATAAATTGAAGCTTTCATGTCCATTATCAAAAAAGCCAATCCATTATATTATCAAAGTACTATAAGAAGTTATTGTTAATGAAATAAAAATTCGAAGGACTTTTAGTAAAATGTGCTTCGTTCTATTAGGCCCTCCAAATGAGACTTTGTGCTTTAATAGTCTGAAACTTTTGTTTTACTTACTTGTTTGTTTCAATAGCATTAGCTGAACGATGAAAGTTGCTAATAGAAATAAACCAATTAATCAAAACTGCTCTCCAGTGATAGCGACGATTAACGATTTCGGACTACAGCCGATAAATGTATCTCGTACAATGAAAAAGTTTATTTACGTGTTTGAAAATAAACAACCGTAATATTTACTTTTACATTATCGTATGTCATTGCATTACATCACACTGTGAGATTAAATCATCAGTATACAATTATACTAGTGAGTATAGTGTTACGTCGTGGTAGGACATAGGCCGCCTTCGAATTTTCCATAGTAAACAAGCCACTAATATTTTTATTTTTATAAAGAGGTAAAAGTGTGACAAATGGCCACACGTTCCACCTGATGGTAAGTGAATGCTGTGGCCCATAGACATATACATTTATCCTCAATTAAGAATCAAAACGCAGATGCGTTGTCACCTCTGAGTTTTCCATTAAAAAGGGTCTCCAGATATCTACACTCACCATACGAAACACAGCAGTATTAGGCTGATATTTTACGCTTGTATTCTGTGAGAGGGTAGTCCTTTCCCAGTAGAGCCGACCCATTTGTGCTACAACCATAATATAACTGCAGCGTGGCTCTACCACGTATGTAAATGGGTGGTGTAGCCCTTAGACATCTGTATTTACATTCAATTAAGAATCAAAATACAGAGGTGTTGTTACTCCTGAGGACTAAGATGGAATGCCTCGTTTTCAGTAAAAAGTCTTCGGTTCTTTACACTCACCATACAAAATAGGAGCAGCACGCTGCTATTTTTACGCTGGTATTCTGTGAGAGTGTGGTCTTACCCCGGACAAGCCGATCAATTCATGCTACAACCATAATATAGCGGCAGCGTGGCACCTAACACGTAAAAATAGATTCGAAAATAGCAAGAGATGCGAAACCCAACTCTTAAATGTCAAATTTAGCAGGCCAAAATATTTCTTTGTAATAACACCCATAAAATATATCCACGTAACTACTAAAATATTATAATACATAATACAAAACACTGAAGTCTTCACACATCAGTGATGACACTTTTATATTAAAGTTATACTTAGCAACGAATTAGGAGTACGCTATTCTTACAATACAATGGCATAGTTACTGTTTGAATTTTATGCAACATTTAATTAAAATGCTCCAACTTTACAGGTGAGGGGATGCGTCCTACAAAGCGCCGAAAGTAATTAATAAGGAAAGGAATTTGCTCAGCCGCAAGGGGAACCTCGGTAGAATTCAAGAGAAACCTTAAAGTTTGAAATTACTCTGAGGCTTCATTTTGAAATATTCAAACTTTAAAAAAGTAAAAAAGAGCTCCACAAAACTAAAACAAATTGTTTCCACACATTTTAATAGCTTCTAAAGTAGGTGTACCAAAGATGCTTACAGTCCCGACTTCAGAAGCTTTATTATAGAATAAGTGTGACAAACGAGCCCATAGTCCACCTGATGTTAAATGGATTCTGTGATCCGTAGACATATAAATCTTTCCTCAATAAATAATCACATGCGTTGTCACTCCCAAATGCTAAAACGAAACGACTCGTTTCAAGTAAAAGGGATCTCCGGTTCTCCAAACTCACTATACGAAACACAGCAGCATTTGAGCTGCTATTTTACGCTGGTATACTGTGATAGCATGGTCCTTCTCCGGTCGAGCCAACTCATTCGTGCTAAGAACATAATATACTTGCAGCAAACAATGTGGATTTTTTTAATTTATAGTTTTTAGAGATCGGTTTAACTTTTGTTTAAGTTTAATTGTTTAGAGAAGACTTCAGAGCTACCTACCCTAATAACACAAGCTCAAGGTTATAACTAAAACGCCTTGTATACCATTACATTGTTTTTTTTTTTTTATAGAAGAGGGGGCAAACGAGCATGCGGCTCACCTGATGTTAAGTGACTACCGCCGCCCATGATCAACCGCAACACCAGGAGAATTGCGGGTGCGTTGCCGGCCCTTTAGAAAGGAGTAAGCTCTTTTCTTGAAGGTCCCCAGGTCGTATCGGTCCGGAAAAATCGCCGGTGGTAAACTATTCCACAGAGAGGTTGTACGTGGAAGAAAACTCCTTGTGAAACGTACAGTGGTGGACCGCCAAGCATCAAGATGGTGTGGATGGTATCGGGAAGTTTGCCGTGTAGTGCGTTCACGAAATTTGGCGGCTGGGATTAATCCGAACAATTCCTCAGAGCACTCCCCCTGATAGATGCGATAAAATACGCAAAGAGATGCAACATCTCTTCGCAGCGCCAGTGAATCGAGCTGATCGGAAAGCACATTAAATTTTTTATCCATAATCTCTATACCTAAATGTGATTTTTTTTTCAAATTTAAATGGCACAACCCTCGAGGTATAGTTTATTTATTAAAACAGTAACGTCAATTTACAAGTGGCGAAGATAGTGCAAACACATGTAACATAAACGATTTTTGCAGTTTTTCTGGAGATCCAAACATAAAACATATAGATAGAAACCACTAAAGGCTTAACATATATTTAAAGACTTATGTTTAATACTTTAACTTTTAATTTTATGACTTCTTAACCAAACTTGACTGCCTCGTTGGTATAATGGTTTTAGTAGTGCAACTGTTGATCATGAGGTCCTGGGTTCGAATCCCAGGTCGGTCCAAAAAATTAATTATTGAGTTTTTCCGTCAAGAAATTCTTAGTAGCTGCTCGGAGTCAGGAAGTTGGCGGTGTCTCACCCCGTGCCTCGGAAAGCACGTAAAGCCGTTTGTCCTGCGCCTGATCTCTCTCCGGTCGTGTCGGTTTACTGTCCCATCGAATTATGAGGCCGCCGTGGCCGAAATTCGGTCTGGAGGACATTATTATTATTATTAACCATACATCAAAAGAAGTTTGAAGGACATCTACGTATATAAATTGTATTCATAACGTTAGCACTGGTAAATGTAATCCTGTGAAAAGGATTAATTTAAACATCTGAAAATGTGATGGCACAAAAAAAACGAGGCTACAGATGACAGCACTGAAGAAAAAAGAAGATACAAGTTCGAAACGTGGTTATCACTCATAGGCTGTAATAAGTGTTTCCTGAGATTATATTTAACTAAATGGAATATTCTATAAGAAATCATACGTAAAATATATATTTGCAAAAAACATACGCTTGGCGGCCGATTCCATAAAGAAGTCGTGCGGTTGTTTAACATTTTTACAACGATTGACTGAAACAAGGATTTATTTATCGAAAGTGTATAGATATGGTAAACAACCGCGTACTGAGTTGAACGTTACTGTTACCATTACAGCCTATTTAAGTCCACTGCTGAACATAGGCCTGCCCCGTAGATTGTCTCAAAGGGGAGGTATTTGCCACAGCTGCCACGCTTGGCATGCGGATTGGCAAACACAGTAATAAAAATATAAATTTCTTTGCAAACTTCCGCTAAATAAATACAATGACGTATCTTACCTGGATTGAAGAGCACCTCCCGCCCTCCCTCAATTGCATGCACTAACTCTGTCACCACTACTCCCAACACCACTATTGCAGGCAAGACACACCATCGACGATAATACGACACGTGTTTCGCCTCTACACGAGGCATCTTCAGGTAATGTAGACTCTACGGCGGCTGAGCTCACTAAGCGGTAGTGGTGCTGGGACTAGTGATGACGGAGTCAGTGCATGAAATTGAGGGAGGGCGGGAGGTGCTCTTCAATCCAGGCAAGACACATCATTGTATTTATTTAGCGGAAGTTTGCAAAGAAATTTATATTTTTATTTTTTATTAAAATGGATTTCCGCAAAGTAAAGCCTGATTCTATCAATTATGGCACACAGTTTTTTTAGTCGTTATTATGGAAACGCTACTGCCCATCTCCTGATTTGCTTCCACGGGATGATAAGTGATAGTGGATATAATTACACCGCCACTACACCGTGAAAGATTTATTAATCGAAAATGAATAGATACGGTAAACAACCGCGTACTAAATGGACGTCAAAACAAAACAACCAACTTTAAAATAAATCAGAGCCGTGGTACACGCGCGGAAAGTGAGACGGAAATTTTGTTAAAATAGATCGTGTTTTCCATTTCCGTCCGTCAGAGAAAATTTGCATAAACATTTGTTTTTGAAGAAAACATGGAAAAATACGCTTGTGAATACACGAACGTAGCTGAGTTTTAAATGGTTATGTGAAAAAATAAATAGAATAAGAAAAATAAGTAAATGTTTTATTTCGTTAGGCCATTTTGCAGGTATATCATTTTTTGGGTTATATATATCGTGTATTCATTAGGCAATAATTAAAGCGCAACATGTTGATTGACGACGTGGAACTTTTTTCAGCAACGTTGTATGTCCATACAGTATTATTTCAGCTGCGATTTCTATTATTTTTGTAAAACAAAAATTGTTTAATAAGATTTATCACACTACTAAAGATTACATGATTGATAATAATCATGAGAATGAAGAGATTGTTACCATGCTGTATTTATACAGATTATTGAATTTGTCCGGAAAATCGTCTGTAATAAACGATTCCACAAAAAAGTCTTACGAAGAAGAAAACTCCGAGTGAAACACACAGTGGTGGACCGCCAGCATCCAAATGGGGAGGATTGTATCGTGAGTTTTCTCAGAATGTGTGATCGTGAAATTTGGCGATGTTTTTTAATTTCTTAGGTTTGTTCTTTATAGTTCTTTATTACAGGAGGCATGATTGTAATATTTGCCTTTTCATCTTCTTCAGTTCCTAGACCCTAACCATAAATGTCCACAGCTGAACTTGGATCTTTTCCGTTAAAGAGAAAATCCAAAAGGTAAAATAAATACCTAAAGGCAAAGACAAATCCAAAAGGCAAAGGCAAATCCTGCCTTTATCGTCGGACTTTGCTTGCATACCGGTAGGAGTATTTTATTCCTAACCTAAAGGAAAGCCATTTTTTACGTGATAGATGGCTGGGGCTATATTAGTAGTATAGTTGAAGTGCGAATGGGTCGGCTCGGCCCGGTTAGGACCACGCTTCCACAGAATACCAGCGTTAAATAGCAGCTTAACGCTGCTGTGTTTCGTATGGTGAGTGTAGAGAACCAAAGGTTCTTTTTACTGGAAAAGAGGTATACCATCTCTGTCCTCACGGATGGCATTTTAATTCGTAATCAATGATAGATGTAGATGTCTATGGGCCACAGCAACCACTTACCATCAGGTGGACTGTGTGCTCGTTTGTCACATTTATTCTATATAAAATATATACATTAACAACCATACAAACTTTCTGGCGTTTCTCTTAGTTGCTTCTCACGATACTTAATTAAAACACACGGCTTAGTTTAGTTAATACTGTATATACGATACGAGTACAAATATACAGCGAAGTTGATTACGTACATTATTAAAACAGAAATTAGAAACTAAAATATATGACAGAGAACAAATATCGGATCAATCAAATTGGACAGGAATAATACCCGCACAATTAGGATTCAGCCTAAAAGGGTGATATTAGGTCACACTATTAGGCCCATCTGATTCAGGACTAAATTTATGTAAATTACATAGAACCGCTTTTCGAAATGAGAACATATTTTGGTTTTAATTAAAGTTAACATTGTTAAAGTATTAAAGTTAAAATTACTACTCATATGTTACTTTCTAGGAACTACCCTAATAAAAAAATTGTATTTTTACAGAAGAAGCACAAGAATAGAATAAATGCAGTAGAAATGCGGTCGTTAAGGAGTATGTTAGGGCTGAATCTGAATGACAGGGTGAAAAATTGTGTGATAAGAGAAGAGTGTGGTTTGCAAGATGATGTTGTGACCAGGATTAAGAAAAGAATGCTTCGGTGGTTTGATCATGTGGAAAGAATGAATGAGGAAAGAGTGACAAAGAAAATTCATCTTGCAGAAATGAATGGCAGAGTCGGAAGGGGACGTCCTAGGCGAAAATTTGTCGACCAAATTGTCGATTTATTGAAAACGGGCCAAATTAAGAGTACCCTTAACCGACGAGCATGTATGCGTAGCTATATGGATGTGAAGGAGGCGAGAGAGGTGTGCCAGGATCGTGTCAAATGGAAGTCTCTGCCTACCCCTCTAGGTGACAGGCGTGAGTGTTTATGTATGTATTTTTATGAAAAAAGTAAAAGTAAAAAGTAAAGTTACAGCATATATACGTCCCACTGCTGGGCACAGGCCTCAGCGCATTTCTGAGAGGGTTTTAGGGCAAGGAATTGTTCGCCGTGCTGCCCCAATGCGTGTTGGCGAACTTCACATGTCTTCGAAATATATTTTTTTTATTTATTTCTATGACGTGCAGTTTTCCTCACGATGTTTTCCTTCACCGACGAGCACGTGGTAAATCAGCACTTAAAATTGCAATTAACAATTTCATTGGTGCCGGCGGGGATCGAACCCGATTTTTTCGCATACTGTGAAATTTACAGCGAGCGCTAACCATCTGAGCTACCCCGGCTCTGATGGAAAAAGTAGATTCGCACAATTGAGATATTTGTCACATTATAGATGTCCAACGTGTTAAATATCAAAGGGAAAGGGAGAATCTTGTGCCAAAATTTAATATTAATTTGTGTGAAACGGGTTGGTCTTTGAGTATACTGGCGGGGCTACACACGTGGGTAGCAAAATAATAAATTTCCATGATGCCCCCTTTCTAAATACCTACTTAGGATTTATGTAACAGGCATAAGGAGTTTTACGATAAGGCTGAGGGATATGTCTTTGTAGGATAAAAGGCTTTTTAAATAAATATAGGTAATTTAAAAAAAAAGTTCGTAAATCTAGCCCAGCTTACTTTATCTTTTTAACGTTTCCACGCTGATTTACATGCGTGTCTGAACTTTTTAGATATGCATAAACGATATGAATTTATTTTTGTGCAGGAATCACATGTTTTAAATTCTCTCTCCCCTTCCATCACCAGTCAACCAGATTAGTGGATCTCCCTTCGTTGTTGATATTAGACACATTCGAATTTATCGACTTGTTTCTTCTTTCGCAATACGTATTAAGTACATCAATGGGAGTGTTATAATTTGCCGACATCTGTGTTTCCCACTGATTACAATCTCTGTGTCTTCAAAGCAATCTTTTTTTTACCACATACATATTTTCTTTATTAGGTAATTAATACTTTTTATATTCGTATTTATAATCTTTCTCGATGCATGTGGTGTTTACCTTAAACGATTGTTACACTTAGCTACGTAAGTTAGTTCTTAAGCCATTTTGTTAAATACAGGGTAATCAAACATTGGTAAACCTTAATAAATAAAAAAAAGCAAAAGTGTACAAGCGTTAACACGCTGAAAGTACAATTTAGCATGTACACCAAGGTCGGATTGTAGACAGGTAAAGGTAAAGTAAAGTTACAGCCTATATACGTCACACTGCTGGACACCGGCCTCCCCTCATTTATGAGAGGGTTTTAGGGCAAGGAAGTGTCCGCCGCGCTGCCCCAATGCGTGTTGGCGAACTTCACATGTCTTCGAAATATTTTTTTTCTTATTCCTCAGACATGCAGGTTTCCTCACGATGTTTTCCTTCACCGGCGAGCACGTGGTAAATCTATTGGACCATGGCTGTTGTAAAGTGCTCGAAATGTCGGTCATATAAAAAAGTTAATATACGCGATAAAATCCGTAAACACTGGTATCACTTAAAAGTTTAATTCAACAAAAACTGTATAAAAAGTGTTATTATAATATAAGTGAATAAATGGTTGATAATAACCCCTGGGAATGACGTGGTCGCTTCCATGCTCTTTGTAAAATAAATTTTATAATAGTTTTAAAATTTTTCATATCCTATAATAATATATTTAGAAAAAAGTCGCACTTTGTTTCTTGCTGGTTCCTACCGGAAGTTTTTTTTCGAACCGGTGTTAGAGTAAAAAAAATACTTTCAATAGGAATTCATCAAATCTATATTCAATAAAACTATTCTATTATTGTTTTTTCCACCAAGAATCTGCAAATGCGTTATGTTATTCCATTTTCTTAAAATAATAATTTAGTGGTTAGAGAACTTACAAATCATCTGCCGGGCTAGCATGAGCCGGAGAGAATATATCCCCGGAGAGAGGATATAATTTTTATCCCTTGCTTAGTTTTATCCACCCTCCATCCACCCGATTATATCTATTGACAAGAGATAAAATTATCTTATCTCTATAGTATATCCCCGTTTGACATAACGAGTGGACATATATCTCCCCGTCCGTAGCATGGGGCCAAGGGAAAGAGAAAAAATTATCCCTTTTTGATATTTGAAAGGGACAATTTTATCCTCTTTCGCGGACGTGGGTTTAAGTTTATCTTCAAACCATTTTAATACAAAAAAGATGTATCGAGCCTATTGCAACTACATCTTCGTGTCAGAAATTGAAAAACAAGAAAGAAAATTACATCAGCGATCTATACGTGATCAGAATACTTAATCTATTGTGGAATTCTCCGACAACGAATTTCTACGCCGGTTTCGGATGCTTAAAGATTGTTTTGTGTTTGTGTAAAGAACTCTATGAGGCTTTAAAGCCTATTAATTCTGTGGATGGACTACCAGTGCATATTGAAGTAAGCATCCATTATAACCACCTTGTCCAAAAAAGTCTCTATAGCTCAATGCTACTTAGTAAAGTTATAATTCAAAGGTTTAAATTAAGAAATATATTAATTCTTTAGCAAAGCTTGCTAAATATACTATACTCATGATTATAAAATTATTTATTCCTTGTCTGAAATTTTTATTCTTCATGCTTCATCATTTTCAATTAAAATTAAATCTTTGTGACTTAGAGTAGACATTAATTTTGATGTATTTTGTAATTTTCTTATAATGGCAGTAATTGCGGGGATATATTTTTTTAATTTCTTCAAGAGGTTACACCACCTCCAAAGGGTCTGTATTGTCCAGTTTCACAATTGGCTTAATTCTAAACACATATTTTTTAGTAAATGCTATCACAAGCGAAGTAATACCTGTGATTTGATACAAGCAATGTATATTTAACTTAAATATTATACAAAAGAAAATAAAGAAAGAATTAGAATAATAGAAAAAAATAAAAACAAGGCAGAAATACACTTAAAATAAATATAACAAATATTGTAAATGACATATTGTTTAACAAAAATTATGAACAGTTTAGCAATATAATAAACAAAAGGTAAAAGAAAACATAAGTTAATGTGAATCTACTTAATCTTAAAACTAGTTTATAGCTAGTATAGTTTATAGCTTTATACTATGGTATATTATCTATGCTATATCTAAGTTTATCTACTGTCGATATTATATCCACCATAGGCCCATGCTCGCAGGGTGGATAAAGCTTTGACATAGGGATAAGACAATTTTATCCCTTGTCAGTGGATATAATCGGTGGATAAAATTTTTATCCCCTGCTCATGCTAGCCCGGCTGATGGTAAGTGATTACTTTAGCCATGGAAAACTGCAACTTCAGACAAAGACTAATTTATATAAAAAATATGCTAATACAGATTTAATAAAGCTACTTGCTTGTTGAACAATACTTGTAAATAGATACGTATGTAAACACTCACTTGCACTCGCGTTGGCTTGTCTTTGACTCTTCATGAGCCTCTTGAGCATTTGGCAGCGAACGACAACGAAAGGAAAAAAATCGCGTTTATATACTCGCGCGCTGTCTAGTTCCCTAATTTTTATTATCGGGGTATAAACATATTTTTCTCATAAAGTTAGGGTGCATAAATATATAAAAGAAAATAATAAATATGCATTACATATGCCAAAATATATAAATAGAAAAACACATAAATAAATAAAAACGCAACCAAATGGACGCCTTCGGCAGAGGAGACCCAACGGCCGAGGGTTAGTGGGAAAGGGAAAGAAACCGACGGACGATGCGAGCGGTATCGAGGAGCACCGCCTTCTGCATTTGAGCCCGGACTGTTCCTTCACGGAGTCCCTGTTGCCTCAGATAACCCGAGGATCTGACCGGGATTAGCACGTTCGGAGAAACAACCAAAGGAATAATTTCGGTCGGCAAACCACCCCACATGTCGGTTATTTTATTTCATTTATTGTTAACGTCTATGCACATTATTTATCTTATGACTTTTTAATTTCAAATTTATCGTATAATTGTAATTAAGCCTACGCATACATGCTCGTCATATGGATGTGGAAGAGGCGAGAGAGGTATGTCAGGATCGTGGTAAATGGAAGTCTGTAGTCTCTGCCTACCCCTCCCGGTGACTTTATGTAATTAAACATAGATATTATTGAACATTTGTTGCAACAAATTATGTATTTGTATGTCACTGCCAAAATATACTTGTATTATCCCTAAGCATTATTTTTGTAACCACCATATTTTTTGAAAAAAAAATCGATATTGCTTTTACTTAATTTACGTAGTAGAGCGGAACATTATGTGGCGGAGAACACGATGCAGCCGTATTACGGTTGTAGCATGAATTTGTCGGCTCAACCGGGGAACGACTACCCTCTCACAGAATACCAGCGTCAAATAGTAGCTTAATGCTGCTGTGTTTCGTATGGTGAGTGTAGAGAACAGGAGACCCTTTTTACTGGAAACAAGGCACTCTATCTTAGTCCTCAAGGGAGACAACGCATCTGCATCTTTATTCTTAATCTAGTATAAATGTTGCTGCCAGTAAACCGCAGCATGCATTTACCATGAGGTGGACTGTGTTCTTCTTTGACATACTTATTATAAACGAAAAAAATCTCTAAATGAATGAGGCTAAAAGAGATAGTTTTACCAAATAGCAACCCTTACATCTAGTTTTAGCACTGTATAAATAGCATATTGTATTTAGCAGTGATCTTGTGCGGTGGTGTAACGATGATGATGATGGTGATGAAATCGAATATATCCTATTTTATCCAACCCCAACGGCATCTACGAGGGCGGCACTGAAAATTTCGGCAATCAAGGAAGTGACACAATATTACTATTTAAAAATGTATTTACTGCTTTTCGAAGTATTCTCTGCGAAATTCGACATATTTTTCCATACGATGGAACCACTCATTGAGGCAACCATTCCATTCGGAAGTTGGGGTCTCTAAAATGGCCGTTTTGTAGGCGTCCACAGCTTCTTCAGGTGATGAAAATCTCCGTCCACGCAATTTATTTTTTATTTTAGGGAAAGTACAGATCATTAGGGCTTAGGTCGGGACTGTACGGCGGATGGTCTAATAATTCTGTGTTTTCTTGCTCTAAAAACTGTTTTGTTCTGTGTGCGATGTGAGAACTCGCATTGTCGTGATGGAGGATGATGCGGCGGTTGCAGTTCTCTTTACGGAGTTCAGAAACGACCTATGGCAAACACATTAACCGTTCTTTGTCCCTCAAGAGGAATAGTCGTAACATGGCCGGTTTTGGAGACAAACGTGGCCACCATTTTTTTTTGTAACACTCCGTGAACGAACAGTTTTTGTTGGCTTTAACCATCGATCACTAATAAAGAACTAGATACACAATCCCATACAAAAGTTCTCTAAAAACTGTCGCCAATTGTTGTGACGCAATTCTAGTTGAAATAAATATACATTTGTGTAAATTCAACTTTAAATACATTGCTTACGGTTGTATTCACAAAGATACGTACGAAAAGCAATAAATTTTTATGACCGAGGCTCGTAGCTTGGGCAAGGAATCATTGGAGTCGAACTGCCCAATATTTTTGGTTACTGTTATTTTAATTTTAAAATGTTTCAAACTTGTTTTAAAAACTGGTGTACATAAATCATATTCTATTCTTTTCTATGGTGTATTATATGTAATCATTATAATTTACCTGAATGTAAATACGTTTTTGGATAGGACACCACATTCATTTAGTAAATAAAGTACTTGAAACAGTCATATTTATTTGTTCTTCATCTTATGTCAATAATTTAAAAATATTGCTTGACAAATGACTTAAATCTTAATTCAATAGTCACTAAATGTAAAAAGTATGTACAGAAAGTTGTAAGTCGTAGTCACATATTCATCACTTTCTAAAACATGCTTCGAACATACAACGCTTCCTTGAGTCGGCTTGAAGAATTCTTCGGACCTTTGACATGCTATGACTGATATCCATTCCGCACACCTAACTGGGTCTCGAGGAAAGCTGAAAAATTAAAAATAAAATCTCACATCTTTAATTTTACTACATGCACATTTTCAAAATTAAGTCTATAAAATGTTCTATAATATTTAGAGAAACTATAGAAGTCTCATTAAACGAAAAAAAAACAATCATACTTTAATAATAAAAAAATAATAACGTCTCCAACAAATGGAACAGAGTCAACGCACATACCTCGGAACAATTATGACTTACTTTATTAAGACTTAATTTAAAAAATGTTTTACGGAGATTTCTTGACAAAATATAAGTATTTACAATACAGTGATAAGAATTAAATAATGATAATATTAATACGTACCGAAATTAGGAAATTCCATCCTTTTTTAGCGTCCTGGATGTGTGATTTTTACACTTTTTAAACGAGTACTGAGGCATGTTTACCATCGGAGCGTTCGAATGTAACTAGATTAAAAGCGCACCCAAATGTTCGAATGGGTGCTCATTCGGTGAGGTCGTTTTTCGTCACTGATTGTGTATCTAGTTTTTGTTAGTGATCGATGGCTTTAACTCATTTTCGAACACCCAAACTCGTGACTGGTATTTTGTTTCGGGTTCGTACGCGTATATCCAGGATTCATCACCTGATACGATGTTGTATACAGCATTTGAGGATCCTGCGTGGAATTTTTCGAGAGTTCTGACGCACCAAGTAACGCGAGCCGCTTTTTGCTCTTCACAGAGCGAATGCGGTATCAGGAAAACAACTTTTTTACACCTAATTTTTTTTTATTATTATTTATTAATAAATTTATAAGACAGTGGTGTTACTTAATTCTAAACCCGCCAAACTTTTACGTTTGATGGCGATTGTTCATGCAAGATTATTTGTATTTGACTCATGCCAATGTCTAAAATTGCCTGAATTTCGCGGTATGTCACATGTCGATCTTCCTCAATCAGTTTACGCACAGCATCAACGTTTTCTTGGGTGACTGTAGTTTTTGGACGACCTTGACGGGGATCATCACTAAGTTTGACACGTCCACGTTGAAATTCAGCAAACCAGCGATAAATTGTGGATTTGGATGGGGCTTCATCACCAAATGCAGAAATCATCCGGTCAACACACTGTTTTTGTGTTAAACCACTTCGAAAGTCATAATAAATAATCGCTCTTGAATTTTCTCGAGTCAATTCCATTTTCTCAACGACTAAACAAGTTTGACAAAACCTTGTGATAAGAGCGAGAATCTTTTTTTAAATAAATAAATGATATTCGATTTTTAAAACCAAGGGGTTTTCAATTAAAAAGATTTTAATACGACAGGAACAGTGGAAATATTCCATTCCCGATACTTTTAGTGCAGCCTAGTAGTGGTAGACATCTATATCTGCACATCTGCAAGTTAATATAAAGTCAAATCGATTAATCGACATCTTTAAATCTATAGAACTGAACTATACGTCTTGCCTATTTTTAGAAGTATCAGTGATAAAAAGCACCCATTCCACCTGTTGGTGAGTGGTTGTGGCCATAGACTACATTCATCCTCGATTAAGAATAAAAATACAAATGATTTGTCATCCCTGAAGACTAAGATAGAATGCCTCTTTACCACTAAAAAGGGTCAACGTTCACTCAATATGCGAAACCCAATATTATTGCCTTTTTACGCTGTTATTAGATGGGAGTGTGATTCTTCCCCGGTTGAGCTCGTTCTGCAGTTTTTTTGAAATGGTTTTTTTTTTGGGAAGGGATTATAGAGTTGCAGAGCGAGTCTACCAACTATACGAACCCTTTCCTAGCAACTGTTAAGGATCTTTATTCTGACCTAAATTTGTCCATAGTTCACATAAACTAGATTTTAAAGTGATTTCACCAACAAAACGATACTAGGAAATCGTATCACGTATAAATCCGATTCAAAATACATTGAATCGATTGCATATAAAGCTTTTGCCACACTACAGCGAGTTGAAGGGATCGTGTACAGCAGCTTTTTCTGCTTCTTGAACGTGCTCCGCAAACAGAATCGTGTGAACCGAGCTTGTGATGCTACGAGAGAAGAGGACGATAAATAAACTATTTATCAAGCTTAATGCCAACTGTCCACTAAAATATAACGAGGTCGTACTGTACGTTATAAATTTCTGTATATTTTATGGGTCGAGTGATTAATAGGGAATTTTGTCCAAACAGATTGAAATGCCCAATATGATTAGACAATATGATATAAATTATGAAACGTTACTTATTGGGCAGAAAAATAAAAAATATGTTAGGTTATGACCTGACAATGTAATAAATAATGAAGATTAAATTCAGTATTAAATATGTGTGTGTATGTGTGTATACGTAAATAGTTCCCTGATTAACCACTTGGTTTATAACACACAAAAACGCACCCACACACACACACACATATATATATATAGATATAGATTTATTTACATATATATAGTAAATTGCAAATAATTTAAATTCATCATCGTCATTATTACAGTCCTTCACCAGTCCACTGCTGAACATAGGCCTCCCTCAAGGAACACCGCAAAGCACGGTTCTGAGCCACCTGTATCCATCGACTTCCTGTATGTCCAGGTTCCATGTGGTCACTCCATCTAGTGGAGGGGGGTCACTCTACACTACAGCTACCGGTACGAGGCTGCCACTCGAGAACCTGTTTTCCCAATCGGTTGTCGGTTCTTCGAGCTATATGGCCAGCCCATTACCACTTCAGCTTACTAATTCGTTGGGCTATGTCAGTCACTCTGGTTCTACTGCGGATATTCAAATTTCTAAGTTTAGTCTTTTAGTCTTTTTTAATTAAATTAGTAATTTAATTAATTTGCTATATGAAATATTTAAACAAAATAATTTTATTTACTTAGGTACACAAAACAGAATAACACCAAAAACTTCACAATTGAAAATAATAAATACTAAGTTACAATCTGGATGGTATTCCAAAACATGTGCACACAATATGATATTAAGTAACAGTAATGATTTTACAGCATAAATAATTATAAACTTACTTAGAAATATATAGTATGTTATGAACTTATGTTGTCTAACATTTCGAAAAATTAAATCTTTATTATAATAATGTTATATTTTAATTTCATGATTTAAATAAATTAATGATTAAATTCATTAATTACAACCTATCAAAGTCCATAGGTGTATAGGCCTCCCCACAGATTCCCCCATAAGGGGGATATATGCCATAGTTGCCACGCTTGGCAGGCGGTTATGGCGGCTTGGTATATATATATATATATATATATATATATATATATATATATATATATATATATATATATATATATATATATATATATATATATATATATATATATATATATATATATATATATATATACCGAACCGAACGAACCGAATACCGAAGCGAACCGATAACCTACTTTAACAAAAAATTAAATTACACACTACTTAATTAAAGATAGGTGTATTCTATTCGTTCATAGCAAAACTAGGTGTTACCGGTCACTGGAAAGCTAATTTGCGGTAACTTTTTACTTTTAATAAAAAGTTATTTTTCACACTTTTGAATGGATTCATGAATATCACAAATCTCAATATCATTTAAATAGTAACATCGTTAATAAAATCATCCCCTATTTTGTCACCTAGTGGAACTTAATCTCCAATTTATAAAAAGGTAATCATCAAGATCGGTGTTTCGATGAATTGTAATTCACAATGATATTGCATAACTTACACTTGTCATAATATCAATAACTATATTATAAATATTTGTAAAGTGAATTTATTTTCAGAATTCAAACGAAAAATATTTTATATCAAGTTTATTGAGAACAAGTTTCATGCTCTGACACGTACAAACTGTACAGGAATGCCCGCCTACATTTTCAGTCCTCAGTCCAGACAGATTCCACAGTCAATAAATTTCCCTACTCTCAATGTTTCCGTGTTAATATATTTTGTCATAAAATACCCTTCCTTTCTGAAATTAGAGAAAGACAAATAAAGCGGATGCTGGGGTCCGTAGGCACCTAATTACATACATGGCCTACGCCCGTATCCCTGAGGTAGTAGGTAGAGTCCAAAGATCAGCAGCTACCTCTGACTTCTACGTTATATTACACTATGTTAAGTATCTTCTGAAATGATTTAGCCTTAAAATTTGTCACAACTCTTAAGCTACAAAGCTTACAATTGCATGAGAATACAGATTAAAATTACTTACGGTATTTTTATACTAGATATGAGTCAAAACAAATATTAACTGTCTTCATAAAGGCTTTGGAATATTTTAAGTGATTTATTAGAGTTAACATTGGTATTAATTTAAGTAACTACTAGAATATTTCCAAGCGTGGCAACTATGGTGAAATTCCCCCTGTGAGACATTCTATGGAGGAAGCCTTTATACAGCGGTGTAATTTTTCAGGCTGTAATGGATAATAGATATACATTTTAAAAGACTATAGATTTGTAAGTTATAATCAATTTTGTTGAGTGTGGTTTGAAATTATTAAAATTTAAGATTTATATTTGTTTTAATTATTTATTTAAAAACTTTAATGTCACACCTTAGAGGATACATAGGGCGGACTTACTGCCATGTGGCATTCTCTCCTGGTCAACCCTGGGTGTTAAAGAAAATTGTATTGTAGTAGGTGCGAACCATAATACTTATACATACATACATACATACATATATATATATATATATATATATATATATATATATATATATATATATATATATATATATATATATATATATATATATATATATATATATATATGCACACTACGCGTTAATCGTTTTTTTTTCATTTAATTCATTTTCTGTGATTGCTATGTAGCACTAAGACGGCCTTGTGTTTTCCTTCATTATTTGTTCATTTTTTTTAATTTTTATACTATTGTATTGCATTATTTCTTACGTAATTCATAGGTAAAAATAATAACTCTACACATTCATGTGGAATGGAACCCAAAAGGTGGAAGAAGTTGTCCACCAATTTAAGTACCTAGGACACATAATAACTAATGACCTCAAGGACAATGCGGACATTGAGCGGGAGCGGAGAGCGTTGTCCATTAGAGCTACCATGATAGCCCGCAGATTTGCGCGTTGCTCACAGGAGGTAAAAAAGTAAAGTTACAGCCTATATACGTCCCACTGCTGAGCACAGGCCTCCCCTCATTTATGAGAGGGTTTTAGGGCGCAGAAGGGTCCGCCGCGCTGCCCCAATGCGTGTTGGCGAACTTCACATGTCTTAGAAATATTTCTTATCTTATTCCTCAGATATGCAGGTTTCCTCACGATGTTTTCCTTCACCGCCGAGCACGTGGTAAATCAGCACTTAAAATTGCAATTAACAATTTCATTGGTGCCGGCGGGGATCGAACCCGGGTTACTCGCGTTCTGTTATATTACAGCGAGCGTTAACCATCTTAGCTACCACGGCTAATCACAGGAGGTAAAAATTACACTATTTAGAGCTTATTGTACGTCACTCTATTCATCCAGCATGTGGGCAGACTATAATAAACGAAGTTACAACGATCTCCGCGTTCTGTACAATAACGCTTTCAGGGTAGTTTTGGGGCTGCCCCGCTTCTGCAGTGCCTCTGGCATGTTTGCGGAGGCGCGCACCGCATGTTTTCATGCGACCATGCGTAAGCGGTGCGAGTCACTGGTGCGCGGAGTGCCGGCCAGCTCCAATATTATTCTGAAAATGATTGGAGACAGACTGGACTGTCCTATCCTCCGGCATTGCTGCGACAAACATGTCCCTGTAATTGTGGGAGTGAGAAGATACTAATATAATAATTATGTGTTAGTTATTATTGTGTTTATATGTTATGCTATGTATGTTAGTTATTGTACTATCATAACATATTATTATTATTTATGATGAAAAAACATCGATTCCTACCAAGAATGATACGTGAGGGTATTGAAATTGAAAAACATCCTAATTTCAATAGAGAAGGAGGCTGGGTACTACCACCTGCTTGAGACCCTGTAATTTAATAATAAAAAATATAAATAAATAAAATCAAAACTAAACCCAAGAATACCTTGCAAGACTTCAAAAAAGGTCATGCTGTGTAGATCCGACCAAAAAAACAATAATTAAAAAGGTGAAGGTACTCCGGGTTAACACTGACATCAGGAAGTCAGTTACCTCAGTTCCCCGCGTAGACAGAGAAACCTACTTTCTGTCTACGGTCCCCCGTGACCATGGGTGTTGGAAAGCACCCGAATCGTTGGGTATTAAAAATAAAAGTAGTTTCAATCACTTTATGAAATGCAAAATACTTTGTGCACGCATTTACATTTTGATTAACTAATGCTTCGGTGACAACAGGGGAAGAATTCAGTGAATTGGTGATTAAGATCGAAATATGATTAAAAAATGTTTGTAAAAAACCATTGCAACGTCAAACACCCGTATTAGATAGATTAAGTTAGTTTGTTGTTTGAATTGTGAGAGGTGTTTACTATATTCACTATTGATTATACTCTATGTCATTTTAATTTTATTATAAGCCGTCTTTATGTTGTTGCTAAAATACAAAGACTTGGCTATAGAGCACACTCTTTTGAATCTTTTTTTTCACATATTTCCTGAATTCGACGCTAGAATTATACGACCCTTCATGGAATGCCTCGTTTCCTGTAAAAAGAGTCTGTGTTTCTCTAGACTCACCATACGAAACCTAGCAGCATTAAACCGCTATTTTACGCCTGTATTGGACATTGCCCATTCGAGCCGACCCATTCGTGGCGAGCACACAGTCCAACTGATGGTAAGTGGTTGCTGTGGTCTATAGATACCTATATCTATCCTCGTTTACAAATTAAAATACAAATGCGTTGTTACCCATGAGGACTTAGATGGAATGGATTGTTTCCTGTAAAAAGGGGGCTTCCAGTTCTCTACACTAACCATAAGAAACTCAGCAGCGCAGAGCTGCCATTTTACGCTAGTATTGTGGGAGAGCTTGGCCCTTCCCCGGTCGAGATGCCCATTTGTGCTAAAACCATACTATTAATATAGCTGCAGCATGGCTTTGACACGTTAAGATACTACAACACCATATCGTCCTATGGATGTCATAAGAAGCGATAGTGGGACGTTGAAACAGCTGATGGGTAACAGCATCTTCCTGATAACAACAACTCAAAATAATAATAAACTGAAGTGGTTAACCCGCCTGCCAAGCGTGGCAACTATGGTAATTTTGTTATACGTGGTAGAGCCATGCTGCAGTTATATTAGTAGTATAGTTGTAGCACGAATGGGTCGGCTCGACCGGAGAAGGACCACGCTCTCACAGAACACCAGCGTCAAATAATAGTTTAATGCTGCTGTGTTTAGTATGGTGAGTGTAGATACCCGGAGACATTTTGTACTGGAAACGAGGCATTCCATCTTAGTCGTCACGGGTGACAACTAAGATAGTTAAAGTAACCAAGGATAGATGTAGATGTCTGCGGGCCTCAGCAACCACTTACCATCAGGTGGACTGTATGCTCGTTTGTCACCTTACCCTATAAAAAATCCTCATTAATGTGAGAAAATCTTTGGGGGAGGCCTGTGTTCAGTAGTGGACTTTTATATATTGTAATAGATGGATAGATGTCTAATCAATTTCGTATTATCTATACCTTCAATACGCACAAAATCTTACGTCATTTATTATGAGCACGGAGCCTAATAATGCATACTGTAAGCATTCTCAATCCATTCGTAATTGAAAAAGATTATCTTTAAAGACAACTGAACAGCTTGTTTTCTGAATTGATTGGGATACATAAATACTATAAATATATGTACTAACTAAAGTAAAGTTACACGTATATACGTCCCACTGCTGAGCACAAGCCTCCTCTCATTTCTGAGAGGGTTTTAGGGCAAGGAAGTGTCCGCCGCGCTGCCCCAGTGCGTGTTGGCGAACTTCACGTCTTCGAAATATATTTTTTTTTATTTCTTAGACATGCAGGTTTCCTCACGATGTTTTCCTTCACCGCCGAAGACGTGGTAAATCAGCACTTAAAATTGCAATTAACAATTTCATTGATGCGGCGGGTATCGAACCCGGTTTGCTCGCGTATTGTGAAATTTACAGCGAGCACTAACCATCTGAGCTACCCCAAATATACACTTGATAGAAGATATATTTAATAAAATAATGTTAAATAAATAAATAAAAGAGGGCAAGGTAGATCAAACAACCGAGTATTAGGGGGAAAACTGAAGAAATCGGCGGACGATGCGGGCGCCTATTTAATTAACAGCTGTTTTTTATTTTTAATATTATTTAACAAGTACACTTACAATACACATATATGACAATCATGAAAACATACACATTTTTATACTCTTTGATATGTATATCCATAACATTCACAGATTGAGTCGTGCAATTTGGAGTACAAATATCATCCAATCAATACAATGCAAATTAGAACTATTCAAATAAATAATGTACTTAAATAAGAAAAATGTAAAGATAAAAAACTGGTTTAATTATTAAAAGAGACTATGGTAGATATTATACTCTCTTTAGGAGTATGTATATTTTTAATTTAAGTTATATCTTATATATATTATATTGAAGACATAATTTACATCAGGAACTCGACAATAAATGATTTGTAAGTTTACTTTGAATGCAATATAAGAGTCGTTAAATATGTCAATGCCACTTATGATTTTAGAAAATTTGTTCTATTTTCCACATATACGCACGATAGGAGCGTGATTCCCGAGATGAGTTTTCACGAAAGTGCTCTGTGCTCGCGACTGCGTTCGCATAGAATACTTTTTAGTAATTTATTATTATACTTCCCTATTTGAATCAGATTTCGTTCACTATTTCATGGGTTTTAAATTTTTTCACGCGTAATCTTATTTTTATAAAATAAAAGTGGCTTAAGTTACCCCATATAAAATCAGTTACCTGTTAGTGAAAGACCCGTCAACATCAGTCCAACCGTTCCGAATATTAGCTAGAGGAAAACAGACAGACAAAAATATATTTATTATTATTTTGTTAAATATATTTTGTTGTAAGTACTGTAAATACTTTCATATGTATTTAGTAATAAGCTGCTATTATTTCAAGGTGAAGGCACATCTAACTATTTAAATCTTTGGTTATTATGACATTAAAAACAGACACTTCAATTTTATTTGTTTGTATAGATTATTATGATTAGCATAGCTAAAAATGATCGCAAGACGTATGTTGAAGAGCTTCTGCTTTATATTTTTATGACAGAGCTAATTACAGAATCCACTTCACTAAGTGAAGCTTTCTGGATTTTTTTCTTTTTAGAAGCTTATTAAGCTCCTAACGATTGCAGCAAGTTTAGAAATACTTTTTTAGAATTATCATTACAATACGGTATGTAAAGAAATTATAAACCATGCTAATTCTAAACCCCTTTTGAAATTGTTAATTTTTAAACTCTATTTATGGTCTTAAAAATATATGTGTTTTTTTATTTCATCAAGTATACATAAAATAAATCGACCTTTGTTTCACTTCAAATGACGTCGTAAAGTAGGCTGAATGAAATGAGACCGATATCTAGTAAGATATAAACATCACACTTCCTTGTCAAGTGTCAAATGTTAACGTCTGAGTTTTGTTTCTAATATCATAATCTAATAATTAATAATAAGTCTTTATATAAATTGATTCACAAATGTCTTCCTAAAGTTTGATTTTTTTAAATTATTATACAGTTTGTGCGACGTTACTCCGTCAATTTGAAAAAAAGTAAACTACAGTTATTTACGCTATGGTTCAAAGTCCGTTTTCCCCTTACTATTGTTGTTTTATTTCATTCAAACAAAAAATGTTATGTTTGTATTTGGTTATTGTACGTTTCACCAGTCATGCGGGGAGATCTGTTTATGACTTTACTTTGGCGTATGGTCTGACACTACTGGTTACTGCGCCTACGCGGATTCCAGATGTGGAAGATCATAAACCTTCTCTGTTGGACCATCTGCTGACCTCTCATCCGGACGGATATCAGGTATTCGTCGACGCCCCTTTAGGCTCATCGGACCATTGTCCTGTCCGGAGTGTGGTGCCAGTCACATTAACGTCGCGGTTGCATTCTGCAGGTTGCCGACATGTTTGGCACTATAGGTCAGCCGATTAGGATGGAATACAGTCCTTTTTGCATCCTACCCTTGGGGTTTGCTTCTCGCCGGACGTTCCTAGCGTTGTTGCTGATTCTGTCGCTAATGTGGTACTTCAGGGTATGGAACTTTTTATTTCGTCCTCTCTGGTGCCCATCGAAGGCAGATTCCAGCCATGATTTTGTCGCTCCTGTAAAATAGCATCACGCTATCAGCAGGAGTGCTACCGGGCCTGAACTGACCCATCAATAACTCGAGATGTAAACTCAAGCGCTCTTAAAAAGAAAGATGATTCCGCCTTCAGGTCCTTCAAAAGAGTCATTGCCAAGGCAAGGTCTGAGCACATCGGCAGAATTGTCGAGAAGCTAGTTCGACTTCCTTCGGGAACCTCTCGCCAAGGCTGTCCATGGGAACTTCTGTTATCTCTACCATCTCTGCACAGAGAGGACGACTCACTGACCCATGCCACTCGACTCTCGATGACAGGGGGAATACACCGCCGACCATCCCAAGATGTCAGTGTTCTATACCGGAGGTGCGGTTTACAAAGCCTTCGGTTCGCAAAACACTCTTCTCCCTGGACCTCAGTAAGTCGAGTGAGCCTGATGGTGAGCCCTCCCATTGTGCTGAAGACGAGTACTCTGGAGTTGCCACCGGTTTTAACGCGTTTTAAATAAATAAAAAATTTTCTTTCAAAATAAATATTTTTCTTTCTTTCTTTCTTTCTTTTTTTCCTGTACTCTTACTCCCAAGGCGTAGTCCCGAATTCTCGGAAGACAGCTTTGACCCACCCGATCCCTAAAAGAGGCGACCGCTCAGACCCGTTAAACTACAGACCATTACCTCCGTGTTCTCCAAAATAATGGAGTCTATTGTAAACTGCCAGCTCATGAGTTACCTTAAGGATCACCAGCTGATCAGTGACAGCCAATACGGTGTCCGTCGTGGTCAATCTTTTGGTATACCTTACCCATAAATGGGCGGAGGCAGTAGAGTCCAAGGGGGAGGCATTGGCCGTTAGTTTGGACATAGCGAAGGCCTTCGATTGGATCTGGCACAAAGCGCTTCTTTCGAAGCTCCCTTCCTATGGGCTTCCCGAGAAATTGTGTGACTGGATCATTAGTAGACGGTGCATGCTTTGATTACAAGCCTATTGACGCTGGTGTTCCACAAGGCTGCATGCTATCACCAACGCTGTTTCTGCTGCATATCAATGATATGTTGCGAACTAATAACATTCATTGATATGCAGACGACATCACTGCCTGCCTTATATACAGGCCGTACCAATATTTCTCGGGAAGTACCGGTACTAAGTTGTCAGAAGCCGAGTCTTTGCTTAACAAAGTCTCGGATTGGGGGCGACTAAATCTAGTCCAATTCAATCCCCAGAAGAAACAAGTTTGCGCGGCAACTGCTAAAAAGAACCCCTTTGTCGTATCTCCTCAGTTTGAAGGCACTCCTCTTGCTGCCTCAGCTAGCATCAGAATCCTCGGCGTCGACATAGCGAATAGTGTGCAGTTTTGTAGTCACTTGAAGGAGAAGGCCAAATTGGCCTCTAAAAATCTTGGCGTGCTCAGCAGAGTGAGACATTATTTCATGCCGGCATATCGCTTGCAAATTTACAAAGCGCAAGTTCGGCCTCATATGGAATACTATTCTCATCCGGGGCCGGGGCACCCAAGTCCCAGCTCCTTCCACTTGATCTCATTCAGCGTAGAGTGATTCGAATCGTCGACGATCGAGTGCTTTCTGTTCGGCTCGATTCACTGGTGCTGCGTATTCCTACGCATCCCATTGCGTTTTCTATCGCATCTAGCATGGGGAATCTGCGGATTAGTTCCAGTCGCCAAATTTCACGAACGCGCTACACGGCAAACGTCCCGATACCATCAACACCATCTGGTTGCTTGGCAGTCCACTACTGTACGTTTCAGGAGTTTTCTTCCGCGTACGACTTCTCTGTTGAATAGTTTACCACCGGCGATTTTTCCGGACCGATACGACCTGGGAACCTTCAAGCAAAGAGCTTTCTAAAGGGCCGGCAACGCACCTGCAATTCCCCTGGTGTTGCGGTTGGTCATGGGCGGCGGTAGACCTCTTTTTCCCTTTCTTCTATAAAAAATGTACATGTACAAAAATGTACATACACATACGTCAATTTATGAGTAAATATCAATGACAATAATGTCTGAGTTATCGAACTCTTCAGTCTAATCTATGACGTCACAGTTGGTGGAAGATTGTAAAGCTACTAATTATTAATTATTACTTTTATCTACATAAAAAATTTTTCTTATTCCATTTTTTAACAGTCTATAAAAGTCCACAGCTAAAATGATTGCTTGCAAATTATTTTTAATGCATAAGTATGCATCAGTGAGTTTCTTACTATATGTAGAGCACGGTTTTGATTTAGTTCCGGCGTCACTGCGTCTCGCCTACCTTCCTTTTTTGTCTGGATTTAATCGAACGCGTGTTTTGAAGAAATTTAATCTGTAATACCTAACATATTTGAATTTCAAGTCATTTGGTATTAAAATATTCTTGAGAAGAGAAATACCGATGCCAATTTTCGAGAAATGTAAGAAATTCTAAGACGACTACAGACACGAATTCAATTTGATGATTTAAGATAAGTAAGAATTTGAAATGAATAAATGGAAGTGAATTTATATTTCCATTTTATTTTAATAAAGACAGAAAACGGACTTATTTAAACTACCTCTAGTGATAATGGCTTAGTGACGATGTAGTATCATCCACTGTTCCATATCATACCGTGGGGTGTCGTAAGAGTGTCGTAACAGTGGGAATCTGAAGCAGGAGATGAGCAGCAGCATCTTTCTTGAACAACTGAAAGACAAAACTGAGGTGCCAAACGTGGGAACCATGGCAATTATCTTCCCTGTGAGAAGATCTATGGGGGAAACCTATGTTTAGCAGTGGACTTTTGATAGGCTGTTGCAGTCATGGTATCACTAGTCAATGCTAGGTTACTACCTATCCAATCTGATGGTATGTGGTGATATAGCCGAAGATCGTAAAGCGCACTGGTTTAGCTTAACTAAAGATAAAACTTTGGTCGCGAAGACAGCCGCTTTGCAATTGGATGGAAAAAAGATGCTGAAGAATTATCCTGCATCGGATTTTTTTACTTTACTACTGCCATAATGTTAAGTAACTACCGCCGCTCATTAACAACTGCGACACGAGGGGAATTGCACTTGCGTTACCGGCCTATAAGAAAGGAGTATGCTCTTTTCTTGAAGGTCCCTAAGTCGTATCTATCCCGAAAAATCGCCGGTGGTGAACTATTCTACCGCGAGGTCTTGCAAGGAAGAAGACTCTTAGTAAAACGTACAGTGGTAAACCGTCAAGCATTCAAATGGTATGGATGATATCCGGATTTTTGCCGCGATGTGCGTCCGTGAGATTTGAAGGCTGGAATTGATAGATATGTCAGCGAAAATGGGTGTTACTAGGTGGCAAGAATTCTTTTATGCTTAGATTCATACCCTCCGGATGTATACCACCCTGCTATGTGACGGCAGAAATACTTACTTACTTATCTTCACGCACAATCCCTAACGGGGTAGCCAGAGAGAACAGATCGCCAAGTGTAACGATTCTTACATACCTCTTTCGCTTCTTTCAGGTTCATTAACTTCTTCATACATGCACGTCTAGGTATCCGAGTACTCTTGACCCTCCCCTCTTTGAGCAATTTGCTCACATGGTCTTCGAAAGTTAGTCTCGGTCTACCTCGACACCTTTTAATATTTACTTTCGCTCTATATATTTTCTTCACCATTCGGTCCTCACTCATTCGTTCAACGTGCCCAAACCATTGGAGTACGCCCCTATCAATTTTTGTGATAAGGTCATCTTTCAATCCTGCCATATTGCGAATCTCTTCGTTTCGCTTTCGGTGGGCTATGCTAACGCCACACATTTTACGAAGAGATCGCATCTCCACTGCATTCAACTTGCTTTTATGCTTCTTCTGGCATACCCAGGTTTCGCTGCCATATAACAAAGTCGGTACCAACACTGCGTTATGTATTGCAAGGCGCGCACTCTTCACCACGCCTTGCCTTTTGACTAATGCATTCAGGGCACCATTGACTTTGTTTCCGGCAGCGACACGCCTATCCACATCTAAATCACATCTTCCATCCCGGCTGAAAGCACTCCCAGAGTATACAATTTCATTTACCTGTTCTAGACAGAACTAGGTATTATATATATATATATATATATATATATATATATATATATATATATATATATATATATATATATATATATATATATATATATATACATCCAGCGTTACCGGCGTCAAGAGTGTGAAGAGTCAGTATATTTAGAGGTTGTAAGACATTCTATATAAGTTCCTAGAGGCAAAAACGCGGTTTGCCGTAGACACCATCGGGTAGACCGTAAAAGCTTTTTTTTTCAAAACCGTTACCCCCGTACTAGGATTTTCTCCTGTAACGTGGAGGCAGTTTACATACATAAATTGCATAAGAATCCTGAGGAGCTGTAGAGGCAAACGTCAGAGTTATGTTTAAAACTGGTTCACAATTTCAAAATTAACGATTTCAGGTTTGGAAAGGAATGAGGTAAATTATTCGACAGACTTCTTTGCAGGAGAATTGTGAAGGATGATGGTGAGAATCATTCAAATCATTTAAATATCTATCTGTATGGGTCTTTTTTCTATACGCAGCGTGACTCAAGGATGATGGAAGGATCAGGATTGGGATCCTATAATTAATAAAATTAAATCCCAACCTAAGCATACAACTCTGCAAGACTTCAAGATAGTATAAGTTAATATTGCGTAGATCGGAACAAAAAACAACAATTTTAATCCATCGATTAACTATGACATCTGAACGTTGAACATCTCAGCCACCTCCCCAACACCGTGACCACGAGTGATGTAAAGTGCACGAAACATAGGGTACATAAAAAAGTTAATATACGCGACAAAATGCATAAAAACTAGTATTATTTAAATGTGAAGTGTTCGTGTAAATATAAGAAGAAATCATTAAATAAATTCACCTTAATCCCAGCTAGTGACATCTAGTGAGCGTAATATTATTATTATTAAGTACTATTAACAGTTAGTATGAATAATATTAATATTATTAGCCCGTATTGCAAAGATATCGTGAAACTTTAAAAAAATACAATTAAATTTAAAACGCCATCCTTTTATGAAGTCAGTTGTTTTGTTTGCACATTTTGTATTCTGATAATGTACTTTATTTGACAAGCTTTAATTAAAATAGTATTCAGTAACGCAAAGAAAATTATACAACAAAAGGTGAAATGAAACGAAATGAAACCTATTTATTTCACGAAGTAAATAATTAAGCATTCGTTTATAAAACGTCATTTACCTTAAACCTATTGAAATTTAAATATTATTGCACACTATACAAAAATTACAAATTAAATATAAAAGGAAGTATTCAATGTGCGGTTTTCGTAAAGAACACACACACACACATATATATATATATATATATATAGACATTAAATTTTATATATATATATATATATATATATATATATATATATATATATATTTTAATGTCTATTGTCAGAGCGAAGTTACAATTTAAAGAGAAAGGTAAATAGTGATTTTATAATACAAGGTGCGATTGTGGTATATATCTATTTATACTCAAATAGGTTAGACATTTGTATCCCTACTGCAATTTAAATAAGACAGCTTAAATATGTACTTAGTCATTTATACCCAAATAGCTGTGTTATTTGTATTACGGTACGTGAAGAATACTGTAAATGACACCTTATTCTGCTTCTCACTGGTTCAGCAAACAGGTACGTGTGAAGAGCGCTTTGTTGGTAATATACGGCGGTGCTACGGAGTAAATGCGAGGTGCTACGCTTCGTAGCGAATTTGAAATTGAGCGGAGTATATTTTGTTTAAGATTACTTGTTGCTATACTGTTTGAAATAAATGTTTTAATTTTTTACTGCATTAAAATTTTTAATACCCGGCGTATTTGCGTGTTCTTTTTGCATTTAAAAAAATGATATATATGTACATATTTTTTGATTGGTTTTAAGTGTGCATGTGTGTCCGTATATAGATTAATTGATGACTAATTTACTATTTTGTATGGTATGTTTTGCGAATAAAATATGATAGCGACTTTGAATAGAATATATTAAACTAGTGATCTACCCC
Source organism: Parnassius smintheus behrii (assembly GCA_036936625.1). Classification (NCBI taxonomy): domain Eukaryota; kingdom Metazoa; phylum Arthropoda; class Insecta; order Lepidoptera; family Papilionidae; genus Parnassius; species Parnassius smintheus. The sequence continues at coordinate 38,007,516 of JAUPFT010000026.1, forward strand.
GGCTTCGCATGGGTGATTTCTAGATTTTGACAAAAGCGGCACCTATCGGTTCCAAGTTTGAATTTAAACCTTTTCGAGGGACTCATTTATACAAAACATTTCATCAAAATCGGTTGAGCCGTTTGTGAGTTTCAGCAAGATTAAGAGACAACAATTGATTTTTATATATACAGAGATAGATTAAAATTATACTTATTGAAAATCGTGTGAACTTTAACGCTGGGTCGAAAAAAAACTTCTTTCCTGGTAAGAACCAGCAAAAACCTAGCGGAACTTTTCAGAAACAATGATTTATAATATAATATTTTATACAATTAAGTATGAAAACATTTAGAAAAAGGGTGATAGAGATTATTGATGATATTCTTAGAGGTTATTATTAATCATGTATTTTTAGTAGTATAATTACTCTTATTAAACAAATTTTTAATTTAAAAACTTATTAAAATTTTTGATACTTGACTCTTCACCAACTTTGTTCGACGCATAATAAATATCATAATCACACACGTGATTAAATTTTAGTTAAAATCGACTCAGTAATTTCAAAGAATAACGTGATTTTAATTAGCCACGAAAGTGAATGTTTCAAGATAGTGGGACTCTTTCTTTGCTAGGAGTCTACCCGGATATGTGCCACCTACATAATTATTTTTGGCGACAACGAAACTTCCGGTCTTAAAGGTATATAAAGTATAATATTAGTCGTAACGCTTTCTTATTCCTCGCGGATAACAAAGCATCTATGTTCTTTTTTGCTTGAAGTTGATCTCAGGTGACCATGGGCTGAAATCGGTTATATGTTCGTTACAATTTTACGAAAAAAATCGATAGTGAAAGCAAACCTAATGTCATTCACAACCACTTATGTAAAGTTCCTTAAGCAAATTACAATGATTATTTTATAGAATAAAACTAATTTTACGTATTTTAACGCGTTGAATTTAACTTGTTTTAATTATTTTTAATTCTCGATGTTTAGGGTGCTTTACTGCACATGGTCACAATAATTAAATTTTTTACTTATTTTTATACTTATTTTTGGAAGTTAAATTAAACATATTTAAATCTGTTATTTTTATAGACTAAGGGTTATAAACGAGCACACAGTCCACCTGATGGTAAGTGGATGTGGCCCATAGACATCTACATTTAACATCGATTAAGAATCAAAACGCGGATGCGTTGTCACCCCTGAGGACCAAGATGGAATGCCTAACCTCCATTAAAAAGTGTCTCTGGATCTCTACACTCACCACAAGAAACGCAGCAGTATTAAGCTGCTATTTTATGCTGGTTTTCTGCGAGAGCGTGGTCCTTCTCCGGTCGAACCGACCCATTAGTGTAGCACTAACCATAATATAGCTGCAGCGTGGCTCTTCCACGTATAAAAATACGTAAAAAATTAGTTATATAACATATCTAATGATTAGGATTAATTTAAATATTAACAGTTTAACAAAATTAAATAAACACGGGGCTACCATAAAACAAAACTTTTGTGTATGAGCGGTGTGGATATCGAAACTCAAGCTGGATTTGTGACTAAATGCATATATAAACTGCAGTTGACTCAGTTAAAATGAAAACAAACTGTACCTTACTATTTTATTAATTAACCGAGCTGAAAACATCGAGTTGGTCATATATTCGACGTGACATGCATGTTCACAGGTATGTTGACTTGTTGTATGTTGACTCCTTAAGAATTAAAAGAAAGAATGTCGATATGAATATAATGAGTGAAAATAGTACCTATTTAATAGACATTATAATTATCCACTTATAATTGTGATATTCCACTTAAAAGGTTAACTAATTAAACTTTCAATAAAAGTCATCAAATAAAATCCACACAATAGCGTCAGGAGTTAAGGCTTATTCATAATTCATAAAAAAAGTCATAGCACAGATTTGAGAAGCTTTTCCGGGGGAGTTATTTTTTTATTATTGAGGTCGGTCTATTTTTCAATAAAGGTTAATTATTGCATTAATGCTTTTATCTTATAAGAAATAGTATTTTGAATACTACAACACAGTAAAATCATAATTTAATTATACTTTCTTTCATTCGTTTATTATAGATTTTCACAAGTTCGCCGGTGAACGCAGGCCTCCCCATTACATTGCCTCATATTATTCCTTAAATTTTCCATATCTGCCACCACAGAACGTAGAAAAATATTTTTATGCACTGAGGTTGCCACACTTTACAAGCGTTCATTTATATTGAGTTTCTATTTTTCAGGAAGATTCTGCTGCCTATCTACTATAACAGTTTCAGTCTGCCGCCTCTTACGACATCAATGAGATCATGTGATTTGTGAAATCTGTTACGCAACCCTTACAATGCAATTTTAAGTTATAAGTGCATTTATACACCCAGGGTTATTTTTCAAAACAAGTAATAGAGGCAAATAGTGAAGAAAAATTAAATACAAAAAATCTCAAACATTTTTTTTTTATATAGGATAGGGTGATTATACGAGCACACAGTCCACCTGATGGTAAGTGGTAGCTGTGTCCCATAGACATCTACATCTATTCTCGATTACAAATCAAAATGTAGATGCGTTGTCACCCGTGAGGACTAAGATAGAATGCCTCGTTTCCAGTAAAAAGGGTCACAGGTTCTCTACACTCACCGCACGAAACACAGCAGTATTAAGTTACTATTTTACACTGGTATTCTGTGAGAGCGTGGTCCTTCCCCGATTGAGCCGACCCATTTTTGTGCTACAACTATACTTCTAATATAACTGCAACATGGCTCTACCACGTACAATTAAGTTTTTTTTATCTTTGCAATTAGTAATGCATTATTTTTACTTACTGCGCACGCACACACGCGTAAGGGATGATTTGTAGGCAAAAAAGTTGTTGCCCATAATTTACATTCAATACGGAATAACTTGAAATAAAAAAGAAGCTCTTCTTACTCGTACTTTCAAAAACTGCAATAAGTTTTTTCATTAAATCATTATTTATTTAATTGAACGTAAGTTTAAATTTTTTAAAAAATACCCTGTATATTTCTTTGAAAGGATCTAATAACGCTGTTAACATTCCTTATACTCCTGTTAACCACTCTAAGTTGTAAAGCTTAAAAATGCTTGTGATAAGAGTGGTTCACCACAATAGTCAAATTCGCATTCAAAACTAAGACTTTTTAAGTTTTTAGTCGGAACCTTATCTGGCTAATGTGACTTATAACGATAAAGTATATCAAAAATAAAATGATAAATACTATATCATAATAATAATAATAATGTCCTCCGGACCGAATTTCAGTCACGGCGGCCAGCATCAGTATAGACTAGCCATCGGCGCTGGACAGGGTTATAGTGGGCAAGTGTATGCGCAAGCACAGGATCACTCTCTATTCCCTCATAGTCCGATAGAACGGTAAACCGACAATACCGGAGACAGATCAGGCGCAGGAACAACGGCTTGACGTGTTTTCCGAGGCGTGGGGGTGAGGCACCACCAACTGCCTGACTCCGGGCCGCTGCTGACAATTTCTTGACGGAAATACTCTATAACTGATTGTTTGGCCCGACTTGCGATTCGAACGCCAACCAACAGTCGCCTTTACAATCACGAGACCAGCGAGGCATTCGACACATATAAGATATATATCACGTATAATTATCATCATCATCATCATCATTACAGCTTTTTTTCTAATTCACTGCTCCTCTAAGTAATCTAGTTACTACAAAACACAGTCTTGAACCACCTCCTTACATTGACTCCCTGCATGTTTTGTCGGTCGGCTGTTTGCCTAAAAACTGCGCTTACCAGTACGAGGATGCCACTCAAAAACCTTCCGTTCTGTTGAATGCCATCTTCTATATTACCACAATTTGCTTAAAGTTACAACATATATACGTCCCATTGCTGGGCACAGGCCGCCTCTCGTTTCTGAGAGGGTTTAAAGGCATGTAAGTGTCCGCCGCGCTGCCCCAATGCATGTTGGCGAACTTCACATGTCTTCGAAATAGTTTTATTTCATTTATCAGATATGCAGATTTCCTCACGATGTTTTCCTTCACCGCCGAGCCAAAAATTGCAATTAACAATTTCATTGATAGGATGGATTAGGAGGAGGATGAAGGATCAAACCCAGATTGCTCGTGTATAATGAAATTTACAGCGAGCGTTGACTATTAATATCAGCTACCACGGCTTGTCAGAGCTAGCTTGTCAAATTTCGACGTTTCTTTTAGTTAAAACCGGTATTTGGAAGATTTTAGTTTAGGCGCTATATACAATAACAAATAAAAAAATGCGATTGTGAATTACTAACATAATTCATACGACACATAAAATTTGATCAGAATTTTATGTAACAATTTTTTGTTCATGCAATAAATAAAATGTTATACCGACATAACTAAAAGATAGACATTTTTATTCCTTATTGGAATCAATAAAATTCATTCAATTCAATTCAATTCAATTCAATTCATTTATTCATTTGCAACATCAACTGACGTTGGCGCTTGTTGAGAGAAGACGTGTTTCTGTAATTGTGGAGAAAAAAAACTGATAAATGGTGAAATATCTACAAAATTTTAGTATTGAGTTGTATCAGAGTGTTCAATAGATAAAAAGCTAACGAAGTGTTGTAAAACGGTAATTAAAAAGTGTCTGAATAAGTGCTAAAACTAAAAAGTAGTTTTGAAATCATCCATTGCTAACGGAAAAATTTAACTGTGAACAAAGGATTGGACTTTATACTCATTATTATCTACTCATTGTTATTAAGAAGAAATCGTAAAAAGTTCATACGAATTAAAAATTTCGCAACTTATGATCAGTTACTTAGTGGTCTAGTGGGTTGCACATAGTTTAACGGCTAACCCAACACTCGTTAGGGCGTAAGATCAAATCCCCGCATAAAGTTTTTATTTTTTTTTTTTGGTTTATTTTATTTTATTTTATTTTATTTTATTTTTTCTCCTTAATACTTACAACGTTTAAAAATTGGTTATATACGATGTCGTCACAGAAGACTTGTGCCGGGTGTCATAATTCTCTGCCAAGGAGAGAGTATATGATTTGTGTCACGTGTAAGCTTGGATACGATTTGCTTTGCGCAAACTTGACATCTAAACACTTCTATCAGATGGATGCAGAAAGTAGGAATAAATGGAACTGCCAACAATGTCGCAGTAAGCTACCAAAAACAGGTAATTCGAATACTCCTGTACGTATAACTAATCATCCCATTGCTTCTAAGGAAGATTCTATCCTGAGTCCTAGTGAGGAGAGTAATGTTACTACGAGAATAAAAAATAAATGTTCCAAGTCTGGTAACAGCGATTCGTGTGTAACTGAGGAGAGATTGCGCATGATTATAAAACAGGAAATTACTGACACTATTAAATCTCTAGTATCCGAGCACCTAGCGAACTTAAACCTTCAAGTATCTGGGTTTCAAGAGTCCCTGTCATTTATAAGCAAACAATACGATGATCTTATGCAGTCTGTTAACGAGAAATCAGAAACAATCAATAGACTGGTCTCAAAGAACGAAAAATTAACAACACAGGTTAAAAACCTGACGGACAGACTGGGGCAGATAGAGCGAAATATGCGCGTTTGTAACGTGGAAATTACAGGTATTCCCGAACACAAGTCAGAGAACCTCCTGAGCACTGTTGAACAACTTGGTAGAATTGTCGAGAGTCCTATTGCTGAATCTGATATATTACATGTAACAAGAATCGCCAAATTAAACAAGGAGAGCAATCGTCCTCGTTCTGTCATCGTAAAGCTTCGCAGTCAGCGACACCGCGATGAATTATTGGCTGCAGTGACACGATTCAACAAAAAGAACAAGGATAATAAGCTCAACACCGAGCATCTTGGACTCGGAGGACGTCGCGAGCCCGTATTCGTATCTGAACACCTGACGCCCACAAATAAACATTTACATGCTGCAGCCCGAAAGAAAGCCAAGGAGGCTGGGTTCATGTTTGTGTGGATACGGGATGGAAGAATTCTTGCGAGGAAAAACGAACAAAGTCATGCTATTTATATTAAAGAAGACGAAAGCTTAAAATTATTGCTTTAAAATTAGCCAAGTAGTAGTCAATAGAAATTTTTGCCACAATGCCTGTAAATATTTATTATCAAAATGTGCGGGGCTTAAGAACTAAAACAGAGGATGTCTTTAAAAATATTCTGATTAATAACTACAACGTAATTGTATTTACTGAAACGTGGCTCAATAGTAATATAACGAACTTAGAATTTATAGATAAGCGTTATACTGTTTATAGGAGAGATCGATTGTGCTCAGAAACTACTAAAAAAGACGGAGGGGGGGTTTTAGTCGCTGTTTCTAGGGATATACCTTCTTTCAGACATTCAAGCTGGGAGAGCGATGCGGAGGATCTATGGGTCTCAATTGATATAAAAACAAATAACATTGTTACCAAAATACTAATTTGTGTGGTATACCTTCCTCCACCAGTAAACCTGGAAAGCCTTACTCGGTTTTTAGAGCATACTAACGATATTTTGGACAAAGCTGATCAAGTTATAATGTTGGGAGACTTCAACATGGGCTTCATTGGTTGGTCCCGCAGTGTGGACGGTGTTTCAGGCAGTGCATTTAATTATGATTCACCACAGGGTCTGGCACTCACTGATTTCATGGCGCTAAATAATATTACACAAATGAACCCTATTCCTAACGAGGATGGCAGAGTGCTGGACCTTGTTCTAACCAACTGTGTTCCTTTAGAGGTTTCTAACTCCTTAAATGTTATAAGTAAAATTGACCGAAAGCATCCTCCGTTATTGATTACTGTACCGGAACTAAAACCGAACTTACTTAGACCAGCCCAAAAACCTCGACACAACTTTTTCAAAGCGAACTATGATCTAATCTTAGCTCATCTTAGGGAAATTAATTGGTCACAACAGTTCGATAGGTGTCAAAACGTTAACGAGATGACCACAGTATTTTACCGTATTTTAAACAATGCCGTGAAGACATACGTCCCTATTTCGAAGCCAAAAAAAAGCAGGTTCCCCTCATGGTTTAGCAGGTCTCTGATCAGAATAATCTTGGAAAAAGAAAGCAAGAGAAAAAAATTTGTGAAATACAAAAATCCACGCGATAGGTTGGAGTATGAATTACTTCGTGAGCGAAGTAAGAAAATAATTGACGCATGCCTACAAAGTTATAAAAAACGGGTCGAGGGTAATATTGTCAGGAATCCTAAATATTTCTGGAACTATATTAAGGATAGGCGAGGTGGTGAAACTACTATACCTGCCGAAATGAGCCTTGATGGCGAAATTGCAAACACTGGTACAAAAGTTGCAGAACTATTTGCTAGAAATTTTTCATCAGTGTTTAGTAACACAGTATTACCTGATAGCCTAGAGTCCGCAGTGCACGGTTTGCCATATTTGAGTGTAATTAGATTCAGTGAACATGAAATTAAACGTGCCATTAAAAAACTAGATATCTTCAAGGGTGCCGGTCCGGATGAGATCCCTCCTGTTTTTGTAAAGCGCTGCGGTCCTACTCTTACTCTGCCACTGTCACTTCTTTTCAATAGATCTTTGCATGACGGGGTATTTCCTGAATTGTGGAAAAAAGCTAAGATCGTTCCAGTGTACAAGAAGGGTGACAGCAGTGACATCAAAAACTACCGTCCTATATCCATACTTTCTTGTATACCTAAGCTGTTTGAATCCCTTGTTTGCCCAATTGTCACGCGCCACTTGGAAAGTCGGATGTCAGAATTTCAACATGGGTTTCGAAAAGGACGTTCTATCAAAACGAACTTGGTGTCATTTATGTCCTATCTAAGTAATGAAATAGATAGACGCCAACAAGTAGACTGTATATACATGGATTTATCGAGCGCTTTTGATAAGGTGTGTCACTCGCTTCTTATACATAAATTGAGCGGGTCTGGTATTGGTGGGACCTTACTGGATTGGTTTAATTCATACCTAGCAAAAAGACTTCAGTTTGTGGTGCTGAACGGTCACATATCACATGAGTATGTTGCATGTTCAGGAGTACCACAGGGATCCCACTTAGGCCCTGTTCTCTTCTCGGTGTTTATAAATGACATTACCTCATCTATAAATTACTGTAAATACTCACTTTTTGCCGATGATTTAAAAATATTCAAAACCGTTACTTCAAATAATGATGTGGAGCTCATCCAAGCTGATCTCGATGGAATAAATATGTGGTGCAAATTGAACGGCATGATTATTAATACGAAGAAATCTTATCACATTAAGTACACAAAGAAAAAAGTTCACTTGCCATCATCGTATAAATTAGAGCTAGATACGTTACAGGAGGTTAAGGAGATTCGAGATTTGGGCGTAACAATGGACACGAAATTGAAATTCAAAGTGCACATGGACAAAACTGTAAAAGAAGCGGCCAGGATGTTAGGTTTCCTTAAAAGAAATACCAAAGGATTTGTTTCTCCTCAAACCAAAATAATCCTTTATAACTCACTGGTTCGCAGCAAACTAGAATATGCATCAGTTGTGTGGAGTCCCCAATACGCGGCACCATCTCAACGTCTGGAGAGACTACAAAGATCCTTTACTAGATACCTGACATATCACACTTCCGGCATCTCTCATAAGGCCACCTATGACTTGCGGCTGAAACACTTTAAAATGATGTCACTTTATAATCGCCGCATAATATTAGATATAACATTCCTCAAAAAGCTGTTGTCAGGACAGATGGCATGCAGTGAATTGCTTAATGAAATAAATTTCAAAATCCCGTACAGATATCCACGAAATCCTCTCACTAACATACTTGTTGTACCAGTAAGTAGAACAAATGCTCTAAAACATTCTCCATTATCAAGGATGTGTTCTGAGTACAATCGATTTTCCGCGTCCATTAAAGATTTTGATATTTTTCATGACTCAGTGACAAATCTGAAAAAAAAAGCTTACCGCACATTTTTGTTGGTAAATTAGATTTGTAATTTTATATTTATGCTACTAAATTTCTTCTTTTTGTTATACTTTTGATTTTTGATTTTCGATTTTTACTTATTAATTTGCTGCAACTCAAAATTTGTAAATTGAAATTTATTTTGAACTTAATTTAATTTAATGTCTTCTAATGAGAGTGATGTATGCACCAGTAATTGGCATGCATACCAAACTATTTATAAGACGAAGATTATTGTAATGTTTTGTATGTTATGCTGTTGGTGTGTCAATAAATAAATAAATAAATAAATTTGCGATATATGGGTTACAGTAGGTCTTAATAATTTAACAAAATACAGCCATATTCTACCTTCATTGCAAATTATAAGATGTATTATTTATTGCCGTTAAAAAGCAGTCGAAGAAAATCACCACTACACATATATATACATGCTAGAGAAATGTTGCAGCTATATTACGGCTGTAGCATGAATGGGTTGGCTGGATCAGGGAAGGACCACGTTCTCACAGAATATCAGCGTAAAATAGCTTAAAGTAGATATTTTTCATGGAAAACGAGGCATTCCATCGTAGTCCTCAGGGATGACAAACATCTGCATTTCAATTCTTAATCGAGAATAGTTGTAAATGACTACATCATCGACTTATCATCAGGTGGATTGCGTGCTCGTTTGTCACCCTTATCCTAAGAAAAAACATTTCGTTTCTTAGGTGTCATTTGGTTGAAGTGGCCACTTATCATCAAATGGGCTGTAAGATCATTTTTCATTTCAATCTATAATAAAAATTATTTAAAAAGACGTATATCACATAGCAAGTGGTTCTTCAATAAATGAGCCACCAACAAAGACCAGTTTTATAGATCTAAGGTTTTTTTTTGTTTAAGTCCTATGCGGCTTTAAGAAGTAAGTGATATAATAAAGTTTACCTTCTAAGATACCGTTTTTGATGATTAAAATAAGTGTACCTGTAACAAAAAGCATACACTAAATACAATGTTAAAACATGATTTCGAAATTTTTTGGAAAAAATTAGGTGAAGTGATATATAATAAATCAAGCAAATATGTTTATGTTTATAGAATGGCAAACATGTTAAGAGTATAGAACCAAGAGTGAATGCAGTATACATTGTGAGTGGGGTCTTTAGTCTTTACTGTACTGTAGGTGGTCATAACATAAGTGTCAAAAAGGGTTTGAACGGCAGTTTACAATGCTGTGTTATTCCCCACGTTATAGTATGGTAGTGAAAGTTGGATATGACAGAAGAAGTATTAGGATAAAACGAATGCTGTAGAAATGTGGCAGTATGATAAGGTTGGTAATGTAAAATACTCTCTAAAAACGCTATCATAGAATACCAGCGTAACATAGCAGCTTAATGTTGTTATGTTACGTATGGTGAGTGTAGAGAACCAGAGACCCCTATTACTAGAAACGTGACATTCCATATTATTCGTTAGCGATGGAAAAGCATCTAAATCAAAATTTAGACATTTTGATTCTTAATAAAGAAAAGCTATGTGTCCAAGAAGCTTCGGTATCTACTTTTCATGAGGTAGAATCTGTGCTCGCCTGTCTAATTAAACTATTTTACTATTGAAACAGTTATATTTTCTATAAAAAAGGGGGCCGAATGAGCACACTGTTCATCACACAACAGTAAATAAAGGAACTAATATATAGTTACATAATACGGGTGAAAATTTAAGAGCGTACTCTAATAAATTGTCTAAAGGAAAACTAACATCAAATGTAGAGTAACTTAGCTCTACATTTCACCTACGTTTCTTGGCAGGTACGATGTCTGCTACACAAACCGGCAATAACGCTAGGAATGTTGATTACTTCTATAAAGTCGGATGCCGGGCGAGTTTGCTGTTGTACATTGCGGAGGAGTCTTGCTTATTTTTTTTTTAAATTCTTATTAACATTCTAAAGCATCATTGTGGTTTAATTAGAACGGGGATCTTTTTGTGACACAGTTATGTCCAAAAATATATATTATTTACTAGTAAGTACTTTAAAAACATGTAAAATAAACCCAAAAAAATCACAAGCATGCTAAATGTCTATTAATTGTTATTTATTGTTTAAAGTAACCTTGCAGCAGTGGTGTAAGAATATCCGCTACCCCACATCAATCAATCAATCAATCATTTTATTCGTTTTCACAGGTAACAAGGTTGGCAATATTATAATTTTATAGTACCTCCGTGAAATGCTTTAACAGCATACGAATTTATATATCCATACATCATAAAAATTAAATATATATAAAAACAAACAGATCAAAGTAATAAAATTAGGTAGAGTCAAAATAAAATTATTAAATTACATATTTAAATTATTAGTAAATAGAAATTCATTGACATTATAATAACATTTATCTACAAGAAATTTACTTAAAATAGATTTAAATTTTTGCACATCATAACATTTTATGTGATCAGGTAATTTATTATATAATTTAGGGGCCATTTCAACAACACTTTTTTTCATAAGGGCAGTTTTGCATACGTTCGTCTGGATTTTTTGTTTTCGAGGACGAAGGTTAACTAAAGATCGTTGTACTCCCTTATCAAAAAGTTCCGGATTACACTTTACAAACATACACGATTCTAGTATATAAATACAGGGTAATGTTAATATCTTAAGAGATCTAAAGTATGGTATGCTACTTTCTGTAGACTTTATTCCACATATAGCTCGAATACACTGTTTTTGAGCTTTCATAATTAATTCCCTGTATGTTAATAGTCCCCAAAATATGATACCATATCGCAGGGTCGAAGCCACAAAGCCATGGTACGCTGTTAGAACAGTTTTTCGGTCAGCTATTTTCGACAGTTTATATAGTGGAAATGAAAATTTATACATTCTTTTGCAGACTTCTATTGAATGCGATTCCCATGACATCATCCCGTGGGTGTCGTAAGGGGCGACAGGGAAAACAAATGGGGATAAGGATTTGCCGCGTCTTCTTAATAACGTAAACTGCAGCTGATAATCCCATTGCCAAGCGTGGCAAATATACCCCCCGCGGAGCAATCTATGGGGGGTGTCTATGTTTGGCAGTGGACTTTCATAGGTAGTAACGGTATAAAGTAACATATTACTGTATGGTAGGAATTCAAGCTAGCTTAAATGTCTTTGCTTGCGTCCTCCAAGTTGGAATCCTCCCCGACAACATACATAAACACTCACGCCTGTCACCCAGAGGGGTAGGCAGAGACTACAGACTTCCATTTAGCACGATCCTGACATACCTTTCTCGCCTCTTCCACATTCATATACCTACGCATACATGCTCGTCGGTTAAGGGTACTCTTAATTTGGCCCATTTTTAGTATATCGCCAATTTGGTCGACAAACTTCCGCCTAGGACGTCCCTTTCCGACTCTTCCATTCACTTCTGCAACATATATTTGCTTTGTCAGTCTTTCCGCATTCATTCTTTCTACATGACCAAACCACCGAAGCATTCCTTTCTTAATCCTGGTCACCGCATCATCTTGCAAACCACACTCTTCTTTTATCACACAGTTTCTCACCCTGTCACTCAGATTCAGCCCTAACATACTCCTTAGCGACCGCATTTCTACCGCATTTATTCTACTCTCGTGCTTCTTCTGCCACACCCAACTTTCACTACCATACGTTAAAGTAGGGACTAATACAGCACTGTGAATTGCCATACGTGCCTTTTTTGACACATTCTGACTTTTCACAATAGAGTGTAGAGCCCCATTTACTTTATTTCCTGCATTCACTCGTCGTTCAATGTCCTTATCATATCTCCCATCCCTGCTGAATACACATCCCAAATATACGAACTCATCCACTTGCTCAATTAACTCTCCTTCTATTCTTATTTCACATACCGTTTTGCTTTCATCTCTTTCAAAAACCATCACTTTCGTCTTACTTGCGTTCACTTTCATTCCCCTTTCTTTTAATGACCTGTTCATTAATGTAACCATCATTTGCAACTCGGCCGCCGACGACGCAAGTATGACTTGATCATCGGCGTACAAAAGGCCTCCCCAACAATATCCTAAATTTTGAAGATTAAAGATTTAGTAAGGATTTGGTGATAATTAGTAACATAAGAAAAAAAAATTGTGCCTTTAGGAAATTCTAGTTGGAATTCAAGCTGGCGGACTCCTCTCAAAAACACCAAAATTATCTGCGACTGAGATTTGAATCCTTGGAATTGATTGAGCAATTGGATGAATTCGTGTATTCGGGATGTGTATTTAGCAGGGATAGTAGATATGATAAGGATATAGAACGGCGAGTGAACGCAGGAAATAGAGTGAATGGGGCTCTACACTCTATTATGAAAAGTCAGAATGTGTCAAAAAAGGTAATGCTGTATTAGTCCTTACTTGTAGTGAAAGTTAGGTGTAGCAGAAAAAGCGAGAGTAGAACAAATACTAAAGAAATGGGGTCATTAAGGATGTTATGGCTGAATCCGAATGACAGGGTGAGCCCGATTGCATTATTGTCGGCGGGATCCGAATTTAGTTTGCTCATGTAAAAGCTCAAGTAAAAGCAGTATAAACTGAACTGAAAATTACAAAACGGTCGATAGGTACTTCATACAAAGTGCTAGGCGCTAGCTATGTTATTTGTTCACAGGCTACGCTATGAGCGCTTAAGCTCTGATAGCCTCTAATATATTTACCGTCTTATGACAAAACATTTTATTTTTATAGTTGATAATCTCCTAAAGAATTAAATTAGCCTTGGCACCACAGTCATCGCAAAATTTGACATTGGCTGACAAAGTCATAGTTTAAATTTTAGTGCACATATTCCCACGGGACTTCTTTCCTGATACATATTTTAGTTATATATATATATATATATATATATATATATATATATATATATATATATATATATATATATATATATATATATATATGTGTGTGTGTCAAATACACAGTCTACATAATGGTAAGTGTATACTGTGGCCCATTGATAACAACATCTCTCTGGGTTAAGAATCAAAATGCATAAAAATTGTCATCCTTCAGGACTTAGATGGAATGCCTCATTATTAATTAAAAAAAGTCACCGGTCCTCCACACTAACCAAACCAAACACAGCGGCATTAAGCTGCTACTTAAGCTGATATTCTGTGAGAGCGTGGTCCTTCCCCGGCGGAGCAGACCCTTTCGTGCTACAACCTAAAGTAAAACAAGCAACAATACACCTCTAGCACGACACCTACTACATATTGAATGTTATAAGTAAACTAACTTTAGTAATAAGTTTTCTAATTTTATAAAAAGCTTAGTTCGTAAATTATATAACCAGGTTAGAAATAATTTGCCTCACGTTGGAAGTGATTATAATAGAACGTTGAAGGCTGCATGGGTGCGATACTGCAGGGAATAGCGGTTGTATAGTAAATTATAAAGTGGAAGCAATTTTCACTCCCGAGCTATAAACGGTGCGCCACAGAAGGCGATCGGATTTTAATAACTACTATAATAAGATAGATTCTGTCTGGATGCCGGAAAAATGTTCTAACAACATAAAAATATACCGTTATAAAATATCAAAAGTCTAGTGAACATGGGTCTTTCTAGAGATTGCATTATGAAGAGGATTTGACACTTTTATGACACTTCCGGAAAAATAGGAGGTGTGGATATTTTTAAACTGCCACTGCATGGTCAATTACTAACAATGTATATAAGTAATACATATGAATAATAACGGTTTATTGTTTTTTTTAACAGGGCTTCACAAACGAAACACACTATAATTGAAAAAAAAATTAAGATAGACATAGATTTTATTAGCATCAATACACTCATAAGTATACATTTAGAAGTAAATAAGAACAACAACACACAAGGTACGAGATGGAAAACATAATTAAAAATAAATCTCGGCAAGAGTGAGTGATGTGATGCCAAAAAGGATTCTGTCTCAGCATGTTTTCAGCGGAGCCTTGATAAAGATTAATTATGTATTGCGCCCGTGTCGATATCGTAGCTAATTTTCCATTTAAAAATAATGAATCAACTATTCATTCAAAGTATACATTTTTAAGTATAAACAAAAAAGTAAAAACACCACACATCCACGTGCATATTCACATTCACACATAAAATATATTATATTATACATTATATATACATTTATCCATATACATTCGTTAAATGTTACTTATGAAATAACCTGCCACTACAAGTGAAATAATGATACACAAGCATTTTCAAGCTTATCAGGAGTGGTTAAAAAGAATATTAGTAATGTTAATTAATAAGATTACTAATATTTAAAAAAATATATTTGAAAATGCTAAAAGGCGATTTAAATTATCAAAGTAACAACGCAAATAGGAGTATAATAAAAACGTGGAAGAGTCATCAATGGCGTTACAAAAATATCGACTACACCATACCATCCCGTGGTGTCCGTAAGAGACGACGGAGGGAACAACTCAAAATATTAAAAAAAAAAAACTGCTGTTGGCAACTCGTTCAGAGACAATATATGGAGGTGACGTATGTTCAGCAAAGGACTTTTATAAATTGTAATGGATGGGTGAGTGGATGGAAGAGTCACGATGTAGCTCATCATTTTCTCAGCTCAACATAGGAAGGACCACTTACGCTACGCATTTCCAAATTTTTACGTGTTAGAGCCATGCTGCAGCAATATTATGGTTGTAGCACGAATGGGTCGCCTTGACCGGAGAAGGACCACGCTCTCACAGAATACCAGCGTAAAACAGCAGCTTAATACTGCAGTGTATTGTATGGCGAGTGTAGAGATCCAGAGACCTCTTTTCACTGGAAACGAGGCATTCCATCTTAGTCCTTAGGGGCGACAACGCATCTGCGTTTTGATTCTTAATCGAGGATAAATGTGGATGTCTATTGGCCACAGCATTCACTTACCATCAGGTAGATTGTGTGGTCGTTGGTTACCCTTATTCTGTAAAAAACGCAAGAAATACGAGTACACTATCATTAATTCGTAATAGCCTATTAAAGCCCACTGGCGAATAGGCCTCCTAATAGCCCTTCCCATAGAGTGCCTCTTATGAGAAATATTTGCTAAAGTTGCACATTATTTTTACTCCTTCTTTAAAAGTTATTCTTCTTTCATCTACGTTCCATTAACAATCTTTCGCTACATATTCCGGCACATTTGACCTCCTTCTTCAATTGATTATTTTCTGTTACTGCAGTACACTTATGGAATTTCTTGCCTATATGTAGGTGACGTGCTTAGTTCATTTTCTCCTTAAAAAATGTACCCAAATCTTATAATCTAAAGTTGTAAGTTTATGGGTGTCAAACCTAATGTAGAGTGATCACAGTCGCCTATAAACATACGCAACTCGAGGGAAATTTTGGGGCGGATTAACGACCTTTTATGATGGAGTAGGCTCTTTTCTTAAAGATCTCTAGTCGAGTCGTATCATGCCGGAAACACTGCAGGTAACATTAAATTCCACAAATTGGTCTTGCGAGGTAGGAAATTCGCCGTAAATCCGACAGTAGTAGACTGCTAGCCGTACAGATAATGAGGTTGGAATTAAGAATTCTGTTGCATTGTACGATGGAGGAATTAAACAGCTAAAATTAATCCGAACACTTCCTATGAACACTTCTGAGATTTATACGGAAGAAGATGTGTAGAGATGCAACGTGCAACGTGCAAGGATCAGTGGATCAAGCCGATCGGTAAGAACTTGATTGTCAGCGATTCGGGCTGCTTTCCGTTGAATACGGTCAAGTGGAAGGAGAGAAGAAGGACTGGGGTGCCCCGGCCCAGAGATGAGAACAGTATTTTATAATAGGCCAAACTTGCGCTTTGTTAAGCTGCAAGCGGTGGGTCGGCATGAAATACCGTCTCGGTCTACTGAGTACACCAAGCTTTTTGGTGCTGGTTTAGCCTTCCCTTCCAAGTGATTGCGGAACTACACGTCACTCGAAATGTCGACACTAAGGACTACGAGGAAAGTGCCCTGAAATCATTCAGGATCTTATCAATGCTGGTTCCCACCACACACACACACATTTTTAACACCGCTGTCATGTTTGGAGGGGGGGGGGGGAGAAGATGCACTATCGGTATCTGCACGTACCAGGCAGCAATACCAGCGTGAAAAAGAAGTATAAGTACTTCTATTTCACGCTGGTATTCTGTGAGACCATGGTACTACCCCGGTTGAGCCGGCCTATTCGTGTAACAGCAAAAACAGCTGTGTGGCTCTACCCCGTAGTAAAACCTGTCCTCAACTGTCATCGTCTTGTTTTTTTTTCTTTTACGTAATTATGACTAATTTATGTACAACTATTGAACATTTGTTATAAACGAAAGTTCTTTGCGTAAAAAGTTTGTCTGGAAGAAATAACTTACAGAGCGATACGACCGCTTAATGTGTATTCTATACAAATTATTTAATTTTGTTTTCGTTTTAATGTGTATTAATGTACAATGTAGAATATATTGATTGATTGATTGATTTCTTTATTTAACTGCCTGTTAAAATTTACTGCTGAATGCACAAATGTGCATAGGTAAATTTTAAGCCATGTAAGTATGTGTGCATATTTTTGGAGCTGTACTACATATATACATACATATACTACTCAATAAACTAATATAACATAGGTAAGTGAATGGCGATTAATCAAATTTTCTTACATAATAAATGTATTCAAAATTTTAAATAAAATATTATTTTTTTTGGAGAACAAGGATGGCAAGCGAGCTAATAGCCCATCTGATGGTAAATAGATGATGTGGCCCATAGACAAAATGCAGATGCGTTGTCACTGCGCGGAGGACTAAGACGGAGTACCTCGTTTCCAGTAAAAAGGGTCTTCGGTTCCCTATACACATCATATAGAACATTGAACTGCTATTTTACGCTGGTTTTCTGTGACAGCATGGTACTTTCCCGGTCTAGCTGACGCCTTCGTGCTACAACCATAACATAGCTGCAAAATGGCTCTACTACGTACAAAAGGTTTTAAATTGTAATATTATTTATGGCTAGCCAAATTATATATTATTATGTAATAAAAAATATGCAGTGAACGCAAGTAATATGAAATAAAGCCTAAAAAGAGAAAAGATATAAAATATTGCCAAAAATATTAATAATAAAAAGTAACTTTAATAAACGCACGAAATAAAACAAGGGACTATTTAAATACCCTTAAAGCAACATTTTTCTCACAAACTTTCCTCAAACAACTTTTATTCAGTAGCACTCGCAACTAAAGTCATAAAAATTCTCCTCGGTATTGCGGCTCTGTGCTTCCGTTTTATTTATGTAAATATTTTAATACGTTTATTTTTTCCAAGAAGTATATTTACCGTAAACAAGTAATATAAGTTACAGCCTATTAAATGTCACCACCTATAGGTCTTCCTAGATTGCCGAATAGGTTATTTATTTAGCATAGTTGCCACACCTGGCATTCGGGTTAGCAACTGCAGTTTTTTTAAGTTAAATATTTTTAGTAGGACTTCTCTGCCCATCTGGTTTGTTTATTTCTGTCTCTTGTTACTGCACCGACGGGTTGATATTGGGTAGTGGATACTTTTACATCAACACTACAGGGTCGTTCCTAAGTAATTGTTTTTTATATTTACTCGAACACTGCACATTGATGTTTTTTTCACGAGGTTTATCGCCTTTGTTTAACTAATTCGTGTTCCAAAATTTTTGAGTACTGTAAAACACCCATGGTCAGTATGTCTGCTGCAAAAGACCTCTTTTTGGAATGATGTGGAAGGTGAGTGACCCAAGTGGATATAATTTAGCTTCAAACTATTTGGATTGTGATTTTTTACAAAACCTGAAAAGTGAAAAGTTCTGAGGTAACACACTTCAAAAAATCATACAGTCGAATTGAACACCTCCTCTTTTTTGATGTCGGTAAGAAACAAAATAAAATTGGTTTACTATTGACTCACAAATCGCGTAACATACATACAATTTAAAAGCAACCGAAATGGGAATCCCCTCTTTTTTAAAGCCGCCAAAATATGAGGGATTTTAATATTTTTTTTACTATTCACGTATATATACAACATTAAATCTCAATATATACATTCATCATCATCATCATCATTACAGCCCTTCACAAGTACACTGCTGAACATAGGCCTCCCCCAAGTAATGCCACAAAGCACGGTCCTGAGCCACCTGCATCCATCGACTTCCTGCATATCTTACCAGGTCGTCACTCCATCTAGTGGGGGGTCGCCCTACACTACGCCTACCGGTACGAGGCTGCATGAATGGATGGATATATACATTACCCGAAGGTTACTTAATAGCTCAATTTATTTCCTTGATGAGAAATCTCGTTACTAATTTCAAACACAAGAAAATCTTAATTAAAATGGATTAGAACCATTGTTTACGTCAACTCGATATACAAAATGACTGCTCGTTAAAGAAATGAACTGCCTTTTGTTTATCTTGATTAATCTGAAAATACAATTATGTTTGCAAAACATGTCGATATATTTTTGTGTTCAAAGTAGATTGAATATAATTTATATGACGAATTTAACGCTCACTTTCGTTTTTTACCAATCCATCGAATGGAGAAATTTAGATTGGACTGGACGTAGGCAATACATACTTTTAATATTTATTGGATCACGATTATAATCAAAACATAAGTAACATAATTTGTTACATAATATAATGAATATAAAATGTCCTTGTATATATATTATGGTTGTAGCACGAAAGGGTCGGCCCGACCGGGGAAGGACTACGCTTTCACAGAATACCAGCGTAAAATAGAAGCTTGATGCTGCTGTGTTTCGTATGGTGAGTGTAGAGAACTGGAGACCCGTTTTACTGGAATCGAGGCATTCCATCTAAGTCCTCACGTGTGACAACGCATCTGCATTTTGATTAGTAATTGAGAATAAATGTAGATGTCTATGGGCCACAGCAACCACTTACCAGCAGGTGGATTGTGTGCTCGTTTGTTACCCTAAATATATTTAAAAAAAACTGCGGTTAACAACCCGTTCGTCAAGAGTGTCAACTATGGGAAATCCCTCTTTGAGGCAACCTATGGCCCATGTTCAACAGTGGACTTTTATAGACTGTAACGGATGGATATAAAGAATACCCTCTCTGTTATCAACGAGACGATCTTCCATCTTAGTGTTTAATTATGTTTGATAACATATAATTTTGATTTTGGGATAGATGTGGGCGCTTATGGGTACAACATCTAAATGGTGAACTGTATTCCCGTTTGTCCCTGCGTCTATTAAACCTTATTTTGTTTTCATTTTGAAAAATATATCTTTTCTTACCAACAGTTATTGATGAGAGCCACAGCTCTTCCAGCTCAGAAATAAGGGCTGGCCTTAGGATTTCACAGTACGTGGCAAACCGACTATTTATATATTCACCAACACCAGTTATTCCTTCATTCTATTCACAGGGACACAATTCCTTTTATAACCAACTTAATAAAAGAAACAGGTTTTCAATTCATCTTTATATTTTTAGTAATAGTTGTCAATTATCAGCCTATAAGCCGACTACAGACCGCACGCAACGTCGCTCGCATGGAGTTGGAAATTACGACATTTTGTGTATTGGTTGCATTTTAACTATAAACTTTGGACTGAATAGAAGCTACCCATGTTACCATAGACTTATTATATCACTGCATATGGACCGGATCACGAAAATTTAAATATTCTTTCTTCCCTATCCCGTAGAAATTTAGAAAATCCCTGAAAAATTAGTGATTATAATCGTCTACTTCTTTCCTTCCTTTTTACGTGGTACTAGAGCCATGCTGCAGGTATATATAGATAGATTTTCACGTGGTAGAGCCATGTTGCAGCTATATTAGCAGTTTAGTTGTAGCAAGAATGGGTCGGCTCGACCCGGGAAAGATCGCGCTCTCCCACAATACAAGCATAAAATAGCAGGTTAGCGCTGCTGTGTTCCGTATACTGAGTGTAGAGAATTGGAGATCCTTCTTACTGGAACGGAGGCATTCCATCTTAGTTCTCACGGGTAACAACGCATCTTAATTTTGATTCGTAATCGAGGATAGATGTCGATGTCTATGGGCTACAGTAACCATTTACCATCAGGTGGACTATGCGCTCGTTTGTCACCCTTATCCTTAAAAAAAACTTTCATTCAAAATTTGAAGTCTCACGTAATTACAGTTATACGAAAATATGAAAATTAAAGCAGAAAGATAAATCATTCCTATTTCCGAACCCTAGAGAAATTTGAAAAATCCTTCCATATCCTTGTCCAAATTATAAAGGGAGCCTCTGTGCAAATTCAGCTTTCTATCGAATTGGATCGGGATTTGTTTTTTGGTATATATTGTTTAAAAACAGATTTTAATAACTCTTTTTTATTAAATACCGGAACCTAGGACCCGGTGCGTTTGGTGTCATGAAATAATAGCGGAAAAATCTTTTCTAATTTGGAAGGGTTATGTTGCTTAATTAGGAATGATAATACATTAATTGAATTTCAATTATATATAGGTCTCAAATACATTTGTCCGTACGCTACGCGTCTCTTATTAAGAGCAAACTGTATTTTGCCTATAACATTCGCACAAGTGCAAGCAATAAGTTGACAAAGTTTTACCGCACTCTCATGAACGGTATAGCAGCGCATGAAATGCGAACTAACAGTCATTAATTTTTATATATTAGATTAAAATATAGGGGTAAAAGTTAAAAAAGTAAAGTTACAGCCCATATACGTCCCACTGCTGGGCTCAGGCCTCCCCTCATTTCTGAGAGGGTTTAGGGCAAGGAACAGTCCTCCGCGTTGCCGCGTTGAGGAACTTCACAAGTCTTCGAAATATTTTTTTTTCTCTTATTCCTCAGACATGCAGATTTCCTCACGATGTTTTCCTTCACCGCCGAGCACGTGGTAAATCAGCACTTAAAATTGCAATTAACAATTTCATTGGTGCCGGCGGGGATCGAACCCGGCTTACTCGCGTTCTGTTATATTTACAGCGAGCGTTAACCACTGAGCTACCATGGCTCTCTAAAATATAGGGGTGTAAAATATAAGGGTGTATAGGGGTGTATGCTTTTAATATATAGAGGTGTTCAAACAAAAATAAAAAATACTACAACGATAATTTAGACTACATTTTAGTTGTTACATGTTTGCTGCAAGAAAGGCAGACTAATATTATTATTATAGTTATAAATGTTATCCTATAGCGTAACAATCTACCTCTCTGTGTAATAGTTTACCACCGGTGATTTTTCCGGACCGATACAAGTTCGGGACCTTCAAGAAAAGAGCTTACTCCTTTCTAAAAGGCAGGCCACGCACTTGCAATTCCCCTGGTGTTGCGTTTGTACATGGACTGAGGTAGTCACTTAACATCAGGTGAGCCGTATGCTCGTTTGCCCCTCTCCTAAAAAGCTTTTTTAAATAATTTGCAGTAGCTTTGTTTAAAATTGCTTTATTACGTGTTAGAATTACGCTACAGCACGAATGTGCCTCTTAGGCAAACCGCTCGCTCGCACATAATGCCAGAATGATATAGCAACATATTGCTGTCTTCTTTTAATATAGCAGGGGAAAACGAGCATGCAGCTCACCTGTTGAGTGACTATAGCTGCCCATGAACAACTGCAACACCAGGGGAATTGTTGATGCGTTGCCAGTATTTTAAAAAGGTAAGGCTCTTTTCATGGAGGTCTTTAAATTATTATATGTCATGTATGTGACTTGAAAAAAAAATTTCGTCAACGAAGACTAGTCATCTATGCAGGAAGGGATTATAGCGCCAGGGTATAGGCGGCACAGGTGCATTCTCTATTCCCTCACCCCATAGTCCGATGGGACGGTAAACCAGCACTACCGAACAGGAAGTAAGTTTTAAGTCCTCGGTGAAAACGCATCTGATTTTTGATTCTAAATCGAGATTAGAACCGATGTAGGTAACTATGTGGTGACTCCTACCATCAGTGCGTCGAAGAAGTATGAGCAATAACTCAGCGTGTTGAGCAGTTGAGTTCTTCGAAAAGGGTGTCCATGAGGCGATGCGTCCGCTTACTATCAGGAGTACTGTGTGATTTTATTACCATTATTTTTATTAATAGATGGATGCCATGGGTCCCGCCATAGCATCCACTTACTAACAGGTGAGTTGTGTGATAATTTGTCTCCCTTATTTTCTTTAAAAAGAGGTTTAATTAATGGTAAATAAAATGCTATGAAGAGGTTTTGAAAAGGCAGTTCAGCAGTGGTTTAAGAAAACATGTATAAAAAAAAGATTAATCTAACCTCAGGCACAAACTAAGACTTACCGTTTAATTCATACCTTAGGTACAATAATCATAATGCGAAATGGTGGCCATTTGCCACGTCAGTTCCGAACTATGATTAAAGTTTCAAGTTTTTAACTTATCGGGAAATTAATTTAGGGCCGGCAACGCACCCGCAATTCTCCTGGTGTTGCGGTTGATCATGGGCGGCGGTAGTCACTTAACATCAGGTGAGCCGCATGCTCGTTTGCCCCTTCTTCTATAAAAAAAAAATTAAAATCGATTTCAAAATTCTTAGCGAACAGACAAGCAAACAAATAAATAGTTCTAAATTATTAAAGGATGCGAATCTCTAGGTGAATAAAAATAAAGAGAAAAGTGTTAAGCTCATCCGGAAGTTAGTTTTGAATTAACAGACAAATAAAGAAGAAAGCGAGTTAATAATAAAGTGGTAAAAAGGACATCTTATAAAGGTTTATCCGCAAGGATTTCTTAGTAGCGATATATATGGCTTAATCCGAATAAGCGACTTTATTTAGGCTTTAACATTATTGTCTAGCTTAAATAGTTCTCACATTAGGTAGCTTAATGTCTCAAGACTTATATAAGGGTCCTAATGTAGTTTGCCTAATGACCAATAGTTTTAAAGTTTCACTCTTGTAATCGTATAATAAACATAATGTGCTTTTGTGC
Source organism: Parnassius smintheus behrii (assembly GCA_036936625.1). NCBI lineage: Eukaryota > Metazoa > Arthropoda > Insecta > Lepidoptera > Papilionidae > Parnassius > Parnassius smintheus. The sequence continues at coordinate 38,031,479 of JAUPFT010000026.1, forward strand.
TTAAGATCTGGATTAAGATCAGGTAGTGAATCCATACAATATATGGTTGATGATAGCCCTTGCGAATGAGGTGGTTGCTTCCAAATGTTTCTAAAATAAGTTTTGTAAAAAGTTTGAACAACCTTTCATATTGCATAATTAACTTTAAAAAAATCTCACTGGGTTCCTTGCTGGCTCTTTCCAGGACAGAGGTATTATTATGAACCATTGGTTAAGTAAAAATGACGAACATTAAGAATTACAATTAATCTATATTGAAATAAAAATTATTCTACTCTGTCCTATTCTATAACACTTTTTTCCTTACACACTCCGTCTTAAAGGATAACATTACAGTGTAATGGCATTGGATTGCTGGTGGATTAAAGATCAGCTTAAGCACAGAATAGCAGAATTATTGGGGTTTTTACAAATTAAGTAAGTGAATGCTGTAGCACGTAGATATCTACATCTATCACCGATTAAGTACAAAAATAAAGATGTGTTGTCACCCCTGAAAACTAAGATGAAATGCTTCGTTTCCAGTCGTGTTCGGTCGTTCTGGTTTGCCGTCCCATCGGACTATGGGAGTGAGAGTATAGAGAGTGCACCTGTGCTTGCACATACTCTTGCACTATAATCCTTAAATATACCTCGAAATTATTATATTAAATTATATTATATCGTATTTATTTATTCAATAACAATCAGCCCTCCCGTCACAAGTGGCGAGACTAGTCGCACACTCCTATACAGTTTCGTTTAAAACTAATGTTCATAGTTCCAAGTTTTATTTCATCACTAGCGGTGCCCCCCGGTTTCGTGAGTGTGATTTCTGAATCTCGACTACAGCGCCACCTACCGAGTCCAAATGTAAACGTAAACTATCTAGGGAATAATTTAAACACACGCAAAAATTTCATCGAAATTGATCGAGCCGTTTTTTAAATTTGAATAGACCATCGACACAATTGATTTTTATTTATAGTGAAGATGTAATATCTCTAACGAAATATCATAAATGTATAATGAATAAGGATAACGCGGTGCGACGAGAACTAAATGAGTACTTCCTGTTATGTCATTGTATTTTATGTCGGCAATCAGCGCGGCTAAAAGCAAAACGACATTACACGCCCTAACGTTAATCACAATGAATACACGTAATAGCGCAGACACCTGGTGATTGTGTTACTCTGGTAGGAATGTGGTTGGCAACCTCCTGAAGTTTGATATTTGGTTTAATATATCGTATCGATTTTATGTGTAAAATGAAACAATATCGAATATACTTTAACTCTCTCGTCTATGTGGAGATACCATACGTTAGGATTTGCCCTGACTTGTCAGGTCTTTTGAGCTCTTGTCAGGATTGCGGTCGGCTTTTGGAAAATTTTTTCGATTATTCAATAAAAAACGTACCGGTTTTGCGTGGGCGGGGTGTGATATGTGACGTGGATTGATCGTGAGATACTCAACTCCATCATCTGCGTGTTTGACTTTTTGGATGGGTAAAATCTTGTGATTTCGGGTTACAGACATGCTGTAATAGCAGTAAGTTATGGTGACCACTTTAAAGTTTATTTTGTGTATAAACTGTCATTTTGTTAATTGTGTTTTCGATAACCATTATTTAAATTAATTAATTGTAGAATCACTGTGCACTACAATAGTGTAATTAATATACTTATACGTTTATGTAGAAAAAGAAATGACAAGAAAAAAGTATTTACTGTCGAATATTTCTAACATTATTATCGATATTTGCACTAAAAAAAGTATTCACTTCGGAGTGAAAAAAACTCAGTCAGTCCTACGACCTAAGCCGTAAGAGTTTTGTTTTACTTCTAATTACGTAAATTCCACTTTGTTACACATTTTTTTTTCTCTTACGTTTGCAACAAAATGTCAGGACCTTTTTTTATAAAGTCAGGTAATTTACCAGGACTTTTTAATTTTCCATCTGGTAGCCCTAGCCTCATGGTAATACCTCGTATACATTATGCTTACTTGCGTTGCCATAAAAACTTAAACATAAGAAATACTTCTGTGGCGGAATCGAACGCATTGATGTTGCTTCAATAATTTACTTTGCTCATAGTTTACGAAGTTACAACTTTGGCAATATTTCGCTCTCAATAGGTTCTAAAGACCTTCATATTTTAGTCATGGCAACATTGGCATTATACTTATAAATAATTAAAACTGGGTGCTTTGTGTGTTTGGCGGAAATACGTGGTAGAGACACGCTGCAGCAAGAATGGGTCAGCTCAACCGGGGTACGAACATGTACTCACATATTATCATCATAAAATAGCAATGTAGAAAACCGGAGACTCTTTCTGAAAAAAAGGCATTCCATCTAAGTACGCAGGGGTGACAAAAGCATCTGAATTTTGATTCTTAATCGAGGATAAATGTAGAAGTTTATGGGCCACAGCATCCATTTGAAAGACATGACACAACCTCATGCCCTACCTGCACGCAGGCTTTACAGTCATAGTAAAGTGACTGCACAGCCCTTAGCAATCGACCATCCACACCATATTTCGGCAACATTTCCCATATTTTCTTCCTTATAACCTTATCAAATGCTTTCTCCAGATCGACAAAAGCACAGAAAATCCTCTGGTTAACAGTCAGAAGCTTTTCCGTGATCATGCGGATAGAAAACATTTGATCTGTGCATCCTCTTTTAGGTCTAAATCCGCATTGTACCTCCCATAAGAATCCTTCCGATTTCTCTTGCATCCTACGTGTCAAAACCTTCGAGTAAACTTTACTTGCTAAACTGGTCAAGCTGATCGCCCGATGGCACCCGCAGTCAAAATGTGAACCTTTACCTTTATATAAAGGCACAATGACCGCGGATCGCAAATCATCCGGGACACCTCCCGTCCGCCAGCACAAATTGTACAGCAGATGAAAGCTGTCCCAGACGTGAGGCCCACCGTACATGACCATTTCAGCAGTAACTCTGTCTAGTCCCGCAGCCTTACCACATTTCAAACTTTGAATCGCACGTTCAATCTCTTTCATGCTGATGACCTAAGTGTCATCGAGGTCCGTGTCTGGCGTGCCAGTCACGGCGTCACCCCCGGATCCTTCACTAAGATCATGACACGCATGCATTTCTCTATAAAATTCACTCCATCGCTGCATGACGTTCGATTATTTTGAGAGGACGTCATTGGTTCTCGAAAGCACTTTGTTCATTCTTAAGGCTGTCGCACCACTCCGGGACCTTCCAACCTCTTTCCAGTAGAGTTTGGAGTTTTTCTTGTTGTTGTTGTTGTTGTGCGACAACCTTTCGTCCGCTTCTATTCTACACCTTTCACTTACTTCCTCAATCAAAACGTTTTCGCATGAACTTTCTGCAGCTTATATCTTTCTTTCATCTTTTCTCTCATATGCTTATCGTTACTAGAGGCCAAGTAGTCAAACCATGCTTTTTTCTTCTTCTTTACAGCTTCTCTCACTTCAACATTCCACCATGCATCTCTTCTTTTACTACTACTTCTTTTTGTCGTTCCACATACTTCTTACGCTGCACTTACCATTCCATCCCTAAGGTTCTGCCATGTTCTTTCCACACATTGTTTCCTGCCATCGATGATGTCAAGCTTTTCGGCTACCCTAGTGTGATATTTGTCCTTAGTATCCGCTTCCTGAAGCTTCCAGCTTCGGATGCGACAGACCGACTGTGGTTCTGTTACTGCCGTTTGATAGCGCCAACCCGCGAACAAACCCCTAAATCTAGTAATTACTAGATAGTGATCCGTTCCCAGGTCAGCATCCCTGAACACTCGTGTATCCATCACCTGTTTCCGCAGTCGGTCATCCACCAGGAACAAATCAATCATACTTCTCTCATTCTTTATTTCTCTAGTGTACATATGAATTTTCCTGTGAATAAACGTAGTGTTTGTCACAAGAAGACCCTTGTCCTTGCATACAGCCAGTATAAGCTTGCCAGCATCATTAACCCTTTTATCGCCAATTTTTCCAAGGACCGACTCGTACCCTGGTCGAGCGATACCTACCCAACCATTCAAATCACCACATACAACAGTTCTTTCGTTTCCCTTAACCAAATCTAGAACTTCTCTTACATTTTCCCAAATCTCCTCCAACTCAGCCCTGGACGACGAAGCTACCGGCGCATAAACAGCCAAAAGGAATTACTTCGTCAGTCCCAGTTTAAAGCGAACCCAGAGAAGTGTTAAGTTCACAACCTTATATTCAGTCATAAGATCAACCAACCGGGATATGTATATATATATATATATATATATATAGAATAGTATATATATAAATTATACATGCTACGTATTTTCAATTCTTAGAAGTACTTAATAATGAAAATTATAAAGTAATTAAAAAATTCAAAAATATATAAGAGTAAATTAATTTTTAAAGGATAGTAGGTAATACTGAGTATTACGTGCTGACATACTAAGTGTTGGTTAATTATTTAAGATTACCGTTAACTGTCGTTCATATTTGGTTTTGTCGGAAGTTTTAATATTCCTCATTTATATATTTAATAAAAGTTGATTTAAAATTGAACGTATCTTTCACTACCCAAATACATAAGTTTACATAATATATGAAATATACCTACTATGTATCTTCTTTGTTAAAAGTATAATTATAATATTCCATTTCGGTTCGATATCAACCCTAGCGTTACACGCTTCGACTCAAGGTCACCGGCGCTTAAGCTCTCACGTACAGAGAGTGTCACCGCTGTGTCAGTAGGCTAATTGACATTGCATGAAATATAAGTAATTAATTTCATTTAATTTGCCATTCGATTAGACTATATATTATTGTAAATATCACATTCTAATTAATTATTACATAATTGTTGAATTTTCTTACATAATTATAATATAAATAATAAAATGAAATAATTGTGGAAATGTAATATATTTAATTGTAACGATAATATTTGTAAAAGGGTAAACATATTAAAAAAAAGATCTATTCCAATTACCTGTGTTTACAAATAAAATAAATTTGAATTGGAATAAAATTTTAATCTTTATGGCAACCCAGTTTACAGGATTCTGTGGCTGGAGTAGGCACTTAATATCAGAAAGACTTATAGGTCATTTGTGAACTTAAAATTACAAAAATTCCTTCTCTCCCTTCCAACATCGTATAAATAGAAGCTCTGACAATCTCCACCTCATTGATGTCGACATTCCACGCATTAGTACTAAACAGTTTGCTTTGTTGTTTGTATTGCGTACAACCAAGGAGTGGAATAGTGTGCCAGCACAACACACACACCAGCCACACAGTGTTTCCATCAATTTATAATGTGAATGTCTTCAAGGTAAGAGTGAATATTCCTTTGTTAATTTATACTTGGTAGATTCCGCAGCTATACTACGGTAGTAGCACGAATAGGTCGGCTCTACCGAGGTAGGATCACACTCTCATAGAATACCTGCGTAAAATAGCAGCTTAATGCGTTTTAGCCGGTGACTTTCGTCAAACTCTTCCTGTTGTGCTTAGAGAATCACGTACAGGTATACTTAAAGGCTGATTAAATGCGTCTCCTTTATGGAGCTCTGTACGAGATATCAAAAGATAAGCTGTCATTTCTATTGATTAGTGACGTTTGACATCTTTGTATCACGCATGGAGGTTAGAGAACAGGAGAACGATCGCCGTAGAAAATAGTGTCCTAGAAATATGGACAAAATAAGTGAGGTACTGCGATCGCTAAGTTGTCTCAATAAAAGTCATTTTCAGTATATTTTTCCGATCAGATGCTAAACCACTTGCACATCCACGCACAATATTTTACATACAAAATTGGCAACACAGTACTCAATCAAGTAGAGTGTATACGAGACCTGGGCGTTTTGTTGGATAGTAAACTGTCTTTTGTACCACATATAAACAGTATAATTACGAAGGCGTCCAAAATGTGCGGATTTTTAGGTAGAAACACCAAACAGTTCAGACATACTCGAACATTGCTACTACTCTTACACAGCTTAGTTCGGAGCAACCTTGAATATTGTTCTCAAGTTTGGTCTCCTTTATATGAGGTTCATAAGAGTGGAATTGAACGAGTACAGTGGAGGTTCCTTAGTATGCTAGCATTGAAATTTAACCGACACCGCTCCTTAACTTCATATGATGAACGGCTAAAGCATTTCCATATATCTTCCTTATATAACAGGCGCAAACTTTTGGATTTGAGCTTCCTCCACAAACTATGTAATAATGGCATTGACTGTCCTCAATTACTTGAAATGGTTAACTTTAATGCTCCAAGCAGATTACCACGATTTAATGTCTACAAGCTGTTTATGGTCCCACCTCACAGGACTAACCTCGGTCTTAATTCAGCATTGTGCAGAATGTTTAGACTGTATAATGATATATCTAGGCCATCTGATTTAGATATTTTCAATGACAATTTAAATAATTTCAGAAGAAAAATTTTACTTTATTTAGAATCTAAGTTTTAGATGATAAATGTAAAACCCTTTTAATTTCTCACAAATACGCAATTTTACTACTGTACTATTAAATTTTAATTAACTTTTCGCAACATTACTCTGTGTTAGCTGTGGTTACCTATAACTGGGTGAGCACATTGCATGTTTCTCACAATGCTTGGTTCTTGTTTTAGTATTTGTGTATCATCTGTCGGTGACCCTTATAAATAAATAAATAAATATATAAATAAATAAAATATAATATTTCACCAGTTTTTAATGTTTCTTTTTTTTGTGTTTCGTATGGTAAGATTAAGTAACCGGAGACCCATTTTACTGGAAACGAGGCATTACATCTAAGTCCTCAAGGGTAACAACACATCTGCATTTTGTTTTTTAATCGAGTGTAAATGTAGATATCTATGGGCCCAGTAATTACTTAACATCAGGTGGACTGCGTGCTCGTTTGTCACCATTATTTTATAAAAAAGTCTAAATTAGTACGAACAGTAATCTTTGGCTACAGTAGTATTTACCATCAGATAGGATACAAGTCATAGACTGGGTTATAGTAATAAAAAATAACGTAATATTATATAATGATTTCTTATATTTACGCGAACGAAAAAGTCAGGAAAAGGAAGTCTGCAGTCTGTGAACATGTACAGGATCGCCCCCGTCACTACATCAGATTTGATAGACCACACATCCTCGCTAAAGAACACCGATTCCTTCCAAGGATGATTCGCGAGGCTATTGAAATCAAAAAACACCCTAATTTCAATAGAGAAGATGGCTGGGTGCTACCATCTGCTTGGGATCCTATAATAAATAAAATTAAATCCCAACCCAAGCATACAACTGCAAGGCTTCATGATACCATAAGTTCATACTGTGTAGATCGGAACAAAAGTTAAATTTTAATCTATGGTAACCGCGGTTAACTATGACATCTGGACGTTAAACATCTCAGTCCTTCCCGTGACCATGGGTGCTGTAAAGCCCTCGAAACGTCGGGTATTAAAAAGTTAAATATACGCGATAAATTCCGTAAAAACGAGTATTATTTCAATGTAATATTATAATTAAGTAACGCGACCGTAAATATTCGTTATCTGTGAATGATCTACTCGTAATAGCGTCCTGGTCAGCTGACATGATAATCCGGTTCATTTATATCAATACCAGAATTTTTGCTTAATTTGACACTGTGTCAGAGATATATGGTTTTGTTTAAAACTGTATATTGTGTACGAGGGCGGCACTGAAAATGTCGGGAATCAAGGAAGTGACACAACATTACTATTTAAAAATGTATTGCTTTTCGAAGTATTCTCCGCGAAATTTGACATATTTTTCCATACGATGGAACCAATCATTGAAGCAACCATTCCATTCGGAAGTTGGGGTCTCCAAAATGGCCGTTTTGTAGGCGTCCACAGCTTCTTCAGGTGATGAAAATCTCTGTCCACGCATTTTATTCTTTATTTTAGGGAAAGTATAGAAATCATTAGGGATTAGATCGGGGCTGTACGGCAGATCGTCTAATAATTCTGTTTTCTTGTTCTAAAAACTCTTTTATTCTGTGTGCGGTGTGAGAACTCGCATTTTCGTGATGGAGGATGATGCGGCGGTTGCAGTTCTCTTTACGGAGTTCAGCAACGACCTGTGGCAAACAAATGCTAGCATACCATTTTGCATTAACCGTTTTTGTCCCTCAAGAGGAATAGTCGTAACATGGCTGGTTTTGGAGACAAACGTGGCCACCATTTTTTTTTGCAACACTCCATGAACGAACAATTTTTGTTGGCTTTAACTCATTTTTGAACACCCAAACTCTTGACTGGTTTTTTTTTCGGATTCGTACGCATATATTCAGGATTCGTCACCTGATACGATATTGTATACAGCATTTGAGGATCCTACGTGGAATCTTTCGAGAGTTCTGACGCACCAAGTAACGCGAGCCGCTTTTTGCTCTTCACAGAGCGAATGCGGTATCCATCGGGAAAAAAACTTTTTCACACCTACTTGTTCATGCAAGATTATTTGTATTTGACACATGCCAATGTCTAAAGTTGCCTGAATTTCTCGGTATGTCACATGTCGATCTTCCTCAATTAGCTTACGCACAGCATCAACGTTTTCTTGGGTGACTGCAGTTTTTGGACGACCTTGACGAGGATCATCACCTAGCTTGACACGTCCACGTTGAAATTCAGCAAACCGGTGATAAATTGTGGTTTTGGATGGGGCTTCATCACCAAATGCAGAAATCAACAACACACTGTTTTTATGTTAAACCACTTCGAAAGTCATGATAAATCATCGCTCTTGAATTTTCTCGAGTCAATTCCATTTTCTCAACCACTAAACAAGTTTGACAAAACGTTGTGACAAGACCGAGAATCTTTTTTTTTAAATAAATAAATGGTATTCGATTTTTAAAACCAAGGAGTTTTCAATTAAAAAGATTTTAATATGACAGGAACAGTGGAAATATTCCATTCCCGATACTTTTAGTGCAGCCTAGTAATGTGCCACTCGCTTGCGAAATGTGGAAATCATGAAATAAGCCCCCTATGAGGCAACCTATTGGTGAGGCCTATGTTAAGCAGTGGACTATGATAGGCTGTAACGATGATGATGATGATTATGATAGGATATTGTCATATTAGAATTAGTAATCGTGAAGAAGCATAGGCGTACCATATATCTCGAAGACCTGACAATCGATGAGAAAGAATTGAATGACGACCTGGGAAGATCTAAAGGATTTTGATCACTGCAGGTGGCCTACGTCCGTTAAAGTTACAGTTTCTATACGTCCTATTACTGGGCACAGTATTTCTTTCACTTCAGACAGGGAAATGGAGCAGGTATACCACTTTAATCATCATCGCCTCGATCACGTAACAAAACGGTAATTAAAATGCAATTAACAATTCAAAAAGGTTTAGCCGTTGAGCTACCACTACATATTTTCAACAGTAATTCTGCCTACTTTCACAAATGGATGCAGGGGTGGAAACAATGTTACCTAGTAGTGATGATGATCGTGATGATGTTAGTGGTGATGTAAAACTGAAATGGCACATGAACTTACAGATCATCTGATGGTATGTGGCGAGTGAAGCCCATAGACTAGTTCACCAACAGACAAAGAAGGCTTCGGACAAAGATGCGTTGTCATCTATGAGGACTAAGATGAAAAAGCTAACAGCCTGCGATTAAACTGGTTCTCTATGTTCTTCACGAAACACAGCAGTATACGCAGTACTGCTTGGAGGCAGAAATACGTTATACGGTGATATCTACACAGACAGAGTTAAGAATCAATGGGAAGATACCACAGAAAAGGACAGACAGAAAGGGGTCGTAACACACCGTATATCAACAATATTCAACGCAACATTTTTCAACAATAGAGTTGGGACACCTAGACCTCTTAGCTAACAAGCGGCCGAATTCGGTTGTGGGGATATTCCGACAAATACCAAGTGACCGAATTCGGCTGCAGCTACCCACACACACATCACTATCCCATAAATACTTATGGTTAGAGACTACTTTTCTATGAAGAAGTTTGGCATTATAGGCTCAATATGAAATTTTAATCCTACAGTGCAATAAAAGTCAGTTACTCTATGGTTACTTATTTATAATTTACGTTCTTTACTTACGTCACTTTCGTGTGGATGTTATTGTGTTTTGTTGTGTTGATTTTTGGATTTTTCTAGTGTTTTAGTAGTGTTTTAGTATAGTGTTTTATTATAAAATTTGTATGAAAGTTTTTGTGTGAACATAATTTATCTTTTTACATAAATAATTTCAATTAATATATAGAAATAATAGTGATTTTCACGCTGCCGACATCCGCCTGGTATGTACCCGTTTTTTGTTATCAAAATAACAATCAAGTATTTTTGTAATGAAGTAAAACTTGACTTTTATTAAGACCACAGGATAGAGAATTTTTCATAGATTTTATAATGTTAAACTTCTTCGTAGAAAAGTAGTCTCTAAATATAAGTTTTAATGGTTTAAAGTGCTATGGGTGGGTGCGGTCGCATGCCATCGCTCGGGATTTGACGGATGCATGCGACTGCATGGGATTTTATGGGGATTGAAGGGTTAACTGCAAAAACCAGGAGGGTGAGATAATGCACTAACACATAATATCATCTCGTGTCGGAAGAAACGACAGAGATGACTGAAACAAGAGAAAGACAGCATCACCTTTCTGATAATAGCAAAATTATAAGAAAGTGCAGTAATTAACTTGCTGCCACAAAAATCCTTCCCTAAATAATCTATAGGGGAGGCCTATGTTCAGCAGTGCACTTTCATGGGCTATAATTATGATGAAGCTTGATATAAGGAAATGACTAAGCCCCATTCGAAAAAATGACACACTTCTGAAGCAAAAACCGCATGATGTTAGACGATGTATCCAATTCCATCACATATTCTCCTCGTGAAGATTGCCTTAATATTAACGCATTACCAGATTTTCCTTTTAGCCTGGCCCATTAATAAACATAAAATACAGTGACATAGCAGAAATGGTCTCCTTTAGCGCGTGGAATATAAATATTTCTGATATAACATCCTATTGCTGTTGAATAATTTGAACATAGTATTTTGGTAGAAAAATATGTTTATTAAATGATATAATTTAAGCTTACAGAATTATGTTGAACGTAAATTAACACGTATTTGATAATGGGCTGTAATATTTTTTAGGAAGATTAGGCTTAATTTATAAAATTATGTCTATGGTTCTAATACGTTTGTAAAATTTCGTGTTATTCAAAAGCTCAAAAAAGGTGAAAATTGTATGAAATTTCCAATACACACATACATGTCTGTACCATGTTAAGCCAGTATAAACCGTTTTGAAAAGAAAAAATTGAAATATTATGCTAAAGCTTATGCTCATTGCAAAATCGAGGCAATATAGATGCGACAGTAAATTCATGTAATCTGTTTTTCAAATTACGCTTAAGTACAATAAATTAAACTACAAAACTGCATTTCAAAGAAATTAACGTTGATGGCTATATTAGTGTAATCTGTGTTACAGTTGTCAAGCATTTTCAACCCTAAATAGTACACAACGTAAAAAATGTATAAATCATTTCACTAATAACATATAAAGTCTAAGGTTATAAACCTAATCATTATTTTATTTCCGAAAAATAAGTAAGCTCATAAAAATTATTTATATCTTATATCCAGATACTACATCTGTTTTATTAAGTAGTATTTTTAACTACCCGCTAAGAATCCGTTTGGAAAACTAATCAGCTCTTAACCTTGAAAAATGACGTCGAATTCCGTTTGGAAAATAAAAATTGGTTAATTCGTTCGTGAGATATTGAAGGAGAAAGAATTTGAAAAAAAAAAAGGTTTTTTTTTTACATAACTTCGAGATTTCGCAACATAATGCAGTTTTGTGAAATTTGGAGCGCTTTGCATATGAAATTAGAGGGAAGTTCCAGAGATGGCCTGCAGAGTGAACCAATTTTTTGGTTTTTGTAACCTATAATTTTTTTTTCATATGTACTATTTGTTAGGTTTAGTAAAATTATTTTAAGTTATGAAGTCGAATTTTTGTGGCATAAGACAAACCTCAGTTAAAATGCTGCTTATATTCCATCTTAAAGACATATTTAGGGGACTTAATTTATACGAGGTAGACCCACGCTGCAGCTATATTATAGTTGCAGCCATAGGATATCAGCATAAAATAGCATCTTAATTCTGCTATGCTTTAAATGGTGAGTTTAGAGAACCGAAGACCCTTTTTACTGGAAACGAGGAATTCCATCATATTTCCCAGGGGTGACAACGCATCTGCAATTTGATTCTTGAAGGAGATAAATGTAGATGTGTACAACATCCACTTACTAGCTCGTGGACTGGGTTTGTTACGCGTATTCTAAAGAAAAGGATAAATAAAAAAGGTAATAAAATAATTTATGAAACGTGATATTTTATCCAACTTTCGCTTTAAATTCCTGCATCCAAAGTCGGAAATAAATATATAAAATTAATGCGCTACTCTTGGGAGGCGAGCGCAGAGCACCTAACGGAGAAAGTAATGACGTAATCAGGTTGACAGGAAATCTTAGATGCAACTGACATTATATCTGCAGTTGCGAAAATATTTAAAAAAAAATCACTTTTTATAGAACAAAGGTGACAACAGAGCACACAGTCCACTTGATGGTAAGTGGATGCTGTGACCTATAGATAGACATATACATTTATCCTCGATCAAGAATAAAAATGCGAAATGAGTTGTCACCTCAGTTGTCAGTTGTTGCCTCGTTTCCCATATAAAAGGTCTCGTTTTCTCTATACTCACCATGCAAAACACATCATATATTTTATACGTAATGGAGCCACGCTGCCGCTACGTTATGGTTGTAGCACGTATGGTTCGGCTTGACAGAGGTAGGACCACGCTCTCACAGAATATCAGCGTAAAACAGCATCTTAATACTGCTGTGTTTCGTATGGTGAGTATAGAGATATAGAGACACTTTTTACTGGAAATGAGGGATTCCATCTTAGTCCTAAAGGAGTGACAACGCATCTGCGTTTTGATTCTTAATCGAGAATGAATGTAGATGTTTGTGAGTCACAATATCCACTTACCATCAGGTGGACTGTCTGCTCTATTTTAACCCTTTTTCTATATAAAAAAATATCGAAATGTAAAAATATCAGCATTAAGCTGCTATTTTTTCTATAGAAGAGGGGGCAAACGAGCATACGGTTTACCTGATGTTAAGTGAACACCGCCGCCCATGAATATCCGGAACACCCGAGGAATAGCAGGTGCGTTGTTCATTATATTGAATTATCCTTACGTATCTTTGTTATCAAATTTAAACTTCATTTGCTGTAGTTAAATTCGATTTTTCCTTGCGTGACTTAGCTTCTTACGCAGCCTTAATACATGGTCTTTTATGTAGTTTATAATGTCAAATTTGATCGAACTCTGTGATTTTGAACATCTAATAATGAGTGAAATTTTTGTCCGAATAAAAGATAAACAGAACAAGAACAATGTCCTCATTTATTTTTTTATATTTATATTAAAGGAGAAAATATACATGACGAAAATGATGTGGTGGCGCTATGCTGTAGCTAAATCGTAGTTGCAGTACGAATGGGTCGAGACAATCAGGAAAGAACCACACTCTCACATAATAGCAGTGTGAAATAGCAGTTTAATGCTACTGTGTTTTGTACGGTGAGCGCAGAGAACTTTGATTATAAAACAATGACAGATGTAGGTGCTTATGGACCACAGCATCCACTTAACATCAGGTAGAATGTTTGCTCACGTTTGTATTTTTCAATGTGTTTTGTTCCACTGTGATAAGAGGCACATTAAATCCAATATTATCCTATCTCATAAGCGTCACATCATCACGGACAACTTGATGGAAGTTTGAACAAGCTGTTTCTTCATCATCATCATCATTACAGCCCTTCACAAGTCCACTGCTGAACATAGGCCTCCCCCAAGTAATGCCACAAAGCACGGTCCTGAGCCACCTGCATCCATCGACTTCCTGCATATCTTACCAGGGGGTCGCCCTACAATACGCCTACCTACGGTACGAGGCTGCCACTCGAGAACCTTTCTTCCCCATCGGTTCTTCGAGCTATATGGCCGGCCCATTACCACTTCAGCTTACTAATCCGTTAGGCTATGTCGGTCACTCTGGTTTAATTGCGGATTTCATCATTTCTGAGTCTATCACGCGGAGAAACTCCGAGCATAGCCCTCTCCATAGCTCGCTGAGCGACCTTGAGCGTCCTCATACGGCCAGCAGCAAAGGACCACGTCTCAGATCCGTAAGTCATCACTGGCAACACGCACTGGTTGTACATTTTAGTTTTCAGAGATTGAGGTATACCTGATGAGAAGATGTGTCGTAATTTCCCGAATGCTACCCAGCCGAGTTGAATCCGTCGATTGACCTCTCGGTCGAAGTTGGACTTACCTAGTCGGACTATTTGTCCCAGGTAAACTTTATCGTCAACAACTTCGAGCATAGTGCTCCCAACAACTACCGGCATAGGTGTGACTTGTACATTAGACATGATCTTTGTTTTGTCCATGTTCATCTTAAGACCTATCCGATGGGAGACACCATCGAGGTCATTGAGCATAGTGCTTAGGTCCTCCAGCGATTCTGCCATAAGGACTATATCGTCGGCAAATCGAAGGTGAGTGATGTACTCGCTATTGATGTTAATACCGTATCCTTTCCAGTCCAGTAGCTTGAAAACGTCTTCCAATGCAGCGGTGAAGAGCTTCGGGGATATAACGTCACCCTGTCTTACACCTCTAGCCAGAAACTAAAAATTGATTTTAAAATAGTTTTTTTTATTATAGAATAAGGGTGTAAAGTGAGTACACAGTCCACATGATGTGAAGTAGATGCTGCGGCCCATAGACATCGACATCTATCCTCAATTAAGAATCAAAATGCAGATCCATTGTCACCCCTGAGAACTAAGACGAAATTTGTGGTGACTACAACGGTCTCCGGTTCCCATTTCTTACCACTCGAAATGCAGCATTATTCTGCTGTTTTATGCTGGTATTATGTGTGAGAGCTTCTTCTTGTGAGGTCCTCCCCGGCCGAGCCAACCCATTCGTGCCGCAGCCATATTATAGCTGCAGCGTGACTAGAATAGAATTAGGCGTTACTTTATCGAAATTAATTACATTTAAAATTAATTGTCTTAGATTCGTGTAGTAAAATACAATGATGTCGTGTCTTACGTAGTTTAAAGAGGGATTCGGATTGAGATCACAATTATAATAAGAGCTGGAATTATTACAGACTATAGCACGTAATATTAAAATGAACCTGCACAATTATTATTATACACCACTATTAAGAGCCGTGGTAGCTCAGATGGTTAGCGCTCGCTGTAAATATAACAGAACGCGAGTAACCCGGGTTCGATCCCCGCCAGTACCAATGAAATTGTTAATTTCAATTTTAAGTGCTGATTTACCACGTGCTTGGCGGTGAAGGAAAACATCGTGAGGAAACTTGCATGTGTGAGGAATAAGAGAAAATTCCGTTGCATGTGTGAGGAATAAAGGAATATTTCGAAGACATTTGAAGTTCGCCAACACGCATTGGGGCAGCGCGGCGGACACTTATTCCTTGCCTTAAAACCCTCTCAGAAATGAGGGGAGGCCTGTGCCCAGCAGTGGGACGTATATAGGCTGTAACTTTACTTTACTTTACGTGGTAACGTAAAGTAAAGTAAAGTATTATTAATAGCGGGAAAATTCAGGCATATTGAGTTACTGAATAAAACAAAGTATATCGGTAAAAAAGTCATTTAATTTTTGGATTTTTCTTTTTTGCCGACATCCGAATATTCTAAATTGAGTAAAGCAGAAGCACGCGTTTGAATTTCACTGAAAATACTTAGAACAGCTTCAGTACTATGGTACAATGAATATCCAGTAAAAATATCAAAATATTGTCCTATTGTTCTGGATACAATAGATTTTAGTCCATTAAAAAACAAATAGCACTCAATACGCTCAAATTAAATAAGGTGTAATATCAGATTTCACATTAGTGATTAGTAAACGGTACTGTATGAGTTCTTAATTTTTATTTAAAAGTAAAAAAAGACTTCAAACAATAAAAATAATAAAATAATTTCAAATTAATCGGTGTTATGATATATTGATATATTAACTCCCCAATGGCCGATTTTTTTTAAATTTATTCTATGTACACACATCAAGACACAGAAGCAGTCTTATAGTAATTTCGTACAAAGGTTCTACTTATTCCATAATTAGCTGAAATATAATCTAAGTCGAATGAAAGCTAAAATATAATAAAACTAAACAAAAAAACTGGAAGTTTTTTTTGTTTAGTCAGTTTTATTTTAAAGTAAATTTTTTTACCCTTTCCGTGGACCTGTAACTCTTAAAGAATGTAATAATGTGTCAATGACTTCTAAAGAGTTACATCCTCTTTGTACTCATCATAATCAACTACAATATAAACTCAGTCCTGAGAGTAGCTCATTAGTTTTTAATCTGACTGCTGTCCACGCATCTTTTTAAACTACAGTATTAAAAAAATGATAACGTCTCGCGGGGTCGTAAGAGGCGACAGAGTAAAACATACCAGAAGATGGTAACAGAGTCTTTCTAATAACAAAAAAACACACCAAGCAACTAAGGCAAATAATATCTAGTTTTAACATTCAGACCAAATTTCGGTCGTGGTGGCCAGTCCCAAGTGGAGTTTAGTAATCCAAGTGGAGTATAGTTCCCGAGTGTATTGCTCAAGCATAGGTGCTCTATGTATTCCATCACTCTCAGTTCGGAGGGACAGTAATTCGACACGAAGACACATTAAGCCCATGACCACCGGCAGTGCTTTCCGAGTTACGGAGGTAAAACATCATCCACTTCTTAACACCGGTCTGTAATCGAGAATTTCTAGGCAGAAAAAACCCATTAACTGATTATAACAAAACCCGAGACCACAGTAAGGGGAAGGGTGACTAACAACCAAGGTCCATCTGATGGTAAGGAGATGCTGGGGCCCATAGACATAGAGATGTCTTTCCTCGATTAAGAATCTAAATGCAGATTCGTTGTCGTATCTGAAGACTAAGATGGAATGCTTTTCTCTCTAGATCTCTACATCCATCAAATGAAAAAGCCGCATTAGGCTGCTATTTTACGCCAGTATTCTGTGAGAGCGTGGTGCTTGCACGGTTGAGCCGACTCACTCATGCTACCACGATAATATTGCTGCAGCATGGCAGTATGTTACGTATATTATACCGCATATATTACATGTAAAATAAAATAAATACATTCCATTGAGAATAATAAAAAGTATATGGAGCTGTCGCATGCAAATAAGATAAATGAATACGGTATAACGACACCAAATAATTTGCCCAGACGAGCGACTCTTGTAAATTTGCATCGTATGATTGATTGTATAATAAACAGGAGCGTATTGTATTCATAAAATAAAAACTGACAGAGCTGATTGCGTTTAAAAAAGGTTGTTGTTGTAAGATTAATTTGAAATTCATAACCAAAAAAAAGGGAAAAATAAAATTCTGCCTAACTGCCGACAACACCGATAGTCAAGCTGCAATGCTAGCCTTTAAGGTCGACAAAAGGAACTACTAATTCGTTTAATGATTTATCAAATATACACCAATACTACGCAATATATAAAACTGTTTTATGGATTTAACCGCAGTCTGCAATCTGTGAGCATGTTTAAGGCGACTGCCATTACATCTGATTGAATAGACCGCAAATTCTCGCAAAAGATCACCGATTCCTACCAAGGTTGATTCACGAGACTGTAGAGAAAAGTAGGGTGGGACCCATGCATATATATCACTTGAGTTCAGGATGCTGTAAGACCAAAAATGTCGGGCTAACTATGACATCTTGACGTCAAAAACCTTACCCTCCTCTACCCCCGTAACCATGGGTGCTATAAATCACCGCGGCTCGTACCTAGGAGGTATTTTACAAATGTAAATTGCAAATAGACAAATATCCAGACGCAGAAATATTTTTTTATATGAAATGTATTAACAATGCTATAAACATTACTAAAATTCCCCCCATAACCACTCGTGGTGAGCTTAAATTGCTTGTGTTACGAGTGGTTCATGCCAGTAGTTGAATGGCGGATTCGAACCCACGACCTTTTTGAGTTCGCGGTCCGTACCCTGCCATTAGGCTACTGTCGCTTTATTATCTGTAGACTGACTACATCCAGTAATCTTTCTGTGTCGGATTGAAACCCACAACTTCACAGAGTCGCAGATAGTCACTGTGCCAAACCTTTAAATCACTGCGTCACCGAATCAATGCCTATTGTTGACGATCTCCTTGATTTTATATTGAGGATATTGGTTGGAATTTGGTTTTTCAAAGCATATACTTCTTCATAATTCTGAGAGTGGTTACTACATATGAACCAGTCTACTGCCAGTGTTCAAACACGTTTCGGCACCATATCATTGTTCGAGTAGGACGCATCTGTTAAAGACTTTTGACTTAAGAAATCATTATGTAAAGTCCTCTGTTAACTCTCTTAATAAGAGATCAGTAAATATATAAGAAAATGAAGCTCATTGAAAGGTAAATGGTCTTATAATAGAGAACACGAATAATACGAACCGTACCGAAGTTTTGACATTGTTTTATTTGTAGAATTATTAAATAACAAAAACAAATATAAAAGACGGCGTATTAAAGAGAGCGCAAACAAAGCTCGTATCTGAGCGGAGAAGACAAAAGTTTCTCTCATAACTTGCTTCCACGGAACAGCGAACAAAATGACAATACGGGCTGGGGATTTTGTGTGTCGCAAGTCATAAAAGACGCACCAGATAGGAGAAGGTGGACAATGACCTGGCTTTGTATAAAATCTGTTGACCCTGCAGGCCATACCTGGAACTTACCACTGTGTTCAATCTCAAAACGGTCGACAAATCGATTTTGATGTAACAAGTAAGCTATTAGTACTTGAAAATACAAACTAATAGTAACCTCATTACATCAAAAACGATCCGAGCAGAAATTTTGAAGTTATTAAAAAAACTTCTTTGAATTTTTATGACAACGATAGCTTTCGAATCAATCAACCGATTTTATGTAATTAGTGGAAATCGACGACGTATTTTAAGAACAATAACAAAATCTATTATAAAAAAGCGATAAGACAATAAATTCCAAATTAATGTCAATTTCCCTTTAACGTTTTAACCGATTTTGAAGCAGTTCACAGCAATCGACTTTGTTTCCCATGTTTAAGAACTTATTAGATATACACACAGACATAGTGACATCTTCGTAGGAATAGCTTTCCAGGACCTAAAAACGTCGTGATCTGATGAAACCTCGATTGAACCAATAACTTTACGATTTTTTGAAAATCATTGATTTTTATAGCGGCAAGTAAAAATATTAAACGAACTAACAGTCCATCTGATGGTAAGTGGCTACGACAGTGACCTTATTTTTTTAGGGAGAAGGGTGACTAACAAGGACGCAGTTCCCCTGATGGTAAGTGGTTGCTGTGGTCTATAGAGACATCTATCCTCGATTACGGATCAAAATGCGTTGTCTCCCGTGAGGACTAAGATGGAATAGAACCTCTCCAGTAAAAAGTATCTCTGCTTTTCTACACTCACTGTACGAAATACAGCAGCATTAAGCTGCTATTTTACGCTGATATTTTACGCTGCTATTCTGTGAGAGAGTGGTTTTTCCCCGATCGAGCCGACCTTTTCATACTACAGCAGTAATGCAGTATGCATCGTGCTCTACCACGTAAAAATACACAGTATGAACTTAAAGTATCTCGAAGTGTTGCAGTTGAATGCTTAGGTTGAGATTTAATTTTGTTAATTATAAAATCCCCAGCGAGGATTTGTGGTCTATCAAATCTGATGTAGTGACGGGGGCGATTGTTGTACCTCCTCTTGTACCCCCTATTTTACCGGGAACTTTTAAGTAACGAATGAACTCACAGGCCATCTAATGGTAAGTCGCTGCGGCAGTCACCTGCAATCATCTTCGAACAAAGAAGGTTATATATCCGGTGCCATTTCTGTGGAATAAGATGAAATGCCTCACAGCTTGTAATTGTACTGGATCTATATACCTTTTAGGTCGGAACAATCAGTGCACGGCTAGCTGTTTGACGACAGAAATATGTAAGAGGTACATACCCAGGTGGACTCAAGGCAGAGAAGAAGTCCTACAGCAGACTTAATTTGACTGTAGCTTTGAGTTATCAATGTTTGCTAAAATTGGATACTGGGTGATTTTTTATCGTCTGGAAAAAATAAGGTGTAACAGGTGAACGGAACAGAAGCCTATGGCACTGATATTTTACAATTTTTTTTTTGTACATTAACATGTCACGAAATTGTTCTGTCAATAAACACAACTAATTTGAAATAAACTTTCAGTACTAAAAACATAACAACAATTTTTTTTACGAAATAAATAAATCAATTAAAACTATTGAAATTAAAATAACGCTTACACAATTAGTAATATTAATACATAGATCAATTTGACAGGCCTGTTGGTCTAGTGGTTAGTGACCCTGACTGCTAAGCCGGAGGTCGTGGGTTCGATTCCCACCCAGGACAAATGTTTGTGTGATGAGCACGATCATTTGTTCTGTGTCTGGGTGTAATTTATCTATAATATTTATGTATTTAGAAATATATAAGTATGTTTATCAGTTGTCTAGTACCCATAACACAAGCTCTGCTTAGCTTGGGACTAGATGGCGTTGTGTGATAGCTGTGGAATATTATTATTATTATTATGTGTGGGGTATCTATATAGTTTTCTCATCTGGTTGGGATGTATAAATATATAATTATAAACGAAAATGAAAAGATAAATATACATAAATATCAATAAAATAAAATAAATACAAAAATACATAAATAAATAAAAGCCCATCCAGATGGAAGCCCTCGGCAGGGGAGACCAAACGGCCAAGGGTTAGGGATAAAGGGAAAGAAGCCGGCGGACGATGCGGGCAGTATCAAGGAGCACCGCCTTCTGCATTTGAGCCCGGAGCGGTCTGTCACGGAGTCCCAATCGCCTCAGATGACCAGAGAGGCTAACTGGGATTAGCCCATTCGCAGAGACGACTACAGGAATAATTTCGGCCGGCAGACCACCCCACATGTCGGTCACCTCGTGAGCCAGGTCCAGATATTTTGATTGCTTATCTGTTTCGGCTCTCACGAGGTTCTCGTCATACGGGATGGTAATATCGACCAAAAATATCCTTGACTGTGCCCGGTCCATCAGCACAATATCAGGCTTATTCGCAAGAATAGTCCTGTCTGTGATGATGGCCCGGTCCCAGTAGAGCCTGGCGCGGTCATTTTCGAGCACGGCTTCCGGCAAGTACTTGTAATACGGCAATTTCCGATCGACGAGACCGTATTTCAGAGCGAGCTCCTGGTGTAGAATTCTGGCTACTAGGTTGTGCCTATGCAAGTACTCAGAGTTAGAAAACGTCGAACAACCGGAGATGACATGCCTAAGTGACTCACCGGCATGGCGACAAGCTCGACAGACGTCGACGGTGCCATCCTTTAGGATGTATCTCCGATAGTTGTTGGTCTTAATAACCTGATCCTGTATTGCACAGACAAAACCCTCGGTTTCCCCGCACCGAAATGTAGCCAGTTGAGGGAGGCGACTGTATCTACGAAGGGCTCATGTAGAGCCTTGTAGTACCTCCCGTGGAGCTCCTTCTCCTTCCATACGGTCTCCCGGTCGGAAATGCTAAGCACTGCTGGGTCCTGCCATTGCTCGTTGGCTAAGGATAGAGGGGTAAGCCCTTTATCACTAGAAATGACGTCATTATAGAATGGATCATCCGATCTCGCCAAGAAGTATTGACGGAGACTGCACACTTCGCGATTATGCATTGTGAGCGCGCTCAGAAAGCCACGCCCACCATACTTTCGTGGCAAGTACAGCCTCATTACCGACGATCGAGGATGATGCATCCTATGGGACGTCATGGTAGTGCGGACTTTTCTATTCAGGGCGTTAAGCTCAGTCTGAGTCCACCTGAGTATGCCAAAGGTATACATGAGGACAGGCATGACCCAGCAGTTATATGCGTGTGACTTATTCACACCGGACAAAAGGCTGTTAAGCACTTTGGTCAAGCGTGCATAAAACACGTCGCAAACTGACTGTTTCATACCAGCCTCATCGATACCGATGTTCTGTGACATACCCAGGTATCGATATGTTTCAGCCTCGGAAAGGGTCCTTAAGTTGACGGGCATAGACAAGTCTATGCCCTCAGAGTTAGCAACCCTTCCCCTCTCAACATGTAGGAACGCACACTTATCCGTCCCCAGCTCCATTCCAATCGAACTGCTAAATTCACAAGTGATGTTTAGCAGTTCCATAAGATGGGAGCGACTGGAGGCGAATAACTTGAGGTCATCCATATAGAAAAGGTGGGTCACTTTTGTGCCTCCTTTCCGTAGCTGAAATCCCCTCCCGGAGCCCTCCAGTAAGGTACTGAGAGGGTTAAGAGAGAGGCAGAACCAGATTGGACTCAGACAATCGCCCTGGAAGATACCCCTTCTTATCCTTATGTGGTTCTCCGCAGCCGTCATCCGCTAGCCCAGATGATAAAGGATCGTACTCCACTGCCCCATACACTGCTCGAGGAAGTCTCTAACTGTACAGTCAATCTTGTACAGCTCGAGGACCCTCTTTAGCCATGTATGGGGCACCGAGTCGAACGCCTTTCTGTAGTCTATCCAGGCGGCAGAGAAGTTCCGACGGTTGCGTTTCACCACTTTGCCTATGACCGCGTCAATGAGGAGTGGTTTCTTAGTTCCACGACCACTGCCCCGACATCCATTTTGAGCGCGTGACATCACCTGGTTTAGCTCCAGGTGACGAGTGATTCTCGGGCTCAAAATGGATGTCAGTGTCTTATATATGGTGAGTAGACACGTGATGGGGTGGTATTTGCTCGGGTCTGTGGTATCCTGATATTTAGGAACCAAGTGAGTGATCCCAGTAGTGAAGAGGCTCGGGAGTGACTTCTGGTCGAGAGCCTCTTGAAACTGTCGGGCGAGCACAGCGTGACACACTATGAACCCCTTCAGCCAGTAATGATGCAGCCCGTCGAGCCTCGAACTTTTCCAGTTCGGGGCCCTACGGACCGCCTCAGCCACGTCTTCTGGCGTTATGGTGATGGGGTCCATAGGCGTAACACTCGCACCCTGGCTCGCCACAACTTCCATCCAAGGGCCCTCGCTGTGGTTTACGGGCTCTGACCACAGGCCACGCCAAAATGCGATAATGTCAGCCTGATCCGGTCCTTGGCCCGCTCCACATACCTTTGGTCGCTCCAATGATTTATAGAGCCTCTTCTGATCACTCTGGAAGAGAAGATTCCGGTTGAACCGCCTTGACCACTCGGAAAATCGTCGAATCCGCTTCCCCCAAGCAGCGATCTTTTGCTTCAGGTCGTCTATGCGCTCCGTTAGTTTCTGCGTGATATGCGGCTGGGACAAACTGATATTTGTCCCAGCAAACGCCATCCTAACGGTGCGCACAATCCTCGGTCTATTATTACCCGACCTGAAGCTTGTCAGTCTGCCGATAAGGGCCCTTGCCTTTGCGATATGGTCCTCGATTCTTTTTCTCCAGGCTGGGATGGCGCTACTTTGTGCAGTAGCGCGTCCAGCCATGGGACGTTTGGCGCCAATAATACGGCAAACTGCCACTGCGGCGCCAAAGAGAATCGAGTCCATCTCGCAAAGGTCGCGGCTGGCTTCCAAATAGGTCACCAGCATTGGGTTAAGAGCCCTCACGACTGCCCGATTCCGCTTGCTTAGGGGTATGCGGGGAAGTCGCGGTCGATTTTCGAGAGGGGTGCTGCGCGTTTCCAAAATCGCCTCTTCCAATATACTCCTCATTTGCTCTAGTTCGTGGGAGACTATTTCATCGTCGTTCGAATCAATCACAACTGGAAGATCCATGGCGGCTTCCACGTGTGGATGCTGGTCTGTCGAATGTGGAGCTGCATCTCCAGCCATAGCCGATTTATTCGACGACGGAATAGCCTCACGTCGTAGTCGTTCGAGTTCGGCATCACCAAATATTTTCGAGCGCATGATGTACCGAACCCGGTCTGCCAGGTTTTGTTCCGTGACGGAGATAGACGGCTCCAGCTCAGCAAAAAAGCAATGCATCCGAGACCTATACGCTATTCCCACAGTCTCTTCCCCTTTCGCCCTATAGTACGCCCGCAATGCATTTTCGTCCATGGATTTTGTCCAACGCATGCGACGTGCTTCACCAGCGGCGGGTGCCGCTTGCTGGGTCCGAGAAGACCCAGCCGACACCAAGCCTTCTGGTGGGGATGATGGATGCGAGGGGCTGCTAGGTGATCGTGCAGCTCCTCGCGCTCAGCTGGCGACCCGCATGCTGCCGCGTCCAGCGCCAGCTCCAGACGCGCCCCGGCGACCCCCAGGCAGCGGTCCTATGCGCGTTCCTTTCTGTGCCATCATCCATTTTATGGGCGCCAAATAACGGGAGACGCCCAAGCCCGGCACCGTTTCGTGGTTGGGTCATATGCACAAACGGACCTTTGCATCTACAATTTTGCCTAGGCACGGCGCTCACACCTCTTGGCAGGATGCTGACTGACTGCGCCGACGTCGCAGTTTTGTCACATAACTGTTACGTCAGCGGGCGATGGGGTCGTCACTTCCCTACGCCTTTTTATTATTATTATTTTACTTTTATTATTATTATTATTATCGATTTCATAATATGTTAATGTAAAATAAAAAAAATGTAAAATATCAGTACCATAGGCACAAAAATCGTCTAGTATAATAAGCGAACGAAGTAGAAGTATATGGCATAGACAGTTTTTAAATTTATTGCTTTTTTATGAACATTTCATGACTTAAATCTATATATAATAATATAAAGTAAACATTTTACATAGCGGTGGATTTCAAAACTGAGGTTAACAAATTAGTAGTAGCTGTAATTTGAATTTCGCCATCTTTTTATCGCTTTATTTGTTTTAAGAAACTCTCTGGTTTACTTGTTTTAACATAAAGTAAACTTGAAAAAATCTATACCGAAGACTTCATCTCCGTTAACCTATATCTTCCAATTATTCGAGATGGTTTAAATTCTACCGGTATAATGCTAATACCTTTCTATAAAGGCCCTGATCGACGGGCGATTGTCTTGGTGGCTCACAGGTAAAGCTCTTAGTAAAACCGTCGTAATCTTTGCCTCATGTGTATCTTATGAAAATCTCTAATATAAAAAATTCTAATATTGAATGAGATGAAAGGTGTACAGTCAGATAGCTTTTTCTTAAGTAAACCAATTTCCCTTAGATAGCTCGACTAACTGGCTCCACATGAATATGGTAGGAGTATGACCTACAGATATTTAGCACGGGTAGTGCTCTGATGAATTGTTTGGACTAATTCCAGGCGCAAGATTTCACCATTGCACATCGCGACAAAACTTGCGATACCATCCGTACCATCTGGATGACTGGTGGTCCACCACTGTGCGATTTAAAAGAAGTTTGCCTCCTCGCACAACTTTCTTATGGCATCGACTACCACCAGAAATGTTCCGAAACGATACGACTTAGGGACCTTCGAGAAAAGAACCTAATCCTTTTTAAAAGGCCGGCAATGCATCTAAAATTCCCATGGTGTTGCATTTGTTCATGAACGGTGGTAATCACTTACCATCAGGTGAGCCATATGCTCGTATGTCCCATCTCCTATAAAAGTCGTTGAACAAAATCCTAGCTGGTGGTAAGTGATGATGAAACCCTAGATGGTAAATCACGTAACAAATGCACACGCTAAAAATGTACTCGGATGGAAACACAGACAGTTTGCTATACGCATTACAAAAGATGAAGCAAACCGTTTAGTTCTAATGCGTGGAATATCAACATCAAAGGGTGAAGACCCGCCGAGCGCCTCGTTCAATGGTGGAAAGAAGAAGGAGGAATTAAAGCATGGATATTTCAAATGTTTTATTTATAAATTTATCTAATGAAAAACCCACAGTAACTTTCAAAAAAATTATACAGAAACCGCAAATATTTGCTAAGTAGGTAATCTAAGTGATTTCCAAGGAATTTTCAAAGGAAAATCAAGGTATAAGGTAAGTTTTCATTCAAATAATCCAAGAACAAATTAAATTAAAATTTCGAATTCTAATCCGATTTAAATATTCTTTTATATTTCATATTCCAATTTTAAAGAGTATTGTATTGCACCAAGCTTTTATCTGAGTTCAACGTTTTGAGTTTTCAAATATGTGTCAAAATAAAATGTAATTTAAATCAAAAGCACTAAGGAGTATTGATATCAACTTCGATGCAGCTCACCCCCCAAAATCACGTTCTACCCCTTTTTAACCCCGTTAGCCGATGAGTTTTAAATAAAATACGAAACACTTCCTCCAGGTTTTTTCTGTTAAAGAATGTTTATGCGAAATTTGAAGTAATTTGGACTGTAATAGTGGTGATATGAGGTCCACTATTAACAGACTCCGAGTGGTCCAGTGGCGAAGAAATGAAACTGAAGTGTCTGTCGGTTTTTCACCCACTTAAGAGTAGAATTTCGGAAAACCCTTTCTTATCGTTCTCCCAGTAAATAATATATTTAAAGTTTATTCATTTTATTTATCAAACAAATATTATTTACCTTTTGAGTATTAACCATTTCACCGTACCGTAAGTTTGCGGTCAGGGAAATTGTTAATTATAATAATTTTATAAAAACCATTCTAAGATGTAGGAATTTTACTATGTTAATAAAATTAAAAATATCCTACACCTTTAAACGAGCAATTCTTGTATATATATAATCGGAATCTCGGAAACGGCTCCAACGATTTTCATAACTCTCATACGATTTTAGAAAATGTCCTTTTGTCCGTGTTTTCAGGCAATAAAAATACTGCTACAATATAAGAAGGTAAATTTTGACGCACTACTAACGATCGTAATAGCTCAGGTGGGATGTCGGTCGGGCGTGGTATCGGAGTTCTGTGGTTCGCGTCCTTTTTTTCCTTTTTTTTCAAATTCCCTTCTTTTTTTAATAATTTTTAAAAATAAGAAAAATTTTAATTAAACTAATTGCACTCATGATTTTCATTCAAATAACCAGTTCAGTTTTTTCTACTATGTCAATAAGATCAAAAAATATTATTCATGTAATTTGTATCTAAATGTAACATAAAAAAAACCGAGCAGAGCTCGGTCATCCGGGTACTATATAACTAAATGCAATAATATTATTAGAATCTTGTTTTTTTCTAGGTTGAAATTCCGTTACCGGGTATAAATTGTACCACATCAAACCTCGAGTTAAGAAACGAAGCAGATGTTGACGCATGTGATTATGAGTTCAGCTGTTAATCTGTTTATGAACCCGACATATACGAAGTTTATGCTATACTATTTTTAGTTTTGAAAGTTTCTTAAAGATTTGTCTTCTATTTTATCAGTTCGTTAAAGTAAATTACTGTGTTTAGGTTTTTATTAATGTTGGAAAGATTTCCGATAAATTGCTCACTTGGCAGGTTGGTTGGCAATTTGGTTAATAGATTGTATAACTTTTGTTTTAATGTACAATTTTAGTTTGAAAAAAAAATCCCGCTAAAAACCCGGTGCAACCGGCACTGGATTTTTAGCGGTTTTTTTTTTGTGCTGGTTCTTCACATGTGAAATTTTTTCGAATCTGTCATAAAACTAAACAGTATTTCATTAAAATTATTTTATTCTATTCCATTCCATGCCATTCCATTTCATTCTATTCTATTCTATAATTTTCTATCTTATTTTATCTTATTCTAA
Organism: Parnassius smintheus behrii; assembly: GCA_036936625.1. NCBI lineage: Eukaryota > Metazoa > Arthropoda > Insecta > Lepidoptera > Papilionidae > Parnassius > Parnassius smintheus. The sequence goes on from JAUPFT010000026.1 coordinate 38,059,416, forward strand.
CCTATTCTATCCTACCGTATTCTATTATAATCTGTTCTCCTCTTCTATTTTCTTCTTTTCTATTTTATTTAATTCTATTCCATTTGACCCTGTTTCCGTTGCCAGTTTCAGTAGTAAATGAAATAACTATAGAGTCATTTATCTGATTCTTGAGATTTTCAGGCATGCATCTGTATAAGTTATAACCCTGCTCAAATAAGGTGACGTAGTGATGATTTTTTTATAGAATAGGGATGACAATCCATTTAATGTTAAGTGTATGCTGTGGCCAGAGACATATACATCTCTGCTTAGTTAAGAATCGAAATCCAGATACATTGTGATGACTAAGATGGATGCGCACACTACAGGACTAAGATGGAATGCCTCGATTCTAGTAAAAAGAGTCTCTTTTTCCCTACACTCACCACAGGAAGCACAGCAGCATTAAGCTGCTATTTCACGCTGGTATTCCGTGAGAACGTGGGGCTACGCCATCCTAGCGGAATCATTCGTACTGCAACCATATTACAGCCGCAGTGTGGATCTACCACGTATTTCATTCTAACGTCCGACCTTATTAAGCTTTATCTAGTTAAAATAAAAAGAAATGTTACGGCTTACATACGTACTACTGCACGGCATAGGTTTGCTCTCGAAAATTCTCTATTTTGAAAGGTTTTTAGGTCAAGGAAATAAATGCTGCACCGCCCTAATGCGTGACTGCTGGCTTTTCACATGTCTCTGAAATATTTTTCTAATTTCCCAGACAGGCTGTTTTTCTCACGATATGTTAAGCTTGCGATACTATGAAATTTACAAAAAACGTTTAGCCCTAAGCCAAAACAGCTCTAATTATATCTTATGTAATAAATTTTAAAAAAAATAGTATTTGAACTACACCACCGCAAAATAATAATAATAGTTGCTGATAAGAGTGTTTTTAAAAATCATTATAAAGATATAAAATTGATACATATATTAAGTTGTGTTAAAACAATATTATGACTTGAGGAAAATAGATTTACATAGCGCTATTTACAATTATAAGCCACTGTGTTGTGAAAATAATTCTTTTTTATTTATTTTTTTTTTGAATATATTATACAATTTCATAAAATTTGTCACGTATTATATTCTACATTAGCGATCCGCAGCGGCTTTGCACGGGTGATTTCTGAAGATAAAAGATATTTTATTTTGCACATATGGGTACCGTACATGGTAATATAGGTAGTGAGTTCAGCCATATTTTGCCAATAGGCTTGCAAAATATACAGAAATAGAGACTTATCACCTAAACAGCTATAACAAAATACAATAATAACACAGAAACAAATATTATTCAGATTTTTAACATTATATACAGTTTTAATCTCAAAATAAAATTCTTTTTTCAATCAAGAATTCATAAGGCCTGTTCTTACGTACATCAGTGAAGCGTGGCCGGTGCTGGAGCGACACCGGCAGTTGTTGCATGTCACGGAGATAAACATGCTGCGGTGGATGTGTGGCGTCCGCGGCAGCCTACATGTCCGTGATATTGCTGACAAACTCCAGGAAAGTCGCCTCCGCTGGTACGGCCACGTCTTACAACGACCGGCAGGCTACGTGGGAAACAAATGCCTGGACATGACGGACCTGTAGACGTGCCTGTAGAGGACGGCCCAAGAAGTGCTGGTTTGATGTCGTGCAGGATGACATGCGCGCCAATGGGCTAGTTGCAAGGGAAGCCGAAGACCGGGCAAAGTGGAGGAGAAAGTGTAGGAAAGCGGACCCTGGGTTCTCTCGCGTTGGGCGGGATGAGCAAATAAATAAAAAATAAATAATAAATTAAAATACACACAAGGAGGTCATCAAAATCGGTCGAGATATTTTCGAGCTTTCGCAACACTGACGGACAGCAATTTATTTTTTATAAGAGACAAGCGATCCCCCACACCTTCGCACGGGTGGTTTTTTAATAGGATAGGGTGACAAACGAGCACAAAGTCCACCTGATGGTAAGTGGTTGCTGCGGCTCTTAGACATCTACATCTATCCTCGATTGCAAATCAAAATGAAGATGCGTTGTCACCCGTGAGGACTAAGATAGAGTGCCTCGTTTCCAGTAAAAAGGGTCTCCGGTTCTCTACGCTCACCATACGAAACACAGCAGAATTAAGCTACTATTTTACGCTGGTATTATGTGAGAGCGCGATCCTTCCCCGTTCGTCAAACCATGTACATTATACACCAATAACTGATTTAAAAAAAGGCTACAGATGCGTTGACACCTCTGCGCACTAGGACGAAATGCCCACAGTCCGTACTAGTTCTCTATACTCTTCGTACGACCGAGGTAGGACCACTCTCTCACAGAATACCAGCGTAAAATAGCATCTTAATGTTGCTGTGTTTCGTGTGGTTAGTGCAGAATGAGTAGAGTGTAACCGGAGACCCTTCTCACTGAAAACGAGGTATTCCATCGAAGTTCTTAGTGGTGACAACGCATATTCATTTTTATTCTTCATTGAGGATAAATGTGGATGACTATGGGCCACAGCATCCACTTATCATCAGTTGGACTGTATGCTCGTTTGCCACCCAATGCTATAAAAATCATTTTAATTTTATTAGAGGCATTCTTAATTTTGTTTCTTAAATATAAAGACTAGTCTGTGGAACACACTTTTTTAAATATTTTGGAACATTTTTTTACATGATCTCTAAATTAAACACTATGATTATATGATCTTTCATTATAAAAGCCATATAACTTTTGTCTACTTCTACGAATTACTACTGTCGCCCACTCATTAAACGATTTGTGACTGTTTACAGAGAGTGTTTTAGAAGTAAATATATTATTTAATTCAAGAATTATACGTTTAAATAATTAGCTATATAAATAGTTGCTATTGTTTTTATATGGAATAAATGGTAGTTTTTTCACTATACTACTGTTAAATATCTCTAAGCGATGTTTATTTATTGGAACAAGCACACCTTTCTTAACTTTCTGTTTTTTGTGCATGTAAGTTAGTGAGAGTCCACAGAGATCCGAACTTACATTTTTAATAATTAATTTATGTAAGGGCTCAACATCAGTAGAATATTATCTATACAAGTTGCACTATGAACTGCAATACGTGTTGACTCATGGATAGATGTAGACTACGTGCCACAGCTTCCACTTACGGAACTGTGTTCTCGATTGTCACCACTATTCTATTCCATTCCATAAAATAAAATAAAATATTTGTCTTTCGCTTGTAAGCCTAAAATTAGATCGAAACACATATTGGAATAATTCACTTAAAGGAATAAAAACCTCCACAATGGCTGTATTGCGCCCAAGAGGCTATATTTCAAAACTGACAGGGTTGCTTAGCCGCCTAGCACGATACCCGGGGGTGCGATAACGGAGTGTAGTTAGACCCTAAGTGGATCTGTACTAGGGTTTTGCGAGTATCCTATCAGGCTTTACATTCGGAAACATACACATCCGATTTAAATAATGTATTTGCGGCAGCATTTTAAGGTTTGTTTTCAAAATAAAGTTAAAGTTACAGCCTTTATATGTCTCACAGCTGGTCACAGGTCTCTCTTCATTTCTGAGAGGGTATTAGGGCTAGGAAGTGAAGAAACTTCAAAGGTCTTTGAATTTTTTTTTATTTCTTAGACATGCAATTTTTCTTACGATGTTTCCGTTCACCGCCGAGCACGTGGTAAATCTGCACTTAAAATTGCAATTAACAATTTCATTGGTGCCGACGGATGTCAAACCCGGATTTCTCACGTACTGTAAAATTTACAGCGAGCGCAAACCATCTGAGCTACCACGGCTCACTATTTTAAAAATATAAGCAAATAATTAGATATGTGTGGTAGTGATGTAAAACGATCCATCAATCTATTCTGCCAATGTTATAGGAGGAGAATACGGAAAATGGCCACAATGGAAAATGGCGGTAATTCTGAACGAATACCGACATCTATCGAATCATATTTTGGTAAATATAAATAATTATACAATTTGCACAAAAGGAAAAACATTACATTGATTATACATAAATTACAAATTAATATTATGTAAATTACACAAAATGTGGACAATATTAAAGGACACATCGTCTCGACTGTGGGAAATGCCAGAAAGATTATAATATAGTTAATGACAGATTTTTTTAAAGAACAATGGTGCCAAACAAGAACAAAGTCCACCTGATGGTAAGTGGATGCAATAGATCATAAACACAGATGCGTTGTCACCTCTGAAAATGATCATGAAATGCCTCGTTTCAAGTGAAAAGGGCCTCTGGTTCTCTTCACTCACAATACGAAACATGGAAGTTAATATAGTTTTAAACAACGATATATCTTTAAAAATGTTCTTTAGCCAACACACGACGCCGGCATTGTCTACCTTTTTCTATTAAATTCTATTCGATTATTCTATTATAAAGAACAAAATATCGGTTCCGTTGCAATACCGTTAATCCAAGACCACAGGTGCACCCCACCTGGCCGACATCCAACGGAAAACTGAATTGTTTTTACAACGACCTCAATATGAAATTGATAACGCAAACATATTGGAATTGGAGAATACAACGTTTTCTCGATGTATTTGTATTATTTGATCTAATTTTATCTAGAATTTTTAGCCGAACGAAAAAGAAGAAGTTTCAATTCGACTGTTTTTTATATGTATGTGAGATATTTAAAGGATATGTGACGAAATACTCACTTTAATACCACTTCTTTTATTTTAATTATGGTAACAAAATCACAGTACATTTTTCTATCTTGGCCACACCGACACTCATAGAGCAAGAGCCCGTGAACAGCTATAGCTACCCTACTTGCGTCTGGCAGGGGTTGAAACTATCAAAAATGTCTGGCTAATGAGGAAACATCATTTACTTATTACCCAAGTATTACATATAAAATCAGCTTTTATACTATAGCGTAAGTAAAATTATAAATTCATGAACATTAAAGGTGTCTGGCAAGGGGTTGCCTCGATGTTGTGTCTGGCAATGAATAACGTGATTTTTAATAATATTCTGAAGGTAATACCAAAAAATCGCACTTTATTATTTGATGAATTTATATCTGTATTTTACACACCTTTAATACCGTTTACCTGCCAAAGCCACTGTAACACAAACTTTATAATGGTCCATCGTTCTTACCTGTGTTGGGAGCATGCGCTGACAAACATTCAGCTTTTATAAAATGACGAAGGTCTGGGGTTCACGGGCTCTTGGACTATCATTACTTTTGACATTTCTAAAACTGACATCTCACGATTCGAGTTTGACAGTTCACCTTATCAATCAATAACTCAGACTCACAAACTAGCTATATCAGTAATCTACCAGAACCCAATACTGTCAACAAAATAAACAAGAAAAAAAATAACATCCAGGATTAAATTATCCCATATGATGTGTGTTACGCGGTATATTAGTTGATAGGTGTTTTCGATTTATTTTTACATAAATACCTTTCAGTTGACTAAGGAATAACATAATCTCAATGTCGCCTAAATAACTATATTAAAACAATCGTCCCCTATTTGGCCAAAATTCGCAAACATGACAAATAGCCACGCGCATTTTGTTTCTTCAAATTTATATGGGACCACCCCTGAAGGTAGAAGGACGCCACTCTACGATACTGTCCGTATGACCGTTTTGTCTCCCCTGCTTCAGAGGGCTTCCGTTCAGTTGATTTTACTTTAGAAATAAGGATGTTAAGCGCCTTTGTCGTAAAATTTTACGTTACGTTAAGGTTTAGACTACTTTGATGTAATCATAATTACAGAGGAACACCCCCGTGAACATGGGTGCATGGAACTAAAAAGTTAAAATTAATAAAGATATAATCCTTAAAATAAGTTTCATAATATGTAAGATAAAAGATTAGTACCTACCAACACAAACGAATTTTGTAGAAAGAACATAAGTCCTACTAACTATTCCATAAATTCCTTAAAATTGTTTCATTCATATAAAAATGAAACATAATCGCGCAAAGCTAACTTTAAAGTGCCTAAAAAGCTTAAAACATAAGCTATATAGTTTAAACAAAAAGTTACCCTAAGTGGTAAGCAGTTTTAAAGGTTTTAACAAGCAAAAGCTGACGCAGCCCACTGATAGTTTAATAATAGCCCCGTAGTCTATGTTACGGGTATTTCTTAGCTGGATGTTTGCCAACAACAGCAGGGTTGTGTTGGCAAATTTTTAAAATGTGTTTGTGAACTACTTTGTGGTGTTTTTTGGCGTATTTTATATATATATATATATATATATATATATATATATATATATATATATATATATATATATATATATATATATATATATATATATATATATATATATATATATGTATATATATATAATATAAAGAGTTGGTGGTGTGAGAGTTATTTCTAGTATGGTGTGGTTTTAAACATTTAAATGAAAATAAAACAAATAGGGCCCTTACTCATCTATACCTGAAGATATATTATCGTTGTAGCACGAATGGAACCATTAGATCAGGATAGGACCACGTTCTTACAGAATACCAGCGTAAAATAGCAGCTTAATGCTGCTATGTTTTGTATGATAAGTGTAGATAGCCGGAGACCCATTTTACTGGAAAGGAGGCATGCCATCTTAGCTCTCAGGAATGGCAACACCTTTGCATTCTGATTCGAAATTAAGGATAGATGCAGATAGATTTTTACGAACCATAGCATCTATTTACTATCAGGTGAATTGTGTGCCCGTTTGTTAACTTTATTCCATTAAAATGGTTGTAGAATTTATAACTATATCTTTTAGCCACTGTAGCGTAAAATGGAATAGAACACTAATGCTAGTGTTTTGTGCTTAAGGCCAGACGCGTATTAGTCTATAAATTTTAAAAATAAGTTAAACTAAACGTGGGATAGCTTAAAGGATGTCTTAAGAAGCGACTGAGAAATACCTTCTGGCTTCTGACAGATAGGGCAGTAAAACCTTATGGCTACTGATAGATAGCGGTATGTACCTAGGAGCTGATGTACGTTTCAAAATTTTGACAAAAATTGTTCAATAAAACTACCGTAACGTCGGCAGTTAAAAATAACTTATTTTTAATAAGAACGACAAACGAGTACACAGTCCATTTGATGGTAGGTGGATGCTGTGGCCCACAGACATCTACATTTTATTCTCAATTAAGAATCAAAATGCAGATGCCTTATTAACCTTGAGGATTCAGACAAAATGCCCCGTTTCCAGTAAAAAAGTCTCCGGTTCTCTACACTTACCATATGAAACGATGGTATTCTGTGAGAGCGAGGTCATATCCCGGTCAAGCCGACCCATTCATACTGCAAACATCGTATATCTGCAGGGTGGCTCCACCACGTAAGTAAATTAAACGCGATCAAATCCGTAAAATACTTTAGTTCAATGTGGAAATCCTTTGGACTCTCAATCTCACCTCTTATGGGTGTAATTTGTACTCCAAATTTATTTAGGACCAAGCCTAAAGTATAATTTTTAAATTTATAAAAAAAAAACTCAAAGTAGTTCATCGTCATTACCATAATTACAGCCCTTCCCAAGTCATTGCTGTACATATGCCTTCTCCAAGTAATGCCGCAAAGCACGATCCTGAGCCACCTGCATCCATCCACTTTCTGCATATGTTTCCAGGTCCTCACTCCATCCAGTTGGTGGCCAAATTAAACTTCGCTTACCAGTACGAGGTTGCCACTCAAGAACTTTTCTTCCCCAACGGTTGTGGCTTCTTATATCTATATGATCGGCCCATTGCTACTTCAGCTTAATAATCAGTTTAAAGTAGTTACTCTTAAGTTTTTAGATTTTTGTACGAAACTAATCTGCCATATAGCCCGAAGAACTGATTACTACATCTTATATATGTCCCATAGACATCTACATCTATCTATCTAAGACGTGGGTGTCCATAGGCCATAGCATCCACTTACCATAATATGGACAATCTGATCGTTTGTTCTAATTATTCCTATAAAATAAATATTTGTCAAATTAGGTTTTGGGGAGGTAAGTGATGATAACAGGTTTGCTGTTCCTATAGACATCTGCATTTTTAACCTCGCATAAGGGTCAAAATGCAGATGTGTTGTCACCCTTGAGGACTAAGATGGAATGCCTCGATTCCGTTAAAACGGACCTCCGATTCTCTACACTCACCATATGAAACACAGCAGCATTAAGCTGCTATTTTACGCTGGTATTCCGTGACAGCGTGGTTTTTGGAAGGACCACAATAGCTATAATAGCTGCAGCGTACCCTACCGTTACCTTTACAACATATCGAAAGTCCAACTTTAAACATATTATCTCATAGGGGTGATATTTACCATAGTCGCACACAGTGCACACAGTTCAAGCTTGACATACGGGTTAGCAACCACAGTATCATGTTGTTTAGTTGTGATAAGAAGGACGCTACTGCCTCTCTTCTAGTTTTTTCCCCTATGACGCCTCTTATAACATCCACGGGGCGAAACGGGATATTCTTACACCGCTTCTATGGAGTCTACCTACTCTACCCCACTCTTGTTTATTTTTTTTACATTACTAGTTGTTCTTACTAGTTGTTTACTGTGACTTCATCCACGTAGATTTAATTACGATTGGATTTCATGGGTGTCAATTTTTGTTTTGCGCTGAAACCTCATACTTTTTCTAAAATAAAAGTAGTCTCAGTTACTCTTTATAACATTGCCTATCTGCCAGTGAAAGTTTCATTAAAATTGGTCCAGATATTTCAGAGATTAGCCGGAACAAACAGACAGAAAAATTGACAAACGGATAAACAAAAACTTTAAAAATTGTTTTATTGTTATAAATACCGTATATAACTTCATATGCATTTAATAAAAAAAACTTTTATTTCATCATTTCAAACAGACACTTCAATTATATTTATTTGTATAGATATTCTATTTTCATGATTTGTGTTTTCGAACAAATATTGATTTCGGCAGTCTTTTGAACCTAATAAGAATGATATAAAGGTTAGGTGCTTTTACCACTACGCCACGCTGACTGTTATATTTTAAATGCTACATAAAAATAAAGGTATCAGATCACTACGTGTAAACATTTTTGCATTTTCAGCTTTGCAACATTTACATGTCGCTCGGGAATATCTGCCTTTGTTCTTCTCTTTTTTTTCGGAATGAGTTTATTGTTTGCATGTAAAATATTAGTACCGTAGTTTTACGTACAATGTCTGCAGACAATCGCTTTTGATATATTCTTTGTGGGAAAACCATAAAATATTATATTTCAATTTATTCTATATAAGGCTGATTGTTCAGTAGTCAGGTAAAAATTATAAATCATATAAATTACAATCGGACTGAATATAATAGTGAAACAAATGAACTATGTTACTCGTGCAATTTTAATTTTTAAGATAATTGATAGATTCGGGCGTAACTTTGCGGAAATCCATTATAATAAAATGATGTAGTACATAATGATTTCTTAAATTTATTTTGTGTTTCGCCTCCACACGAGGCATCCTCAGGCGATGTAGACTCTACGGCGGCTGACCTCTACATCACCTGAAGATGCCTCGTGTAGAGGCGAAACACGCGTCGTATTATCGTCAATGGTGTGTTGGAAGTAGTGGTGCCGGGAGTAGTGGTGTTGGGAGTAGTGGTGCTGGGACTAGTGGTGACCGAGTTAGTGCACGCAATTGAGGGAGGGCGGGAGGTGTTCTTCAATCCAGGTAAGACACATCATTGTATTTAGTTAGCGAAAGGTTGCAAAATAATTAATATTTTTATTACTTTAATTTTTAATCTGTATTGGTTAAATTTAATACTTCGAAGAAATCTTGACTGAGGATTAAAAAAATCGGTCCAAAGTGTATTTATGTAGCATTATCACCGGTATGAGGCTGCTACTTGAGAACATTTCTATGCTATACAAAGGACTATGCACGGATTTTCTCTGCGTGATAGAATTAGAAGCGAGGATATCCGTAGTAGGATCAGAGTAACCGACACAGCCTAACGGATTGTAAGCTGAAGTGGCATAGGTCGGCCGTATCGAAGAACCGATAGGTAAGAAAGGTGCTCGACTTCGTGCATCGCTTACCTCAATAGATAAAGCGACGACTTGGTAAGATATGCAGAAAGTCGATAATGCAGGTGGCACAGGACCGAGCTTTGTGGCATTCCTTGGGGGAGGCTTTTGTTCGGCAACGGACCTGTAAAGGGAATGAGAATGAGTAGTGGGTATTTTCGCCGGTACGAGGCTTCCACTCGAGTACCTTTATAAGCTATACAGAAAGCTATGCTTGGAGTTTCTCTGGGTAATAGACTTAGAAACGAGGATATATTCAGTAGAAAAGAAATAACTAACGCTATCGCTATAGATCAGTAAGCTAAATCGGCAATGGACCAGCCATATAGCTCGAAGAACCGACATCCGATAAGGAAGAAAGGTAAACCCATAACATTATGTACATAATGATTTCTTAAATTTACGCGAACACTAAACAACGAATAAAACTATATATACGGATACTATAATATAACACATATACGAGTAGTTTAATTATACATTTATTGTACATTTAAACTGTGTACTATATTATATACTAATAGTAACAGTACAGTTATAGTTTAATATTATATATTTATAGTTTAGTATTATAATGTGGTAGTACTTATTTAAATAAATAAATCTACAAAAGCACAGTAAAACTTTGTTTGCTTATTGATATACGAATACTCAACTTAGCGTTATTAATAAAATCTTTTCCGACCTCTGAAAAAGAACATCCTAATTTTTCATGCTCGAGTTAATATACCCTAATCCAATACTCATTTATCTTTGATCCGCTTCAAACATATTTAGGATGCGAGCTCGTTGAACCAAATCGAATGATATCAGAAAAAATATCGTATTCGACCTCACTTTGATCTCGAAATAACATTATACCCCGGTTACCTTCAGTGTTTTCTATCGAAACATTTTGTTAGCGGTTTGTATTGGAAATGAAATATTGTTTTTGTATCAATACAGGTACATAATACAGTTAGAAACTTCGACGACTGCGTGATCTTACGTTCCTTTTACCGAGACCCCGTATCTTATTTGTTAAGCAGACTAAGTATTGCAACAATATACTATGAAAACATTAGGATTCTTACTTGTGTTGAAACAAATACATTGGTTAATTTCTGGTATTTTTATATTTTTAGTAGTCATAGCATAGGTTTTTTAAGGGAGAGACTTAAGAACGGTTTATGGATTTTTTAAATATTTGTTACCCTTACTCTTGGATTAATTCTTCTTACGTTTCGTGCGGGATACAAACCTACGGCCCTTAGTGCCTTAATCCCTTAGGCAAAAAAGATATATATACATATATATATATATATATATATATATATATATATATATATATATATATATATATATATATATATATATATATATATATATATATATATATATATATATATATATATATATAAATTATATTGACAACATAATTGGTTAATACAAGAGAACAAAATTTTTTTAATAAAAAAGTGATGTCATACATTCTGTAAATACTAGGGATAAGCACAAGACGGTAATATTAGTTAATCGACTCCATAATGTCATAATTTCATGGCGCTGCACATGTGCGTTTAAAACAAAGTAACAGAAAATATACAAGAACTGTGTGTAATTTTTTTAAATAAACGTTACCTCCACACTAAGATTTTCTCCTGTATCGTGGGGGCAGTTTACAAACATAAATTGCACAAGGACAAAGTTCCAGACCCGGAACAATTACTTGAAGGTCATACAAATACTTGGTCCGTGCGGGATTCGAAACCCGTGGTCCTTAGCGCTGTAACTAATTGCTAAGCCACTGCGCCACGGAGCCGTCAATTAAGACCTAAATTTTTATTTGGCCAAAATTGTATTAAAAGGGTTATCTAAAATTTAAAAATAGTGTTTGTTTGGTTGTATTTATGAGCTGCCATACAGTTCATCAGATTGCGGTAAAACTTTGTCAACTAATTACTCGTACTCGCGCAAAGGCTATAGGCATAGTACAATTAACTTACGGTAGATGGCGCACGTATCGTACTGACAAATGTATTTAAATGTCATATACTATTCAATTTCAATGAATGTATTATCATTCCCCATTAAATAATGTAAATCTTCAAAATTTAAAACTATATTTCCACAAATATTCTGCGGCAACATTGCGCCGGGTACCAGCTAGTCATAATATTAAAAGGTTGACCGTGATGTTTGTATAGGCTTTTATAAATATTTGTAATATTCACAAGACATATCTTTATTCTCAAATAAGTGGTGAATGCACAGCTTTCAATAAGTATAATTAATTAACAGTCTACTCTGTCATCTAAGTCCTCAAGGGTGATAACGTATTTGAATAAATTGTAGCTATTTACACACAGCATCCATTCTCCTTCCCCCTTAGTCAACTCTTTAACAACGAAACAAAATTTAACTCTTTATACATTCTTTATACGGTTTATTAGGAAATTACAAAATATAAAATCCTGGTACGTTACAGATTATGGAGAAGTAGCTTACCAAACAAATATTTCTCTCGAAAATAAATCTTTTTACCTGAAAAAAAGAAATTTATAATATATAATTATTCGCCGCATACAATAATTAAAAACTAAAAACTTAAATATTATGATAATAAAAATGATCTCCAGTTCTCAACACTCAACACACGAAACACAGCAGCATTAAGCTGCTATTTTACGCTGGTATTCTGTGAGAGTGTGGTCCTACCCCGGTCGAACCAACCCATTCATGTTGCAACCATAATATATCTACAGCGATTCCAATTACCACTGGAAAAAAAGAAAACACATTTACTCGTTATTAGCCTGTAGCGTAGCCCTCACGACAGTATATATTATTGTTAATTGTAGCTGTTAAGCTACGGTATAATTAAATATTTGGTACCAACAACAGCGAGCGCTAACCATCTGAGCCGTGGTAGCTCAGATGGTTAGCGCTCGCTGTAAATTTCATAGTACGCGAGCAAACCGGGTTCGATCCCCGCCGGCACCAATGAAATTGTTAATTACAATTTTAAGTGCTGATTTGCCATATGCTCGGCGGTGAAGGAAAACATCGTGAGGAAACCCACATGTCAGAGAAATAAGAAAAAAAATATATTTCGAAGACATGTGAAGTTCGCCAACACGCATTGGGGCAGCGCGGCGGACAATTTCTTGCCCTAAAACCCTCTCAGAAATGAGTAGAGGCCTGTGCCCAGCAGTGGGACGTATATAGGCTATAACTTTACTTTACTTTACCAACAACACGTCTCCTTTTTATTTAATACCTTCCAACATTACATTGCGAACCTGCCAGGCGGTGCGCTGCGGTAATGCATGCGCATCGTCGAGGCCTGCATAATTATATAAATTAAAAATAAAAATAACTCTAATGACTGTGGATTTTGAGGAAAAATATAATGAGAAGAACGAAGGCGTGAAGATAAATATTCCATCCTTCAATTTACGAAAAAATAGAAAAAATTGTAGTCCAGTGAGCAGCGCCAGCAACCAGCAGCCCAGAAGCCCAGTGCCTTAAACCCATAGCCCAGAAGTATATATGAAATATATGAAATATTAAGCCGTATAGAACAAAGAAAATAGAGGTAACAGCGCACCGTATGCTATTTTTGGAAATTATTATTTTGTTAATTTTATTAATTCTTTTATGCAATAGGATGCATTAAAATTAAAAAATTTTTGATTTAAACCTAAGTTGAAAATAGTCGTGAGATACTTGCTTGTAAATTTTTATTCTTAATATTTTAATACTGTACATAAAATACTTAATGCTATTATTATAAATGATGTTACGTAAGCACTTATTTGGTACGTTTGTATTACGACACAAGACGGTTTTATAATCACTTGTATGCAGTTATTGTTTTAAATTATTTTAATTGTCTTAAATAAAATTATACGATGATTTTCGCGTAGATATATCTTATACGAATATACAAGATTTTTTCATATTTGCATTGGTTACTTTTTAAAATAACTGTATTGTAATTCCTTTTTTAAAATTCGTTTTTTAAAATTTGTACAATTTAGAACTAAGTTATAAATCGCTTAATAAAAACAAGTCAAATGTATCGATTCACTACTATTGTAAGTTTCATAGCATCAATTTAAAAGCTAAAATTTTGTTATTTACTTTAAAAATTTGACTTTTCTACTGTTAATAAACATATTTGATATACAGTAACTTTAGCTGAGTGTATTTTTGTAATTTCCGTCTCAATTAAGACAAACACTCTAAGTCTTAAAATATAAAAAAGGTAATGCGTTTTCGATTAATAGTGATAAATAACATAAATAATAAATACTTGTCAATGTATGTAAAAGTAATATAATCACCATGTAACTGTCTTAACTTCTTTGTAAATTAACAAAAATTTAAAGCTATCACTTTAACGTATACACATTTTACTTATATTCATATAATATCACGTTGTACAAGTTACGATAAAATTAGACATGATAATAGTTCGATGTAATCTCAAACGTTTCCATGGAATTTTAAACAAGGATGTTACAAGTCGCTTATGCGGCTGGGATTACAATTTGTATTTTGATCAATATGTTATTATGGTAGTAATGACGACTTAGGTTTCCGTTTTTTGTTCGTTATAATAAGCAATGTAGTAATTTATTTTCGGTTTAATATTGATTGAACTTTCAAATCGTAAGCTTTTAACTATTTAATTCATTATTTTCATAACGTAACGTGGCCTCGTAACGGTAAGCGCAGTGTAGGGAGATCCCCATTTAGATGAAATGACTACTTGGTAAGTCATGAAGGAAGTCGATGGATGCAGGTGGCTCAAGACCAGGCTTTGTTGCATTCATTGGGGGAGCCCTATGTTCAGCAGTGGAATTGTGGTCAGCCATAATGATGTATGTATATATATATATATATATATATATATATATATATGTATATATATATATATATATATATATATATATATATATATATATATATATATTTTGTTATGCTGATATTGTAACCACATTCCATGACCGAAAATTATGTATAGCTAAATATTAACAAGAATATATGATATAAATCTGTAAAAAAACGTAAGTAAATTTATGGATAAAATATGGAATACATAATTATAAATGAAGTGTTGATAGTATATAGGTTTGGTGTAGGTAGAGACGATTCGTAATAACTGTCATGAACAGCACGCAGACACGGCTCTGAAGGGAAATCGGTCCGTAGCTTTTCAAGAGAACATTATCGACTTTCTAGCAAAACAAAACTACCAAAATTCTGCTCCACGCCTCCGGGGTAGTTCAACTATAGAGGACGAAATTAAAGAGCTTCTGAAGGATTTTAAGTACCGGTTTTAAACCTACTTTCAGAAGCTCCACTCTAATTCTATCCTCACCCTGAGCTTGCCATTTTTAAGGTGCTAGAGAGCTATTCTAATCTCGCTCAGACTGACGTCCGGGATATCATCGGAATAGTGTCGGATAAAACATCCCTTTGGATCGTTACACTTGCGTGTGTCTTCTACGATAAAGTGTACATCTGCTTATAGAACCTCTCAATCTCACTCAAATTCTCAGGTGTCCCAAAAACGACGCTGCCAGACTCGGTTTTCAGTTTCGACAGTTGGCTCTTTCTGGCAGACAGATCTCTGGTAAATACTTCGGAGCCTGGTATACGAGCTGTATTAAGTTGCGTAGGTCCCACCACGTGCGTTTTTAAATATGGCAGTTCAGTTGTCTATATGCTGTCAAATCTGCAGGGGACAGCAATTTCATTTAGCGTCTAACAGCTGTGAGGTTAAGAGTGTGATGGGAGAGTTTTTGTATTCTTATGCGACGACTCTTACAGAACTTAGCTCCGACCGTATGGACAGTTCCCAAGAGCTTGTCACTTATATCGTCTAGTTTATTGTATTCCTCCAGTAAATCCAAGTTTTTCGGATAAGCGATAGTCTAACCGTTGAGTATTATTACAATCAGTTCAGTCACTTTAAAGATAATAAATTTTTTTATAAATGTTTATTCATGAATGAATGCCATGTGAATACCCCTCAGCTTAATATAGGGCAGATATTTTGATAATACAGATAGACACTTCACTTTCATTTATAATTATAAATTGAGAATAACATAAGTAAACATTAACAGCCCTATTAATAAACACAGACTTGATCAAGATTAACTTTACTCCTGGTTTAAAGCTTAAAATATCTAATTTCAGTATTAATAAACATAGTGTAAGGAGGGAGTAAACTAATCCGAATCTACTCTCGGAATAAAAGTTAATCCTTGGCGGTACCTAGTTTAACGACTGAGTAAGCATAGACTAGTCGCATATTTTGACATTTTGTAAAACTTTACGTTTACGCGCGTTGTTACCCGTGTTAAATTCATAAGTTGTAAGCACTAGTAACAAAAATAGCATAGTGGATTAAAATGCCAAGAAGTGATGTGGAGCAGAACAAAGTGATTGCAGGTTTTTATTCATTATGTGGATTTAGACAAGTGATTGGGGCTATTGATTGCTACATATTCTAATCCCGAAAGTCGCTGCAAACATCGGACAATACTACATAAACAGGAAAGGATACAGTTCAATTAATGTACAAGTAAGTTTTATAGCACCTAGCTAGCCCATCTCTGCCGTATAGGTACTTAGTTATTTTCTCAGATTCAATACAATCACCTCAATATATTACTTCATATTAAAGAAGTTATGAGTGCTTTGTTCCAGGTTGAGTCAAATACAAATTTAGAGTTCATGGATACAGTGGCACATTGGCAAGGCAGCACACAGGACTCAAGAATATTTAATTACCGTCACATTAAAACAAATGTTTGAGCAGTCAGAATTTAAAGGCAGACTTCTCCGAGATTCTGGTTATGCTTGTACTTCTTATTTATTCACTCCTATCTTGCGTCCTAATAAACAAAAGGAAGAATGTACAACCTGTCGCACATCTGGTGGCCCCGTTACACTGTAGAACAATGCTTTGGAGGGAAGCAAAGGTTTCGGTGTTTACTGCGAGGACTAAATACTAAATAAGAGCATACAAAACAATATATACATTGCAATGCAAAAGCAAGATCTGCTTGAGGATGTAGTATAAGATGATGAAAATATATCAGTCACACAATTAGTAAATAACTCCGTTAGAGGAAATTCTGTTCGGGCAGCATTTATTAACGATTTTTTAAATAAATATACAATAATTACATGTACAAAAGATTTTATTTTATCCCCAAAAAACAAAACAAAAATGGTTATTTAATTAATTTTGCCCCTCACGCTCTTTTCTTAATTCTAAAATTTCGTTACAAATAATATTAACAATGGTTATATTTAGAACTTAGTTTTTCCACCGATTCCGAAAACAACACGAGGAACAAGGAACAACCCGTAACATTTATCTCTTGTCAAACTCAAAATATGGCCTGTCACTGTCATTAATGTCATCATCAAGCATTGAATTCATTCACTAATCATTCACTGACTCACTCTTTTTACTTTTAAAATAAGTGGGTTGCCATAGCGCAAGCCTTAATCCCGGCGTAAGGAATGAATAGTTAGTCCGAGGTTACTCCATGCTTATTAATAACATTGTAATAACGAAGTAAATAGTCAGTTACTCTGAGATTAGCTAGTCCAAGTGTAACTTCGAATTAAGCTTGGAATTAATAAGGCAGTAACTACCTAAGAAATTTAGTACGGTATCAAAAAACAAAAACGTCACGTTTTCTAGTAAATGAAATAAAGGCGGCGAAGGCCGGGGCAGGGGCTACATGAGTATATTATTATTTAACCTACTCGTACTTATATAAAATATACAGTAAGAGAAGAATGAAATGTCGTAAAAAGTTTTACTACGTATATTTGTATACAATTACACGAACAGTTTTGGCACTGTTATTTTCTTTTGTTAAGCCTGATATCTTGTTTTCTTTATTAAAGGGTTTATGGATATCATTTTGACGCTACCTTAGCAACGATAGCGACGTTGTTATGACATAATTGCGCAATAAATTCAGTCATAATCTGGTACTGAGAGTATACTGTGATATTTATTGTAGCTTAACAAACACATTTTTTTACATTCCTATTTAATCAAAGTGCCTTAAATCATGAATAGCAAAAATAGGGGACATTTTAGTGAAAAATAATAGGCTTAATAATATTTATAATTATTCCTTTAATAATTTAATAGTCGATGATTTAATTCTCATAAGCTGCGATAGTTCAGGGGCTAAGCGTTCACTGTACATAGTACGCAAACAGCCTCAGTTCGATCCTCGCCGGCACCAATTAATTTGTTAGTTACAATCAGTTTATGTGCGAATTTAAAGTGTTACAAATTTTAACGCTGATTTACCATGTGCTTGGAGTTGAAAGAAAACATCGTGAGGAAGAAATAAAAAATATTTCGAGCAAATGTGAAGTCACATATACTTAACGTTTAATAAACCAAATAGAAAAAATCGTTGTCATTTCTGAGGACTAAGATGACATTTCTCCTGGTATGATTTTATGAGATAGGCATCAAGTGTGACGGATAGTTTTAGTTTTGATATTTTTAGGTTTGAAATTATCCAGAAATAATAAAAACACCCTTATTTTTCAACCAACTTCAATAAAGGAATACTTTCTTAATTTCTACTTTTTAATTCTCAATACAACTGCATTTTTATGTGTGTTAACTCTGTACTTTTTTCTGGGTGAACCAAATTTAATGATTCTTTTTTTATTTGACAGCTAGTGCTTTTCAAGTATTTGGTAAACTTATGAATAGTGGTTTTTGAGTTATCTTCAATAATGCATATTTAATTATTTCGACTACATTGATGGTTTTTATTTTAATTATATTAAAGTCGGTTGGACAAAATTTTAAATTTTACCAGTTGTATATTATTGCTTTAATACTTTTTTCTACGTACCTCGCTTTGTCTTCAGCTTTGTGGTCAATGTTTTTTTTTTCAGATATCGTATTAATACTTGGTAGAGCCTTTTTACGTGATAGAACTATGCTGCAGCGATATAAGTAGTATAGTTGTAACACGAATGGGTCGGCTCGACCGGGGAAGGACCACGTACTTACAGAATACGAGCGTGAAAAAGTAGCTCAACGCTGCTGTGATTTGTATGGTGAGTGTAGAGAACTGAATACCCTTTTCACTGGAAACGAGGCATTCCATCTTGTTTCTCAGCGGTGACAACGCATCTGAATTTTGACTCGTAATCGAGGATAGATCTATGCAGGTGTCTATGCGCTCCAGCAACCACTTAACATCAGGTGGACTGTGTGCTCGTTTGTCTCCTTATCTTATAAAAATACTGAGATGGAAGTTAATAAAGTCATAATCACGATAGTAAATATGTACCAGTTATTATGCAGTAAAATTTCTTTCAAATAATTATCTAGGATTATAAAAATGTTATAGTATTATTATAAGAGTTTAATGCTCTATCAATTAGTGTTGAAACATTAGTAGTACTGATTTGATTATCCAGTATTGTTTATTTATTTTAAATTCATCTTACACAAATGGTAGCTATCGGATACCATACACCAGACGTAAGACGCCTGGGAGATGCCAGTGGATTAAATTGGACATGCAAACGTAACGACTGGCCGGGTTTGAAAATGATGTTAGCCGATAGGCGACAAGTAAAACGAACTGAGATCCATTCATTGGTCTGCTTTATTTAGTATTATATAGCCTTATAACGTATACCAAAAAACTTGTATAAAATAGCAGTGTGGTACCGCACCTGTATACCTGTAAGGTATTTATATCCCTTACTTACTTACTTATCTTCACGCACAATCCTTAACGGGGTAGCCAGAGAGAACAGATCGCCAAGTGTCACGATCCTTACATACCTCTTTCGCTTCTTTCATGTTCATTAACTTCTTCATACATGCACGTCTAGGTATTCGAGTACTCTTGACCTTCCCCTCTTCGAGTAATTTGCTCACATGGTCTTCGAAAGTTGGTCTCGGTCTACCTCGACACCTTTTAATATTTACTTTCGCGCTATATTTTTTCTTCACCATTCGGTCTTCACTTATTCGCTCAACGTGCCCAAACCATCGGAATACGCCTCTATCAATTTTTGTGATAAGGTCATCTTTCAATCCCGCCATATTGCGAATCTCTTCGTTTCGCTTTCGGTCGGCTATGGTAACGCCGCACATTTTACGAAGAGATCGCATCTCCACTGCATTCAACTTGCTTTTATGCTTCTTCTGGTATACCCAGGTTTCGCTGCCATATAACAAAGTCGGCACCAACACTGCGTTACATGCAAGGCGTGCACTCTTCACTACGCCTTGCCTTTTGACTAACTCATTCAGGGCACCATTGACTTTGTTCCCGGCAGCGACACGCCTGTCCACATCTAAATCACATCTTCCATCCCGGCTGAAAGCAATCCCCAAGTATACAATTTCATTTACCTGTTCTAGACATTCCTGATTTACCCATATTTCACATTTCGTTCTCTTTTCGTCCTTTTCAAATACCAGAACCTTAGTTTTATTAGTATTCAAACGGAGACCTTTTTTCACATTCCTCTTTCATACCCGTGACTAATGCCTGCAGTTCTGCTTCTGATGGTGCAATAAGCACTGCATCATCAGCATACAGCAGACAATTAACTTTAATGTCACCCAATTTCACACCCAAACAGCTATATTTCAGCTTCTGTAAACATCTGTCGAGATACAGTATGAACAGCTAGGAAGACATGACACAACCCAGTTTTACGCCCGCTTGGACGCCAAACGTTGGTGACAGGCCATGCCCTACCCGCACACAGGCTTATTTATATCCCTGCCACTATGTAACAGTGCCTGCACTGTCTAAAGGGTAGAGAGAACTAAAGGCTGTGAGACATGACATCTTAGAGCACAGAGGAGACGACGCACATAGCATACACAATACTTTTAATGTTTAATTTGTGTTTTTTTCTTCCATATAGCTACACCCACGTCAAATTCTCAACGATCTATGGGATGACTGAGAGAATGCCTCATGGGATTAAGTCGGCCCTTTGTTCTTTTTTTCTATATTTAGCAATGAGTTTTAATAGGCTGTAACGGTTATTAAAAAACGGAACAGTGGGTGCACTGCTTCTTGGTGCTAGAAATAGGCAAGAGGGTGCTACTTAACCAGACAAACTCTTAGACAGAATGGGAGGCTAGCCAATATGGTAACAAGGCATACCGTCTTAGTCTTATACCCTTTTTTATAGAAGATGGGTCAAATGAGCATATGGTTCACCTGATGTTAAGTGATTGACAACAGCAACACCAGAGGAATTGCAATAGCGTTGCCGGCCTTTAAGAAAGCAGTAAGCTCTTTTCTTGAAGGTTCCTAAGTCGTATCGTTTCGGAAAAATTGCCAGTGGTAAACTATTCCACACAGAGGTCGTAAGCGAAAGAAGACTCCTAGTAAAACGTACAGTGGTGGACCGCCAAGCATTCAGATGGTGTAGATGATATCGAGAGGTTCGCTGCGTAGTGCGTTCATGAAATTTGGCGGCTGGGATTAATGCGAACAATTCCTCAGAGCACTCCCCGTGGTAGATGCGAAAGAAAATGCAAAGAGATGCAACGTCTTTTCGCAGCGCCAGTGAATGGAGCCGATCGGAAAGCTCTCGGTCATGTACTATTCGAGCCGCTCTACGCTGGATGCGGTCAAGTGTAAGGAGCTGGCACTAGGGAGCCCCAGCCTAGAGATGTATCATGTGTGGCCGAACCTGCGCATTGTAAAGTTGCAGGCGGTGTGCCGGCATTGAATAATGTCCCGTTCTACTGACCACGCCAGGCTTTTTAGATGCCAATTTGGCCTTCTCTTCCACGTGACTACTAAACTGCACGTCACTCGATATGTCGACGCCAAGGATTCCGATACTGGCTGGGTCAGCAAGGGGAGTGCCTTTAAACTGAGGATATAAGACAAAGGGGTTCTTTTTAGCGGTTAACACGTAGTCTTGTGTATTCGTAGGGTTAAACTGGACTAGATTTAGTCGCCCCAAACCCAAAAGTTTGTTCTGTAAAGACTCGACTTAAGACACAAGTTTGTGCCGGCACTCGGAAACGTTTTCCCGATAAATATTAGCACGGCCCGTGTACAGAGCATCACCAGTGCTGTCATCCGCATAACAATGAAAGTTACCGGTGTGCAATATATGATTGATATACAGAACAAACATCGATGGTGATAGCACGCAGCCTTGTGGAACGCCAGCTTTAATGGGCTTGTAATCGGAGCATGCACCGTCTACTACGACCTTAATGCTCTGATCTGCAAGAAAGCCGGTGATCCAATTGCATAATTTTACGGCAAGCCCATAGGAAGGAAGGAAGGAAGCTTCGTAAGAAGCGCTCTGTGCCAAATCCGATCAAAGGCCATCACAATGTCCAAACTAACAGCCAATGCCTCCCTTTTGGAGCCTCCACCCATCGTGGAGTCAGGTTGATCAGATCACCAGCTGATCGACCCCGACGAATAACTTATTGGCGGTTACTAATCAGCTGGTGAAACTCAAGGTACCGCATGAGCTGGTAGTTTATAATGGATTCCATTATTTTCACAAGGAACAAGGAGGTGTTGGCCTGTAGTTTGACTGTTTTGGGGATCAGGTGGACTAAAGCCACCTTCCATGATTTTGGGACTACGCCTAGGTAGTAGAAGTACTGGAAAAGACGCATTAGAACCGATGCCAACTCTGGAGCACACGTCCTCAGCGCAATTGGGGGATTCCGTCGGGCTCACTCGACTTGTAGATGTCTGGATGTTGATGATGGAGGTCCAGGGAGAGGAGTGGTTTGCGAACCGAACACTGTGTGAACCGCACTTCCAGTATAGGGCTCACACAGCGGGATGGTCGGCGGCGTGCTCCCACCGTTATCGAAAGTCGAGTTGAACGTAAAAAAGAGCACAGCATATCGGCTTTCTTCTTTGCGGCATGGGCAAGTGAGTTGTCCTCCCTATGCAGAGATGGAAGAGGTAGCTGACAGAAATTCCAGAAGGAAGGCGAACTAGTTTCTTGCCAATTCTGCCTATGTGCTCTGACTTTGCCTTTGCAATGACTCTTCTGAAGGATCTGGAAACGAGGCATTCATTTTTTGTCCTCAAGTGTTGCAACGCATTTACATTAAGGTTCTTAATCGAGGATAGATGTAGAGCCACAGCATCCATTTACCATCAGGTGGACTGTGTTCGATTGTCACACTTATTTTATGTAAGTAAAAGTCGTCATGAGTGGCAACGCATCTATGTTTTGGTTATGAGCCCACTAATGGTCAATTCAATTATTAATCTTTAACCTAGTCAGCCTGTGTATTTTTTGTCAACGTTACTTATATAAACAAGTTGTTAAATTAAAACTCGTGTACAACTGACTTCAATATTAATAAAATGAGAACATCATAAATGTATAATGATTTCTTATATTTACGCGAACAATACACATTGAGTAAGACTTACTTTTACGGTTTTTATCGGTCAATGTAGTCGAATTCAATTAAATACGCATTATTAAGGTTAACTCAAAAGCTACGGGTCAGATCTTGATCAAATTTATAAGTGAAAATACAAGAATCACCATCTTTTAAATAAAAAAGAATCATTAAAATCGGTTCACTTAGAAAAATGTTCTGAGGTAACCACACATAAAAAACATAGTTGAATTGAGTAACTCCTCTATTTTGAAGTCTGTTAAAATAGCAAACATTTCGGTTTAAAATTGTGTTCTTTGTTATGTAAGTAATTACGTGCAATTTCAACTTGTTTAAGTATGTATGCTTCGAGAAGTGAGGAAAACGCAGTTATTTTTTACGACCTCGCGATAAAACGCTTATAGCCAGCTTCAATTTACAGTGAGCGTTAGTACGTAGAGAGTGCTACGAGCGTAGCTCAACCAAGCTACGTAGATGCGTAGAGCAGTAAAATCTCTCAACTATAACAGGCGATGTCTCATCCGAAATGAACCAACATAATATAAGTTTATTTCTTAATTTATAATTTAAATGTGCTATGTTATTTTATACCAGCGCTTTTGATAATTATGTAGCTAAAAGTTAGTATCCACATTATAGTTAAATTTAAAATTATTATAATATAGATTTTATAACTTGATAACTTGAGTCGTAGTCAACATATTCTTAATATATATAAATTACGTGTCACATTGTTTGTCTGCGGTGGACTTCTAAACTACTTAACCGATTTTACCGTGTGCAATTTTGTCCAACTTGACAGATAGGATAGTTTTATGTCCATGAGTGACCCACATTTTTTTGCAAATTTAAGAATTTTTAATAGGACATGACAAAGGGTCGTCGAAAAGGGCAGAACGACGTCTGCCTTGCAAGCTAGTATATTATATATTTGTTTACATTTAAAACATTTGGAAATACCGCTTTAAAATTTCAATTAAGAACCCTAATTATTAGACAAGTTTAGTTCAAAACAACTCGAAGAACCGACAACCATGGGGAAGAATGATTCTCGAATCATTCTTCCCCATGGTTGTCGGTTCCAAAAAAATCGACAGCCTTGTTGTGTAGGCGAAGTGTAGGGTGGCCGCAAATAGACAGAGTGATGACTTAGTAAGACATGCTGTAAGTCGATGGATGCTGGCGGCTCAAGACCGGGGTTTGTGGTATTCCTTGAGGGAGGCCCATGTTTAGCAATAGACTTGTAAAGGGCTGTAATAATGATGACGATAATGACGAATGAAAAAAAAAACTTTCTTTCTCATGTTTTCGTTATCTTTCGATCTTCGAAGAAGAAAATGTGAAAAAACAATCTTTGATCATTAATTTTAAATGCCTCCTGGAAGGTTATATGTTTTTCTTAAAAGAAAATGTAATTTATAAAAATATATTTCATAAAATATGGCCCAGGAGGCGATCCCCATATCTAATCTAAAAAGTTTCAAAGAATATCCATTTTTTCTAACGAAATTCAATTTTACTGAACGAGCACAAACACCTTATATAGCAGCGGATCAGAAACAAATTGCTCTCGAATTACGGTAGCAATTCCTGAATTACACCACTACCATATTTCACATTATTTTTATAACACTTCTTTTTTCAAACAGGGGTATGTATTGAAATAATACTAGTTTTTACGGAATTTATCGCGTATATTTAACTTTTTAATACCCGACGTTTCGAACGCTTTACAGCACTCATGGTCACGGGCGGGACTGAGATGTTCAACGTCCATATGTCATAGTTAACCGCGGTTACCATAGATTAAAATTTAACTTTTGTTGCGATCTATGCAGTATGAACTTATGGTATCTTGAAGTCTTGCAGTTGTATGCTTGGGTTGGGATTTAATTTTATTTATTATAGGGTCCCAAGCAGATGGTAGCACGCAGCCATCTTCTCTATAGAAATTAGGATGTTTTTTGCTCGCGAATCATCCTTGGAAGGAATCGGTGTTCTTTAGCGAGGATTTGCGGTCTATCAAATCTGATGTAGTGACGGGGGCGATCCTGTACGTGTTCACAGACTGCAGACTTCCCGGAGCGTCGATTCTTCACATCAGCTATATGTTCTTTAACGCGGGTTTTTATTGATCTTTTAGTTTGTCCTATGTAGGAGAGACCACATTCACAATCAAGCTTGTACACTCCTGCATCTTGCAGAGGGACATTACACTTGACTGATGGTAAAAACTGACCAATCTTCTTCAGCGGCTTGAAGTATGTTTTGATGGAAGCGCGCTTCAAGATGTAGCCAATCTTGTCAGTGACTCCTCTAACATATGGAAGTACAGCAGGTACACGCTCGACTGTGGCCGGCTTCACTCGTTCACTGTGACGTAGGCGCGGGACTCGAAGCTTGTTGTCATGCAAAACTTGCTTGACATGGTGGAGCTCTGCAGCCAGGTGTTTACTGTCACAGATCCCTCGTGCTCTCTGAAACAAAGATTTACCCACGGTAGCTACCTGTGAAGGATGGTGGTGAGAATCACCGTTTAAGTATCTATCTGTATGGGTTTTTTTCTATACACAGTATGGCTCAAGGTGTTATCAGGATTCCGAATTACTAACACATCTAGAAAAGCTAAGGAATTGTTTGCCTCTAACTCCATTGTGAACTGAATTTTAGAATTTATAGAGTTAAGATGGTCTAAAAATGCAGTTACTTTATCTAAAGGTAGAATTGTGAAAGTGTCGTCTACGTACCGCTTGTACAATCTTGGATTTATGGGAGAACTAAGCAGGGCTTTCTCCTCAAAGTCTTCCATGAATATGTCGGCGACAATGGGAGATACAGGTGAGCCCATCGCCACACCATCTACTTGCTTGTAGAACTCCTCCTTCCACAATAGGTAGCCAGATGTAAGGCAGTGTCTGAGTAATACTGCATATTCTACGGGCATGTTGTTTTCTTCCAGCCTTCTAGTTACAATTGAGATGCAGTCTTCAACAGGTAAGCATGTAAACAATGACTGCACATCAAAACTGACCATAGTTTCATTGTCTGCCAGATGTAGGTCTTTAATCTCGCTGACAAAATGGTACGAATCCTTTATGTGTGCTCTTGTATGTCCCCTGAGCGGTGAGAGTATTTTCGCTAAGTGTTGAGCCAATCTGTAAGTTGGTGAATCGATTTGGCTCACTATGGGACGTAATGGAGCATTGGGCTTGTGTATTTTTGGAAACCCATACAATTTTGGTGATTTGGCGCACGTAGGTATTATCCATTTTACGTCCAGATTTAATTTTTCGGAGTGTTTCTTTATGAGATCACTAGTTGTTTTTAGTGTGCTATTTGTTGGGTTGTTTTTAACCTTTTTATAAGTACTTACATCCGACAAAAGTTCTTGTATTTTAGAATTATAATCTGACGTATCCATGACTACCGTGGCGTTTCCCTTATCTGCGCGGAGAATCGTCAGTTCTGGTTTATTGCGTAGGTTCTTTAACGCTATAAATTCGTCTTTGGGAAGATTCGGTTTAGGCACTGAACATCGACGTAACATAGACGAAATGTCTTGACGTATCGCCTCCAAATCTTCTTTCCGCATATTGTTTTTAAATAAACAGTCCTCGACACTACAGAAAATTTCTTCGTACGGTAATTTGCGAGGTGTAATTGCAAAGTTCAGGCCTTTGGATAAAACCCTAATTGTTGCATCATCCAGTGTTTGTTTTGACAGATTATAGAGCGCGATTAATCTATGATCTGTGTTTGTCAATGGTTGCTTTCGGTTCTGGCTTTGATTCAGATGTTTGACATTTGACTTGTTCGTTAATTTTTGATATTTTTCTATATGTTTGTTTTTGCATTCGTTATATTTATTAATTTCGCGTTTATTTAATGTTTCCATGCAAAAATTATAGTCAAACGTCGTTAAAACTTTCTTTAATTCACTGGATGATGTGTCTATGGATGTGTTTATGTTATATAGATCGGAGCGTTTTTGTTGGATTACCGTCCGTAACAACTTTTTACTCGCCTGATTTAAGATCTTAGCGCTTCTTCGAATGTCCTTTTTGGTTGATATTTTGATACACGTAGGAATGAGATTATGGTCTCGGCATCTCTTCAAGAAATTTAAGGCTGTTAGATATCTTGCGCGCTTGGTCTTTAGATCTTCTAATCGGCATATTTTATTTGCAATTACCAGTCCGTACTGGTTTACATAATGATTTCTTATATTTACGCGAACACTACACATTGAAATAATACTAGTTTTTACGGAATTTATCGCGTATATTTAACTTTTTAATACCCGACGTTTCGAACGCTTTACAGCACTCATGGTCACGGGCGGCACTGAGATGTTCAACGTCCATATGTCATAGTTAACCGCGGTTACCATAGATTAAAATTTAACTTTTGTGCCGATCTATGCAGTATGAACTTATGGTATCTTGAAGTCTTGCAGTTGTATGCTTGGGTTGGGATTTAATTTTATTTATTATAGGATCCCAAGCAGATGGTAGCACCCAGCCATCTTCTCTATTGAAATTAGGATGTTTTTTGATTTCAATAGCCTCGCTAATCATCCTTGGAAGGAATCGGTGTTCTTTAGCGAGGATTTGTGATGTAGTGACGGGGGCGATCCTGTACGTGTTCACAGACTGAAGACTTCCCGGAGCGTCGATTCTTCACATCAGCTATATGTTCTTTAACGCGGGTTTTTATTGATCTTTTAGTTTGTCCTATGTAGGAGAGACCACATTCACAATCAAGCTTGCACACTCCTGCATCTTGCAGAGGGACATTACACTTGACTGATGGTAAAAACTGACCAATCTTCTTCAGCGGCTTGAAGTATGTTTTGATGGAAGCGCGCTTCAAGATGTAGCCAATCTTGTCAGTGACTCCTCTAACATATGGCAGTACAGCAGGTACACGCTCGACTGTGGCCGGCGTCACTCGTTCACTGTGACGTAGGCGCGGGACTCGAAGCTTGTTGTCATGCAAAACTTGCTTGACATGGTGGAGCTCTGCAGCCAGGTGTTTACTGTCACAGATTCCTCGTGCTCTCTGAAACAAAGATTTACCCACGGTAGCTAACTGTGAAGGATGGTGGTGAGAATCACCGTTTAAATATCTATCTGTATGGGTCTTTTTTCTATACACAGTATGGCTCAAGGTGTTATCAGGATTCCGAATTACTAACACGTCTAGAAAAGCTAAGGAATTGTTTGCCTCTAACTCCATTGTGAACTTAATTTTAGAATTTACAAAGTTAAGATGGTCTAAAAATGCAGTTACTTTATCTAAAGGTAGAATTGTAAAAGTGTCGTCTACGTACCGCTTGTAGAATCTTGGATTTATGGGAGAACTAAGCAGGGCTTTCTCCTCAAAGTCTTCCATGAATATGTCGGCGACAACGAGAGATACAGGTGAGCCCATCGCCACACCATCTACTTGCTTGTAGAACTCCTCCTTCCACAATAGGTAGCCAGATGTAAGGCAGTGTCTGAGTAATACTGCATATTCTACGGGCATGTTGTTTTCTTCCAGCCTTCTAGTTACAATTGAGATGCAGTCTTCAACAGGTAAGCATGTAAACAATGACTGCACATCAAAACTGACCATAGTTTCATTGTCTGCCAGATGTAGGTCTTTAATCTCGCTGACAAAATGGTACGAATCCTTTATGTGTGCTCTTGTATGTCCCCTGAGCGGTGAGAGTATTTTCGCTAAGTGTTGAGCCAATCTGTAAGTTGGTGAATCGATTTGGCTCACTATGGGACGTAATGGAGCATTGGGCTTGTGTATTTTTGGAAACCCATACAATTTTGGTGATTTGGCGCACGTAGGTATTATCCATTTTACGTCCAGATTTAATTTTTCGGAGTGTTTATTTATGAGATCACTAGTTGTTTTTAGTGTGCTGTTTGTTGGGTCGTTTTTAACCTTTTTATAAGTACTTACATCCGACAAAAGTTCTTGTATTTTAGAATTATAATCTGACGTATCCATGACTACCGTGGCGTTTCCCTTATCTGCGCGGAGAATCGTCAGTTCTGGTTTATTGCGTAGGTTCTTTAACGCTATAAATTCGTCTTTGGGAAGATTCGGTTTAGGCACTGAACATCGACGTAACATAGACGAAATGTCTTGACGTATCGCCTCCAAATCTTCTTTCCGCATATTGTTTTTAAATAAACAGTCCTCGATACTACAGATAATTACTTCGTACGGTAATTTGCGAGGTGCACCTCGGATGTATTGAGTTCGTCCTAAGTTATATCTACTTTATCAACATGACTAGTGCATATTTTTTGTTTCCTTCCTTCCTTCCCTTTCCTACCGCACGCGCTGCCGCCGAGTTGAAAAAGAGGATCTCGGCGCGCGTCATTATACTAAGTGATATTACGCCATCCGCAACGCACGGCCACCCGTCGCGTCTTATGTACATTAACCGCAAACCGCGCAGGACGAACATTGAGTTCTCCTGTTTATGTTTAATATTCACCGCATCAGACATCGTGTCTTTGTAACTCATAAAAGTGTGAGACGCCCCCGTAAGGGCAAAGGTGGAGAGTGTGGGACTTCACGAGACTGTTCCGAGAGTGCGTGTGCGCCGAACCACGTGGCGAGCTTGCTGTATAGCAGACACTCCAGGAGGAAGGCAAGGCAGCCCTCATCAGGTCAGTGCGTGCTATCCCACCTATTTATTTTCCCCTTTGCCGTATGCACCAAAATTACAGTCCACTAAATCTTTATCGAAGATACCTTAAGTTACTGGCGTCTCCATTTTTAATGGTCACTTCTCGCTGGATTGACCTTGACTTTCCGCCCTTATTAGATCGTTATCGTAATAAGCGTTTATATAATTAATTATTTATATTTTAATCGGACTTCGGATTAACCCCGCCCTTATTAGAACACTAGAATAGGTCCTAATAGGTGACATTCATAGTAATTTTAAAACTATATTCATAGAATGAATAAGCATATAATTATCTATATAAATTATTTGTTGTATGTTCACATCACGTCATCAACTTTTAACTACATCTATAGATTATACTGTTAAATTACATTTATTATTTGCACATATATTTAAGCATTATATTCGTTATAAATAACTTCATAATTATTATAAAAGTTAACAATTAAAGTTCATCGTTAACAAAACTAATATTTAATAATTCAACCGCGTAGCGAGGTCGCTTACAGACTACCCGCTTATAATTATATTATTTTTGCCGCATAACTTAAGTTGTAATGCCGCCTAAAAAACAAATAGCATCGAATAATAGCGAGTCCTCGGATAATGAGGGCACACCTGATGCTGAGTTGGTTTTATTGTTAGCTAAACGAGATGCTTTATTTGAAATAGTGCAAAAAATATATGATATGTCCTCGGACATCCACACAAACACTTCCACGATGGAGCGTTTTCTTGATGGAAGTTCTAATATTAATGCTTTACGTATTGAGTTTAAACGGGTCTTAGATAATTATAATTTACATTTATTAAAAATAAACCCTATTGTTAAACCTGATTATAACAGCCTCAGTGCGTTTGAGTCTCTTTGCGGTAGAATAAATAGGCTTTATTTACAATATTCGCAATCTAATTCACAAAGTACTAGTACACCATCTAAAGCCAGATTCACACTTCCGCCTATCGAACTTATGCCATTTTCGGGTGACATTCGCTCATGGCCTTTATTTTATGCTAGCTTTAAATCAACCGTCCATGACAACACATCGCTTACCGACGCTGAAAAGTTATACTATTTGCTAGGTAAACTAACGGGCAAAGCCCTATCTGTATGCTCAGGTATAACTCCTTGCGCTGAAAATTATAAAATTTTATTGCAAGCACTCGTCGACAAATATGAAGACCGGCGTATGCTAGCATCTACATATATTAATCAGATGTTCGAATTTAAGCCATTGCAATCGGCCACCGCAAATAATTTTGATTTATTTACTGATAACTTTATAAGTGCAGTGCGCGCTTTACAAAACTTAAAGTTAGATAATCTCGCGGACTTAATTGTTCTTCATATCGCGCTTAAGAAGCTGGACCCGGATACCATTCGCTCTTTCGAATATAGTCATAACTCGATGGTACCTACCTTTGATGATTTAGTAAAATTTATTAGGACCCGCTCCAAAGTTTTGCAACGCACCGATTCTAGTACAAATTCTAATAGCGCACCAAACAATCGACGAGGTAACGGTAATAATCGTCGCTGTAATAATACTTCGTCGCCGAAGTATCAGGCGTACGTAAGCACGACGACTACTTGCTCAAAGTGTCTGTGCGATAATATTGTGCATCAACACCTATTTAAGTGTGCAGACTTTAATAAAATGACGCCGCAGGAACGATTTAAATTCGTAAAGAGTAACAATGCATGTGTGAATTGTCTCAGTTTAAGTCATCGAGTGTCTAGATGCTCTTCAAATTATAGTTGTCGAGTTTGTAAATTTAAACATCACACATTGTTGCACTTCCACCGCAGAAGCGATAATGCTTCCCCTGCGCTGGCGCGTTCTCCACCGCTTTAGCCAGTTACACTGAAGTCTACAACCCCCGCGCCCGCACACTCGCCACCCCTCACCGCAGGTGCGCGTTCAGACGTCGCGCTGTGAACTTCGTTCAAGAATGTTTCTCAACGTTCACCGCCTCCCGCGCGCGCAAGTCGTTCGCAGAGAACTGTTTTATTATCAACCGCTCAAGTATTTGCTTACGATGCTAAGGGAGAGAAACAAATTATTCGTATATTATTAGACTCCGCGGCTCAAAACCATTTTATGACTAAAGAGTGCTGTCATCGTTTAGGCGTTCAACAACACGATACCGAATGTACTGTAGTAAAGGGATTCGGTGGAGTTGAAAACATTGTAAAATCGAAATCGATTGATATTAAAATTTTCTCACGATTCGACTCGAATATTAACTTCAATATTTCAACGCTAGTTGTTGATCAAATCACCGACCTTTTGCCCACCGCTGTGGTAGACACATCTGTCTTATCACACTTCCATGGCATAAGACTCGCTGATGAATGTTATAGCATGCCTAATAAAATTGATGTTTTGATAGGCGCATCCCTTTTCCCGCACTTACTATGTCCAGACGTAATTTATTCGTCTAACGACTTGTCCGGGCCCTCGGCTTTGAATACGGTATTTGGTTACGTTATTATGGGCTCAGTGCCGACACTTCAGGTAAATCATTCTTTAACGTGCTGCTCAGTTCTAGAGTCTCCTATCGTTGACAAATTAGTGCAACGACTTTGGGAGCTTGAACAGCCACCCTCCGCACCGCCCATTCAGTGTCCTTCAGACATTGAATGTGAAGAGTTTTATAAATCTACGACATCCCGCGATCCTTTTACTGGTAGATATATTGTTGGCCTGCCATTTAAAGATGACGTTTACTCTCTCGGAGATTCTTATGAAACCTCTCGACGACGATTCATGTGCTTGGAAAGGAAACTTCAAGCCTCGCCTACATTAAGGTTAGCATATGATGACGTCATAAAGGAATACTTAGCTAAAAATTGTATATCCCCCGCACCGCCGTATGACTCTCATGAATCCGCTCCAATATATGTCATACCGCATCATGGAGTCTTACGCGAAGATAAGAAGTCAACGCGTCTGCGCATCGTCCTGGATGCTAGCAGTAAGACTAGCACTGGGCGATCATTAAATGATATACTGCATTCAGGACCAAATTTGCAAGGCGACTTGTTCAATATAATTTTAACTTTCCGCTTACATCCAATCGCTATGATAGCCGACTGTCGCCAACAATTTCTGCAAATAGTTGTTCGCGATTCTGATCGTCGTTACCAATGCTTCCTATACCGCTTCCGTCCACAAGACCCACTTGTGTTATACCACTTCAATCGCGTATGCTTCGGTTTAACTTCGAGTCCATACCATGCATTGCGCACGGTAAGACAGCTCATTGATGACGACGGCGCAAAGTATCCGCTTGCGAGTCGTATCGCATTTACTTCGCTATATATGGACGACATCGCGTTCTCTATGCCCAGTGAATCCGAGGCCAGTGAGACCTCTCGGCAGCTGATAGACTTATTCAAGGGTGCCCAATGGGACCTGATAAAATGGCATAGTAACCGTCGATCTGTTTTAGATGACCTCCCTACTTCCCATAAAATTACAGGAGAAGTAGAGTTCGATAAATCAATGCCACATAAAATACTAGGCTTGCATTGGTCTACCGATAGTGACGCCTTTTATTTTAAGATATCTGTTTCCGCTGATGTGACGTGCACTAAGCGCGCCATCTTATCTACTGTCGCTCGCCTGTGGGACATAATGGGTTTCGTTGCTCCCACAGTCGCGTACGCCAAATTGTTAATAAAGCAGCTTTGGCAACTTAATTTAGATTGGGACGACATACCACCACCGCCAATTATTAAGATGTGGAGGCAATTCTGTGCTGAATTACCAGCTCTTAATGATTTACGTATCCCGCGACATGTTGGTGTATCCAAAAACTGTACTGCGTCACTCCTGGGGTTTTCCGACGCCAGCGAGAACGCATACGGTGCCGTAGTCTACATACATGTAAAGAGCGTCAATGGTAACACCGTCCAGTTGAGTTGATTTGTGCAAAGACTAAAGTCGCACCGACGAAACCACTATCTATTGCACGCCTTGAGCTTTGTGGAGCGGTTTTACTCTCAAAATTGCTTCGCAGAGTACTCGACAATTATTCTCTTGACCTTGCAATATCAGTCTATGCCTTTGTAGATTCAATAGTAGCTCTGTACTGGATAAAGAGTTCGCCACACAAGTGGCAGACCTTTGTTGCAAACCGCGTTGTTCAGATTACCAACAATATTCGCGCTGATAACTTTTATCATGTCGCAGGTACTGAGAATCCCGCTGACATACTTTCACGTGGCGTTACGCCAAATAAATTAGTTTCAAACCCCCTGTGGCTCCATGGGCCTCAGTGGACTTCGTTAGATCCATCTCAATGGCCTCTTCGTACTTTAGACAATGAGGTTATTGCAAATATGCCTGAGAAGAAGATTTTGTCGCACACTGTGTGCACATCCGTCTGTAATTCTGCGATTTATGAGCTCGCACTCCGCATCTCTTCTTGGAGTAAACTTCTACGTATAATTGCGTACATGTGTAAGTTTGCTAAATTATTGCCCCGCCGCAACACTACTGTAGTGACTGCTGATGATCTCAGTTTCTCTGAGGTTATAATCCTCCGCGCCCTGCAAAAACAGCATTTTGCAGTGGAATATTTAAATATTGAAGGTAACAAACCTTGCTCGCCCGCTTTCAATCGTTTAAGGCCTTTTATTGAGAATGGTTTAATCCGCATTGGTGGTCGTCTTTCGAACTCCGCATTAGATTACACGCAAAAACATCCAATTATACTCCCGCGCAGTGATCATGTAGTGAACATGATCATTGACTATTATCATATTAAAAATTTACACGCTGGGCCTGAATTGTTATTGTCATTGCTCCGTCAAAAATTTTGGATACTTTCCGCACGCCGCACTGTGAGAAGCAGAGTCTACAAATGTAATATATGTTTCCGGCTTAGACCCCGTCCAACTTACCCTTTGATGGCTGATCTTCCCCATAGTCGTGTAAGACAAGCTATTAAGGCATTTACACACACGGGCTGCGATTATGCCGGTCCTATCGCATACACTCCTGTACGTCGTCGTGGTGTACGCAGCGAGAAGGCGTACTTATGTGTTTTCACATGCCTCACGACTCGAGCTGTACATATAGAAATCGCTACAGATCTTAGTAGTTCTAGTTTCCTCGCTGCGCTTAAACGTTTCCTCTCTAGACGAGGGCCGATTCAGTTTTTATATTCGGATAATGGAACGAATTTTAAAGGTGCCGCTTCGTATCTTCGCGATCTCTATAAATTTCTAAACGTTGAATACCGCCCAAAGCTTGAGCAAGAGTGTGCTGAGAATCGTATAACATGGAAGTTCATCTGTCCCAACTCTCCTCATTTTGGAGGCGCCTGGGAGAGTATGATCAAAGTCGTAAAAACGCATCTGTTCCGAGTTATCGGACATCAGTTACTTTCATACGAAGAGCTTAATACTGTTCTTGCGCAAATTGAGTGCTTGCTAAACTCGCGGCCCTTGACAGTATTGAGTTCTGATCCTGCAGAGCCTTCAGCTCTTACTCCGAGTCATTTTTTGAATACCGCACCTTTATTGTCATTACCCGCACCCAAAGTCAAATCTGACTCTACCAGTCTGTTACACAGGCATTCTTTACTGGATAAATTAGTTCAGTCGTTTTGGGACCGGTGGAGGACGGAATACCTTCACGGATTACAAGTTCGTCAGAAGTGGAACACCCCGTCTACGGCTATCGTACCAGGCATGGTTGTAATTGTGATAAATGATAATGAACCGCCCCTTGCTTGGCCATTAGCGATTGTCGAGTCTGTTCATCCTTCGAAGGATGGCGTAGTTCGAGTAGTGACCGTGAGAACTACTAAGGGAACATATCTCCGTCCTGTTGCTCGTATTTGCCCTCTCCCAAGACAATAAATCACGATTATTTTGATTATAATTATTTATCTAAATTAGGAATTAAGTTTATATTTATATATATTAAAAAGGTATTAAACCGCAATATTATATTTATGTATACATTTTCTCGCTTACCAAGTAAGGTTAGTAGATGAGACATGCGCATTGAGCGCATCCTCTCACTTTATATACCGCTTATTTATTTGTTTTCCTTTTACTTTTTATATTACGGTTGTCTTTTAAAGGTGACCCTTTAAGGGCGGGAGGAAATGGTAACGCCAGTTAACAATCTACTTTATCAACATTACATTACATATCGCATTGAGTTCGTCCTAAGTTATATCTACTTTATCAACATGACTAGTGCATATTTTTTGTTTCCTTCCTTCCTTCCCTTTCCTACCGCACGCGCTGCCGCCGAGGTGAAAAAGAGGATCTCGGCGCGCGTCATTATACTAAGTGATATTACGCCATCCGCAACGCACGGCCACCCGTCGCGTCTTATGTACATCAACCGCAAACCGCGCAGGACGAAAATTGAGTTCTCCTGTTTATGTTTAATATTCACCGCATCAGACATTGTGTCTTTGTAACTCATAAAAGTGTGAGACGCCCCCGTAAGGGCAAAGGTGGAGAGTGTGGGACTTCACGAGACTGTTCCGAGAGTGCGTGTGCGACGAACCACGTGGCGAGCTCGCTGTATAGCAGACACTCCAGGAGGAAGGCGCGGCAGCCCTCATCAGGTCAGTGCGTGCTATCCCACCTATTTATTTTCCCCTTTGCCGTATGCACCAAAATTACAGTCCACTAAATCTTTATCGAAGATACCTTAAGTTACTGGCGTCTCCAGTCAGTTTTGATGTGCAGTCATTGTTTACATGCTTACCTGTTTGTTCGCGACGGCCTAACAACGCTAAGAAACGAAGTTATAAAGAATATTGTTTTTTGTATTAATAGTGAAATTACCGACAAAACTGAGTGAAAACGTGTATTAATATAGTTATTTAGCATGTTTATAACTCTTAGTATACATATTTGTATAGAATGTCGTTTTGATAACAAGTGATATAAACAACTTTTATTATATACCAAAAAATCGACCAATCACAGCGCGTCTTATCGTGGAAAAGTTTTTAATTAACTGCGTAATAGTTCATACTAAAATAAGGAAAATAATTTTATGTTCTAAAAGAGTTATAAATATGACATTCAATTAGCATATGGCTTATAGATTAAAGAAGTATAGGGATATTTTTGTATAATTAAACGCATTTCGTAGTTATAGAAAAAACAAAGAATTAATGTACCCAAATATTATGAAAATTTTGGATATTTCGTTTAATAACTTTTTACATTGTTAATATTTTGAGTAACCTTTATGATATACTTATAAAGTACCAGACTACCGATTTATTGATGTATAGCATGTTAGTGTAGCAATTAGTTTTGTATAGAAAATATTGCAATTTATGCCATTTGTATAGTGAAAAGTTTATGCAATAAAGAGGCAAACGGAAAATGGCAAGCGGCTCACTGCAAAGTATTGCCCAAGTCTACCTTAGGGGCTCGGGACCCAGTACCAGTAGTAGTGTGAAGAACTACCAGTGACAGTGAAGTGAAGTGAGTGGTATCCGGTGGTAGCTGAAGTGACTAGTAGCAGTATATAGTGAATAGTGAAAGTGTTAGCTAGCCGAAAAAGGTCGTAACTGACATTCGCAGTTACATATCGTGAAAGTGTTAGCTAGCCGAAAAAGGTCGTAACTGATATTCGCAGTTACATATTATAGTGAAAGTGGTAACTGATATCCGCAGTTACACAAGTGATAAAATCAACTAGTTTAGTTGATAATAGCTGCTAGTCAGTAGTGTTAGAAAACCAGCTACTACCAATAGATCTTTGATACCACCGTACAATTTAAAGAAATCTATCGAAATATACAGTGACCAACCAATAGTGAACAACCGTAGTTTAACAACCGTGATCGATAGTTATAGTTATAAAATTTCGCGACTAATCAATCAGTCGAACCGCTGGCCACTACCTTGCTATTTGTATTTGTTAATCGTGCATTTTGATTTGAACCACAGTCCACAATACCTCAGCGGCACCCACAAAGACGGCGGTGAAAGTACCCACCGGAACCTATAGGTGTAGGACGTGAGCGACTCGCGAAGTATCTTCGACAACATTTACTCCGGAGAGTTTCGCCCGTCCGGCACATTCGTTGGTCCTTCGAGCCGGATATATCCGTTTGTATTTCGGAACCGGGTAAATAGTCACCACCGTATTAAAACCGCAGAATTTTTCAGATTCAAGATGCCGATCACCCGTTCACAAGGAAGGGTAGCCAAGGCGTGGACTGTCGGTCTGGAAGGAGGTTCGTCGGCCAGTAACGCCGCCGTCCACCACCAGATGCCACCACGCTCACTGTCAACGATAGAGGGCGCTGAGGCGCCATGCTGCCCCCCCGAGGGGGGGATACCCCTGCCCGTGCTGACCACTACAGCCCGCACAACGAAGCAGAGGGAACATATAGAAGGCAATGATGACTTTAGCCGTGCATCATCGCCAACAGCCCGGGAAGACACCCACACCGAAGAGCCACCGAGGGGCCACACCGATTGCAGTACGAAGTCAAAGAAGACTGTTCGGCCCAATAGAAGAATTTTGAAGGCTCGTGAAGAAGTGTTGAAGATCAAACTAGAACTTGCGCAGATCTCCTTACAGATGGCTGAAGGAGAAGACGAATCAGACGATTATGATGAAGTTGGTCACTCCAAAAATCCAATGCCACAGAAGCTCAGCCAGGAACCCACCGTTAATGAAGACAGGGGGCTCCTACCGATTGTATCAGAGCTCACATACCAGGATTCCTATCCAGAAGATGTACAAAAGGATCCCAAGCCAAATAAAGCTAGCCAGGAACCTGTCATAAGTGAAGACAGGGGGCTCCGTCTATTTATATCGGAGCTCACGTCCGCTATAGCCGCGCTCGCTGACAAATCAAAGTTAGAGAGTGCGCCACTATCGTCGCATACTTTCGCAGCGTCGAAAGCTATAATGACACTGCCAAGCTTTAGCGGAGCACATACGGAGTGGCTTTCATTCCGTGCCATTTACGAAACAACCCGAGGCTACTTCAATGACATTGAAAACACTGCTAGACTAAGACGAAGTCTACAAGGAAGAGCCTTGGAAACAGTCAGTTCAGAACTTATTGGGCATGCTAAGCCAGATGAGATTATGCGAGAACTGGAGCTACAATTTGGGCGTCCAGATTCAATTGCGCAAGCAGAAACCGAGAAGTTACGAGGATTGGCACGCTGTACAGAAGCGCCCAGAGACATCTGCACATTCGCGAGTAAAGTGAGGGGAAGCGTCGTCACTCTTCGAGCCCTAAAGCGAGATCATTACCTCGTCAACGCAGAGCTGCTACGACACCTCACCGACAAACTGCCAAACTATATACGTGCCCAGTGGTATAGAATCTACACCGAAAAATATGACTCTAGACCAGACCTCGGCTGCTTCAGCGATTTTATTACCGAGCAAGCTCGCTTCTGCAGTGCATTTGCGCCTCGAGAAATTATAAACGAAGCACAAAGCAATCGTTCAGTACATAGAGCACACGCGGCTACTACTAAGCCGTCTCCGAAATGCAGAGTGTGCGGAAAGGAGGGTCACTACGGATCCGAATGTAAAAAATTTAAAAAAACAGATATCAACAAAAGATGGGAACTCGCAAAGCAAAATAATTTATGTTTCCACTGTTTGCGTTATAGAAATCAGACACACAAATGCAAAACAAATAAGTGTGGAATAGAAGGATGCACCGCGACACACAATCGACTTCTCCATAGTAATACAAAGGAGAAGACTGAGGTCAAACAAAAAGAACCTCAAGAAACTGTTGTTAACTCATTCGGTGTGTCAAAGCATCAAGCCTATTTAAAAATAATTCCAGTGCGAGTAATTGGACCGGCGGGAGCTGTAAACACACACGCCCTGCTGGATGATGGGTCAACAGTTTCACTAATGGATGAAGAGATCGCCAAACAAATTGGAGCTAAAGGGCGGTTCGACCCGTTTAAGATCACCGCTATCGGGAACACCACCCTCGATTCACCGGAATCCCGAAGAATTAAAGTATCGCTGAAGAGTCTCCACAGCAAAAGGGTGCCATTCAGAGCACGCACGGTCGCAAGCCTAAACTTGGGGCCACAGACTGTGCGTGCAGTAGACATAGCCAAGTGCAAACACTTGAAAGACCTAAAGGAGCAGCTAATATATGACTCCGGCAACCCAAGGATCCTAATAGGACAGGACAATTGGAGACTTCTGATAGCCACTCAAATCCGTAGAGGTCCACCGCACCAGCCAATCGCCTCGCTCACAGAATTAGGATGGGTGCTACACGGGGCACACACTAAAGCCCCGTATCAGCGCGTCCACGCGGCCAATGAGCTGCACAAGAGCGAGGGAAATATAGATGACCAACTCCGCGAATATTGGAATCTCTCATTATCAATCCGAGAAGACCAGACTCCGACCCAGAGAAGAAAGCTGAAGATATACTAAATAGCAGCACCCGTCAGTTACAAGACGGGTACATAGAAACAGCGCTTCTCTGGAAGGAAAAGGATATCGAGATGCCTGGTAATTATGAAACAGCAATAAAACGGCTCGTTTCCATTGAAAGAAAATTAGATCGAGACGAAGATCTAAAAAGGAAGTATGATGAACAAATGAATTCCCTTGTACAAAAAGGATACGCCGAGATAGCACCGAAAACTAGCACACCGGGAAGAACATGGTACCTACCCCATTTCGACGTCCATAACCCAATGAAGCCAGAGAAGTTTCGAATAGTACACGATGCCGCAGCTAAAACAAAGGGGGTGTCGTTGAACGACTTCCTGCTCACGGGTCCAGACCTACTGCAATCACTACCAAATCGCTGTCTCCGCGGACATAGCCGAAATGTTCATGCAGGTTAAAGTTAGACCCGAAGACAGAGATGCCTTAAAATATCTCTGGAGAGGGGATCGACGTAATGAAGCTCCACAGGAATATAGAATGACGTCGATCATTTTCGGTGCAGCCAGTTCGCCCTGCACAGCCATATTCGCGAAGAACTGGAACGCTAAAAAACACATAGACATGTATCCAGAAGCCGTAGAAGCTATCATTCAAAACCACTATATGGATGACTATCTCGACAGTTTCCAGTCTCTGGAAGAGGCAATGCGAATATCGAAGGAAGTACGCGACATACACAAAAACGCGCACTTCAACTTAAGAAAATGGGTTTCCAACGCACCAGAAGTTGTAAAAGAATTAGAACCTGACCATGAAGCATCTGAGTCAGTCGATCTGGGAAACAAGGAACTTCGGGAGGCTTTTCGAGAAGCCAGTCAACGAGGCATAGTGTGGCGTATTATAACCCCCTCCGCGCCTTTCATGGGAGGAGTGTGGGAACGTCTCATACGGTGCGTGAAGACGGCACTATACACCGTCCTTCATGAGAGACATCCGCATGAGGAAGTATTAGCCACGCTGCTCTGCGAGGTGGAGTACACAGTAAATAGCAGACCATTGACTCACATCTCTGTAGACAGCGACGATGACGAATCCATCACTCCAAATCACTTCCTTTTAGGAGGATCTGCGAGATTGCCGACACCTGGAGTATTTGATGAAAAAGATATGAATAGCAAAAGACACTGGCGACGCTCCCAGATACTCGCTGACATGTTCTGGCAGCGTTGGGTCCGAGAGTATTTACCGGAACTTCAAAACCGGCGGGAGGCCCATGGGCGAGGTCCCAATCTCCAGGTGGGCGATCCAGTCCTCATAGCTGACGGCCAGTTACCTCGTAACACCTGGCCACGAGGGAGGGTGGAAGCTGTTTACCCCGGTGCGGACGGACAGATTCGCACTGTGGAGGTACGCACAGCAAACGGCCTAATCAAGAGGCCAACCAGGAAACTCGTGCCGCTGCCGAAGTAGAAGCAACGTCGCTCACCGAAATGGATGCAGCGCCGCTGTGAGAAAATCGTCGCGACGCTGCACGGTGGGAGAGATGTTCGCGACGGCCTAACAACGCTAAGAAACGAAGTTATAAAGAATATTGTTTTTTGTATTAATAGTGAAATTACCGACAAAACTGAGTGAAAACGTGTATTAATATAGTTATTTAGCATGTTTATAACTCTTAGTATATTTGTATAGAATGTCGTTTTGATAACAAGTGATATAAACAACTTTTATTATATACCAAAAAATCGACCAATCACAGCGCGTCTTATCGTGGAAAAGTTTTTAATTAACTGCGTAATAGTTCATACTAAAATAAGGAAAATAATTTTATGTTCTAAAAGAGTTATAAATATGACATTCAATTAGCATATGGCTTATAGATTAAAGAAGTATAGGGATATTTTTGTATAATTAAACGCATTTCGTAGTTATAGAAAAAACAAAGAATTAATGTACCCAAATATTATGAAAATTTTGGATATTTCGTTTAATAACTTTTTACATTGTTAATATTTTGAGTAACCTTTATGATATACTTATAAAGTACCAGACTACCGATTTATTGATGTATAGCATGTTAGTGTAGCAATTAGTTTTGTATAGAAAATATTGCAATTTATGCCATTTGTATAGTGAAAAGTTTATGCAATAAAGAGGCAAACGGAAAATGGCAAGCGGCTCACTGCAAAGTATTGCCCAAGTCTACCTTAGGGGCTCGGGACCCAGTACCAGTAGTAGTGTGAAGAACTACCAGTGACAGTGAAGTGAAGTGAGTGGTATCCGGTGGTAGCTGAAGTGACTAGTAGCAGTATATAGTGAATAGTGAAAGTGTTAGCTAGCCGAAAAAGGTCGTAACTGACATTCGCAGTTACATATCGTGAAAGTGTTAGCTAGCCGAAAAAGGTCGTAACTGATATTCGCAGTTACATATTATAGTGAAAGTGGTAACTGATATCCGCAGTTACACAAGTGATAAAATCAACTAGTTTAGTTGATAATAGCTGCTAGTCAGTAGTGTTAGAAAACCAGCTACTACCAATAGATCTTTGATACCACCGTACAATTTAAAGAAATCTTTCGAAATATACAGTGACCAACTAATAGTGAACAACCGTAGTTTAACAACCGTGATCGATAGTTATAGTTATAAAATTTCGCGACTAATCAATCAGTCGAACCGCTGGCCACTACCTTGCTATTTGTATTTGTTAATCGTGCATTTTGATTTGAACCACAGTCCACAATACCTCAGCGGCACCCACAAAGACGGCGGTGAAAGTACCCACCGGAACCTATAGGTGTAGGACGTGAGCGACTCGCGAAGTATCTTCGACAACATTTACTCCGGAGAGTTTAGCCCGTCCGGCACACTGTTGAAGACTGCATCTCAATTGTAACTAGAAGGCTGGAAGAAAACAACATGCCCGTAGAATATGCAGTATTACTCAGACACTGCCTTACATCTGGCTACCTATTGTGGAAAGAGGAGTTCTACAAGCAAGTAGATGGTGTGGCGATGGGCTCACCTGTATCTCCCATTGTCGCCGACATATTCATGGAAGACTTTGAGGAGAAAGCCCTGCTTAATTCTCCCATAAATCCAAGATTCTACAAGCGGTACGTAGACGACACTTTCACAATTCTACCTTTAGATAAAGTAACTGCATTTTTAGACCATCTTAACTCTATAAATTCTAAAATTCAGTTCACAATGGAGTTAGAGGCAAACAATGCCTTAGCTTTTCTAGATGTGTTAGTAATTCGGAATCCTGATAACACCTTGAGCCATACTGTGTATAGAAAAAAGACCCATACAGATAGATATTTAAACGGTGATTCTCACCACCATCCTTCACAGTTAGCTACCGTGGGTAAATCTTTGTTTCAGAGAGCACGAGGGATCTGTGATAGTAAACACCTGGCTGCAGAGCTCCACCATGTCAACCAAGTTTTGCATGACAACAAGCTTCGAGTCCCGCGCCTACGTCACAGTGAACGAGTGAAGCCGGCCACAGTCGAGCGTGTACCTGCTGTACTGCCATATGTTAGAGGAGTCA
The DNA here is from genome assembly GCA_036936625.1 of Parnassius smintheus behrii. NCBI lineage: Eukaryota > Metazoa > Arthropoda > Insecta > Lepidoptera > Papilionidae > Parnassius > Parnassius smintheus. Next base: position 38,103,599 of record JAUPFT010000026.1, read on the forward strand.
CTGACAAGATTGGCTACATCTTGAAGCGCGCTTCCATCAAAACATACTTCAAGCCGCTGAAGAAGATTGGTCAGTTTTTACCATCAGTCAAGTGTAATGTCCTTCTGTAAGATGCAGGAGTGTACAAGCTTGATTGTGAATGTGGTCTCTCCTACATAGGACAAACTAAAAGATCAATAAAAACCCGCGTTAAAGAACATATAGCTAATGTGAAAAATCAACGCTCCGGGAAGTCTGCAGTCTGTGAACACGTACAGGATCGCCCCCGTCACTACATCAGATTTGATAGACCGCAAATCCTCGCTAAAGAACACCGATTCCTTCCAAGGATGATTCGCGAGGCTATTTAAATCAAAAAACATCCTAATTTCAATAGAGAAGATGGCTGGGTGCTGCCATCTGTTTGGGATCCTATAATAAATAAAATTAAATCCCAACCCAAGCATACAACTGCAAGACTTCAAGATACCATAAGTTCATACTGCATAGATCGGAACAAAAGTTAAATTTTTAATCTATGGTAACCGCGGTTAACTATGACATATGGACGTTGAACATCTCAGTCCCGCCCGTGACCATGAGTGCTGTAAAGCGTTAGAAACGTCGGGTATTAAAAAGTTAAATATACGCGATAAATTCCGTAAAAACTAGTATTATTTCAATGTGTAGTGTTCGCGTAAATATAAGAAATCAGGGGTATGTATTTATAATTTATATATAAATAGATATTTGTTCTGAAGATAGTTTTTTTTAAGTAAGACTTATAATCAAGAATATGGTGACAATATGTAGTTAATTGGCAACCGAGTGTGTAACTGCAACGTGTCGCGACATTCGAGTGGAGTTGTAAGAATGTCTATTAACCCAATTCATCCCAAGAGTGTCGTAAGAAAAGAACAAAGCAGGTGATGAACAACAGCACATTACTAATAACAACTAGAACACTATAGCTGATGCTTATCAGTTTCTAAAGCGTAGAAACTATTGCAAATATTTACGTGACAAAGCCACGCTGCAGATTTATAGTTGAAGCATAAATGCGCGCTCTCACAGAATATCAGCGTAATGCTGCTGTGTTTCGTATGGTGAGTGTAGATAATCGGAGATCCTTTCTACTGGAATCAGGGATGACAACGCATTCGCATTTTGATCCTTAGTTGAGGATAAAAAATGTGAATGTTTATGACCTGCAGTATCCACTTACCATCATGTGGGAACTGAGCTCGACACACACCGGAATAAAATAGGGGTACGAATATGTCTTGCAATTGTGGAACTCGTATTGGTATTGTTGCGCGCCTAAGTTGACGTCTGGCACTAGCGCCATTTAGTGTCGGGGACCAGAGTGAGGAGAGATGACTAATCTTTCCACCAACAGCGCCCTAAGTTGACGTCTGGCACTAGCGCCATTTAGTGTCGGGGACCAGAGTGAGGAGAGATGACTAATCTTTCCACCAACAGCGCCCTAAGTTGACGTCTGGCACTAGCGCCATTTAGTGTCGGGGACCAGAGTGAGGAGAGATGACTAATCTTTCCACCAACAGCGCCCTAAGTTGACGTCTGGCACTAGCGCCATTTAGTGTCGGGGACCAGAGTGAGGAGAGATGACTAATCTTTCCACCAACAGCGCCCTAAGTTGACGTCTGGCACTAGCGCCATTTAGTGTCGGGGACCAGAGTGAGGAGAGATGACTAATCTTTCCACCAACAGCGCCCTAAGTTGACGTCTGGCACTAGCGCCATTTAGTGTCGGGGACCAGAGTGAGGAGAGATGACTAATCTTTCCACCAACAGCGCCCTAAGTTGACGTCTGGCACTAGCGCCATTTAGTGTCGGGGACCAGAGTGAGGAGAGATGACTAATCTTTCCACCAACAGCGCCCTAAGTTGACGTCTGGCACTAGCGCCATTTAGTGTCGGGGACCAGAGTGAGGAGAGATGACTAATCTTTCCACCAACAGCGCCCTAAGTTGACGTCTGGCACTAGCGCCATTTAGTGTCGGGGACCACAGCGAGGAGGATGATTAACCTTTCGACCAACAGCGCCCTAAGTTGACGTCTGGCACTAGCGCCATTTAGTGTCGGGGACCAGAGCGAGGAGAGATGACTAATCTTTCGACCAACAGCGCCCTAAGCTCGTAACAGTCTCTTAGCTTGCTTCATTTTTACGATTGGTTTCGTTATATTATGTAAATGTATCGTAAGAATCGATTATAAGCGGATGTCTAAAATTTCTCCCTTTTTACTTATAACAAAGTATTCCATCTTAGTCCTCAAGGGTGAAAACGCATCTGCGTTTGAATTCTTATTTAGGTTGCAAATGTTTTAGATTTGTTTATATTATTATTGAAGTAAAGCTTTGAATATAACTATATATACGGATAATATATATACACACACACTCACATATATATATATATATATATATATATATATATATATATATATATATATATATATATATATATATATATATATATATATATATATATATATATATATATATATATATTAATAATTATCTAAAATATAATTTTCTACAAATATTAATGAAATATAATTATACAAGTCAAAAATATTTGTATTAAAGTAAGTCAAAAACATTTGCAAATTTAAACAACGAATTAATTTTAATTAAATAATGTTAGAAACCAATAAAATAAAATTATAAATTCACCTTGTAGTACGGCGAGCAATATAATTATTTAATATAATGGCGGTATTAATTAACATAATAGAGTAATTTAATTTCATTACTTAATTTGCCTGCTTTATTTATTATTGAATCATTTTATCTTAAGTGGATTAACTATAGTCCAAAACCAACATGAAAACGTGGATAAGCTATGGATAGAACTCTTAATATGTTACCCAAGTTCTTTATTTGTATAAGTAATAGTTAATAATGCCGAGTTCTATTTGTATTTTTGTTGATTATGTATGTATATATATATATATATATATATATATATATATATATATATATATATATATATATATATATATATATAATACTGTCCCATAAAAAGAAAAACACCCATCAAACAGAAAAAAATAAAAAAGTGGAAAATTGAAAGAAATAAAAATAATATAGTATTACAATCTTGTAGAACATTAAACCGTATTGCAAATAATGTACAAAAGGAAGGAAACAAAAAAGAGGTAGTTAAAATTTCTTCTGAATATTCAGAATATAAATCAAAAGGGAGATTTTTTAAACAATTTTTTTTTTGAATTTTTGAGATGCTAATTAGGTTTTCATCTGTCGCCTCTTATGACCCTCACAAATTTAATATTTCGCACAAACGATGCATAATATGAAAGTCTAAAAAATCTACATAAGGACCAAATAGCAGAAGAAAGTTACATGTCATTAAACAAAAAATGTTACTCCGGGCGAGTAGTTAAGTATAATAATAATCGTGGCTCGTATGTGTGTCACGAACATAGGGGGAACGTTTTTAAGTACTTTCTATGGTCTCGCGATAAAACCTTCACGGTTCTACCCCCCATTACGTGTGAGCGTGAGTACGCGTAGAGGGCGCTACGAGCATAGCGTGAAGTGGTTCACTCGGAATGTAGAACGTTTTAAAAATAGAACCGTTTTTTCTAATATTAAATTTTAAAGTAGGAACGTACGTTTAACAAGTGTTTGCAGTATGACGGATGATTCCGTCAATTAAATGTGCTTAAGTTAGCTTCAATAGTATTTTAGCTTTTTGGAATATAGCATATTGTATATGTGTAATAATTGCATATTCAGATCAGGCTGACTGTGTGCTAATTTGTCGCTCTTATTCAATAAAAGAAGGTGTGAGGCATTTACCACAAAACAGTACATATAGAATAGCTCCGAACTATCAATCGGAGCGTTGGCCGCTCTCCGGGAAGAACACCTTGCTCGGTGGGAGATCTCCCCTTTTTCTACCACCGCTAAAATGGTGACTAACCGACGTTGATGTAAACCACGCAACCAAAAACCTTCGTGAATTTCAACTTCAAGCTTCATCATCGTCATAAAGTAAAGTACAATACAAACATTTACTACTCATTACAAAGGCATTTTTCGCTCGCCAAGCGTTAAGGTACATCTATCCTACAATTTAACAAGCATATGTCCAGCTGAGGATTTTACGAGATAATGAAAAAAAAGAAGACAGAAGAAGTAATTTCAACTTTAACTTCATCAAATTGTATGTTTATTGGAAAAAACAGGTAAATTAAATTTTAACAATAATTACAAAGCTTCGTCACTTGGGAGTTACGTCGTCGAGATGTGCCGTCAACGAATTCCAAAAAATTAAATAGACGAAGCGATCACTATATATTTTATTGTGGTGAAATAATTATATCTTACATTTGCATTACTTTTTCATCATGCGATCGTGTTGGATTAAGAAGCGCACCCAAGTGTCGTGCGGAGAACCAACATTTATTTACCAGCTTGGTCGACTGGCTTCTCTCGAGGCTGCTGACCCCTTTTACTTTTGAGCCGTGGTAGCTCAGATGGTTAACATCATCATCATCATCATTACAGCCCTTCACAAGTCCACTGCTGAACATAGGCCTCCTCCAAGCAATGCCACAAAGCAAGGTCCTGAGCCACCTGCATCCATCGACTTCCTGCATGTCTTACCAGGTCGTCACTCCATCTAGTGGGGGGTCGCCCTACACTACGCCTACCGGTACGAGGCTGCCACTCGAGAACCTTTCTTCCCCATCGGTTATCGGTTCTTCGAGCTATATGGCCGGCCCATTGCCACTTCAGCTTACTAATCCGTTGGGCTATGTCGGTCACTCTGGTTTTACTGCGGATATCCTCATTTCTGAGTCTATCACGCAATGAAACTCCGAGCATAGCCCTCTCCATAGCTCGCTGAGCGACCTTGAGCGTCCTCATACGGCCAGCAGTGAAGGACCATGTCTCAGTTCCGTAAGTCATCACTGGCAACACGCACTGGTTATACACTTTAGTTTTCAGAGATTGAGGTATACCTGACGAGAAGATGTGTCGTAATTTCCCGAACGCTGCCCAGCCGAGTTGAATCCGTCGATTGACCTCTCGGTCGAAGTTGGACTTACCTAGTCGGACTATTTGTCCCAGGTAAACATACTTGTCAACAACTTCGAGCATAGTGCTCCCAACAACTACCGGCATAGGTGTGATAGATGGTTAACGCTCGCTGTAAATATAACAGAACACGAGTAACCCAGGTTCGATCCCCGCCGGCACCAATGAAATTGTTAATTGCAATCTTAAGTGCTGATTTACCACATGCTCGGCGGTGAAGGAAAATGTCGTGAGGAAACCCGCATGTCTGAGGAATAAGAAAAAAAATATTTCGAAGACATGTGTAATTCGCCAACACGCATTGGGGCAGCGCGGCAGACACTCCTTGCCCTAAAACCCTCTCAGAAATGAGAGGAGGCCTGTGCCCAGCAGTGGGACGTATATAGGCTATAATTACTTTACTTTAATTTACTTTGCATTACTTTTTATTCTCACCCAAACGTTAAAAGTCTGAATCTCTATTTTTGTAGCTCAGTTATTCTGTGTTTAATGAAAAATGAAAAAAAAAACTAAAACAACAACAGTATTTACTTAAAAACTTCACAAATACCATCAATTAGCAAAAGTCACTTTTAACACTTCTTTTGTTTCCTCATATAGGATAGGGTGACCAACTATTTCAATATGATTAATTTTGCAGATGCATATTTTTTATTTATAATCTTACAATGTTTTACGACTTTATTATAAATTCGTCTTTTGCTGAAGTCGCGAAAACTTTGCGCAAATTTCGTATTGACAGCAGGTTTGGATAGTTTGTGTACCCTGCAATTTGTCAGTAGTTTGTGGTCATTAGAAGATAATACGTATTTATGTACTGCTAAAGACGTATTCAGCACAAAGAGTTGACGTACAGTATGTACTCCGGCATTTTCGTATGCGCTTGCTGTAGGGTATCTGTATGGTTTTCCTAGCATTGCCTTAAAACTGCCCGCTGTGCTCTCTCAATCTATATTAAATATGTTTTGGATGCACATAATCCATTTAGGATTAATATTTCGTTCGATTGTTTGATACTCCAACGTGTATTGAACACACAGAATATACTGACAAAAGCCGTGCCGTGCCGTGCAAGCGAAGTTCATCGCCATAAAATCCTTTAATGTGTTCACCGACAGCGGAGAGAAGTGGCTTTGCCAAAAGTTTCGAAGTCTGCTGTGTTAAGTGGACTGTTTGCTACTTCGTTAGCATCCTTCTATAATAAAAAAAAACAAAAGATGACCCTGTGCTCGCCACGAGATATAACGAAATACGTTCTTTAAAAAACCTCAACAACTCGCATTAATCAAGAACAGGAAAATCACTCTGTCTTAGCATTTTCAGTTGTTAACAGCAGGATCTCATAATAGTAAGAATAGTAGGTCATTTTTATGACATTATTGATTTGCCATCGGTTCAATTTTACAAACCGAGGGTAGATGTATGTAATCTATGGACCACAGCAACCGTGGTAGGAATACGCTCTCACAGACTCAGCAGCCCAATACTACTATCTTTCGTATGGTGAGTGTAGAGAACTGGTGACCTGTTTACTGGAAACGAGTCTTGCTATTTTAGTCAGGGGTAACAACTCATTTGTATTTTGTTTATTAACATAGGAAAAATGTGGATCAAATAGACTATATGCTCGTTAGTCACCCTTAATATGAAAATTAGTTAACCCTGCAGGCTATCTCTGAAACTCACCGCTAATTTTAAATCTAAATTGCTCATTATTTAGAAAAGCCACGTTTTTTTTTTCAAAGTTGACACACATCAACTGATTTTGATGTGATTTACGGCAATCGACGCAATTTTTTCAGTGTAACATAAAAGCCAATTACAAAAAAATAACGGAAGTTATTTTGAGAAAACACTTATTCGAGATTTATTTCTACAACGATAACTCTCGAATTAATTAGATACAGTCCACGGCAATCGACATAGTTTTTTGAGTATAGCTAGCTGATAAGTTTGTATGAATGATTTTTGAAAATTGAAATACCTGAATTTTTCAGGTTTTCTTAGAATAAATCGATCTAAATTCACAAAAAATCTAAGTTCAGCGAGGTTCTTTCAGTTACCGTAAACTGATTTTCGATCGGACACTCCATTACAAAGTTATATGATGTAAACACACACACACACACACACACACACTCACACACACACACACACACACACACACACACACACACGCGCGCGCGCGCGCGCACGCACGCAAGCACGCACGCACGCACACACGCCAGCACGCACTCAAGCACGCACTTATGCACTTACGCACGCACGCCCGCACGCACGATCGCACACATACGTACAGAAATAATATACGGACATACGGATATCGTCGCAAAAATGTAGAATAGATTAACCAGAATAGCTTCCTAGGAACTCTATCTTCAAAAACCGGGCTGAAAACAATAACTTTACGATTTTTTTGAAAATCATTGATTTTTATAGCGGTAAGTTAAAAACATCAAAAGGAGAATTGCATGCTATTTGTTCTTACAGTTCTATAAGTTATATAACTAAGACTTGTTTTCAAAACTATTAAAGTAAGCGTTCCGATTTAATGTCCATTATAAAAACAGCTTCTATTCAATACCATTATATTAAAAGCATTCAGCAGTTTTATTTTTATCGGAAGTACTAAAAGGTTTGCTAAATATTTTATTTTAAGTGAATTCATTTATTCATTCATTCATTACAGCCCTTCACAAGTCCACTGCTGAACACAGGCCTCCCCCAAGTAATGCCACAAAGCACGGTCCTGAGCCACCTGCATCCATCGACTTCCTGCACATCTTACCAGGTCGTCACTCCATCTAGTGGGGGGTCGCCCTACACTACGCCTACCGGCAAGTGAATGGAGTGTTTTAATTATTAAAAATATTGAATCAACCAAGGAAATGGTAATTGAGGTAGCTTAAGTTTACCGTATTAGTGGCTGGCTAATCTGGCTATATGACAACGACACAGTCTATCAACCTATTCCGTCTTGTTGTTGGCGAAAGAGCTGGTTATGAATAAATAATTCTAGAGAAAATCTAGTAATAAATGATACGCATCCTTTACGCCTTGATTTGCGTATGAGAAAGAATTGATATGGTTATGATTTCACCGTCCTTTTACCATGTAGTAGCGATATAATGCACGCAGTACACGCATCTCCCACTAACTTTCCGGTTGGCTGGTAAAAAATGCCATATGGCATTAAGTCCGCCGTTTGTACCTTTAGTAAAATAAAGTGTAAATAAATAAAATGAATAAATAAATATAAGGGAATCTACTTCCCCATATTATCCGGTAGGTATCGCAAGATGCAACGCAGGCAAATTGAGTCAGGAGTTGGGCCACAACATCTTCCTGATAACAATTTAGAAATAAAGCTGCGGTGCGAATTGCATTATTTAATTCCATCAGCCAAACCATCGGACAAACAGACTTTCGGCCAGTATAAACCCTTTAATTGTTGACCACGTATTCGAACCAAACGGTTGCTACATCGTTCGTCATGCGTACAGCAAAGGAGTGGAATAAGTTGCCAGCATTAAATGTTCAAGGCAAGTGTGAATAGGGTTTTGTTAAGTCAGTGTGCTTCATCGTCTTAAGCTACATCACCACTTACCATCAGGTGGGATTGTAGCCAAGCGCTGGCTTAGAATAATATTTTTTAATAAAATTCAGCATTCAATTGCTTCCTTTATAGTTTCTATAAAGTCTGGCGGCCTGCCAGTAAGTCTATAGGTGTCTCTCTTTTGCCACCGCTAGTACATCCATCACAAAAGCCATCGTAGTATTTTTATAGAAATGATAGCTACGTCTACCTTGTACATTAATAATCAAAATGCAGATGCGTTGTGTCCACTGAGGACGATATATATATATATATATATATATATAATGGTAGTAAATTACAACGTTCTTTTTCGTAAAATTTATTCAATTATTAGAAAACCATATTTTATACATGAAAGCTATGCTGCAGTACATTAAGTCACTAGCGTAATGTGGGTCCGAGGAAGCACCATGCACACACCGAATACTTACGTATTTTACGTAGAAGTATAATATTGTGTTGCTTCGTATGCAGTGTAAATAGAACAAGATACCGAAAAAAATGCTAGCTATAATAATAGCGAATAGCTCGGAATTTCTTTGCGTTGTAAAATCTGTTACAAGAATATCCTCGGAAATTATGTCGAACTTTGTAGAAGTTATATCCACTGATGAATAAGGTGAAATGACAATGGGCTAACAATATAGATTGAAAACACGTCATACTAGCAAGTGCAGTGTTTGGCGATCCCCTACCAAATCTAGTGACGACCTCGTGAAACATGCTAGTAGTTGATGGATGCATTTCACTCAGGACTGTATTTTGGGAGACATGATATATTTGTAAGGTGATGTTGATGACGGAGATGATTTACATCTTTGAGCTGTGCCGCAGGAGTGAGTTGTTAGAAAAACTTAGGTAATACTCGCCAGCACCACTTTAACAGCTCATTGAAGTTTAAACAAAGAATTTTTATAGGTACTTTATGTAAACTTTTGTCATAGAAGATGGAGCAAACGAGCATGCGGCTTAGTACCTGATAGTGTCTACCGTCGCGCATCAAAAACTGAAAGACTTGTTTTGTTACAGGTGTGAAGCCGGCCTTTTAAAAAGGAGTAAGTCGTATTAATCCGGAAAGAAGTAGTCAAAACATAATTATTTTATATTTGGAAATCTTAAATTGTGCTAATCAGGGAAGACTGAACACAAATGCACATTACAATTATTCGCTGAGCACACCAAAAACAATGAAGCGATCCCTTTTCCGGGCGAAGCCACGTCAAAAATGAAGAAAAATACAAACGAAGCGGAGCAAGATAAAGACTTAAAAAGTAATCCCGCATGAAGTAGTGACAAAAATTAGTGAAAACACCAAGTTGTTTCGTCAGCGACATTTCACTTTGGTGAATATCGGAAATAGAGACCTGAAAATCAGACCGACCGATACTTCAACGGCGCGCTCTTTTATATTAAACCAGGTACACAGTCCACTTGAGGGTAAGTGGATGCTGTGGTTCATAGAATTTTAATTCTTAATCGAAATACAGATGTGTTGCCATCCCTGAGTTCTGAGATGGAATGTAACTCGTCTCCAGTAAAAAGGGTCTCCGGTTCTCTACACTCACAATACGAAACACAGCAGCATTTACATTATGCATATATTATTTTACGCTAGTATTCTGTAAGAGTGTGGTTGACCAATTTAAGCTGCAGCTATAAAACGGCTGCAGCTGGGCTCTATCACACATACTTGTATTGGTCTTTTATAGCGATTGAAGATAATGAAAGACTTTTTTTTTAATTTAATAGAAAAACGTTGACAGGCGAACACACAGCCCACCTGATGGTAAGTGGATGCTCTTTCCTGTAGACATTAAAATATATCCGCGATTAGGAACAAAACTACAGATGCGCTGTTACCCGTGACGACTATAATGAAATGCCTTGTATACAGTAAAAAGTTTTTTTCAGTTTTCTACGCCCACCATACGAACACAGCAGCATTCAGCTGCTATTTTACGTTGGTACTCCGTGAGAGCGTGGTGCTCTCCAGTTCAGGCCGACCCATTCGTACTACGACCATAATATAGTTGCAATATCGCACTACATAAAATAACAATTAAAAATAAAATTTTATAAAAATGCTAACTAGTTTAAATAAGCTACACGAAATACATTCTATTCAGTGTTGAAATATACAAAAAAACTTTAGTAATTCAATAGCTTGGTAACTAATAGCAGTCAACTAGTGTAAAGACAAAAGGCGAACACCTGTAGACGTGGTTGGCAAGCAGCCAAACATTTTGTACTTTGTACTCGTAATTGCACCTGATTGACGCTGTAGGTAAGCTATGTGAAAGTAAGTTATGTCTCATATGAGATTTTTCTTTCTTTTATAAAATTATTACTACCAAATTAAGGTTATACCTCGAAAATTGGGTGGTTTTTCCATTTAATATATTTTTTAAAGTTTTATAGATTAAAAACCAAAAGGGGCATGCCCAGTCTTCATAGACACTTCGGCCATGAGTGCCCACATATAAAAGCATATAGATATGATAATATGCAATTAAAACAATGAAATGGTAAAGGAATTGCTTTAAAAAAAGTCGGGGTTTTGAAAATATTTGAAGTTTTTATTTTCACAAATGCAGTTTTTTTAACAACTATTTTTATCGATTTTATCGCGTTTTATTTCTTTGATTTTTAATTCCAGACATTTCGGGTGCTTTCCAGCACCCATGGTTACGGCAGACTGAGGTGACCGACGTCCCAATGTCAGTGTTAACCCGGAGTACCTTCAGATTTTTAATTTTTATTTATTGTCCGATCTACAGAATGAACTTACTGTGTCTAGAAGTCTTGCAGTGGTATGCTTGGGTTTTTAATTTCATTAATTACCAGGGTCCTAAGCAGGTGGTAGTAGCAAGCATCCTTCCTAAAAAAGAATTTATATATTAGATATTATATAGAATTTATATAATAAAATACACTTTACGACTAATAGTGATGACTTGCAATTCTAGCCCTAAGTAAAGATCAGCTAGGGCTTAACTTTATTCCTTCCATAATGCTGCTCCTCTGGTTATTACAGAGTTCTATCCGGTAGCAACCATTAAATCTTATATGCTCACCATAATAGTAGCGAGCTTGCTTTAATTGGTATGTGACACAAGCAATTAATATTAAGTCGCTGTAAGTTAAAACAGGAAATTCCCTAACATTTTAAAGTCTACATTTATATTTCTAAAGTCTGCCTGCCCTAGCTCTATTTAGATTGTTTTCCCTAGCATACTCAGAAAAATCATTATTTGTCTCCATATTTTGATGAACTATTTCAAGTATTTGAGCCGCATCATCCCTGTCCCTTATTTTTGTGTGGAATTTATTAACTATAGCAGAAGCCACAGCAGTCTATCATCAAATGTGTAGAAGCCCTGTTAAAGTAATTTTGATGAAATATTTTAAATTCAGTTTTAAAAATGCCATTCACCACCTCTACTACCCATATCGACACATAGTCACGGCTCTGGATTTATTAGCATATCTTGTCATTAACTGAAATTCACCATCTGCTGGAGACATTTCTGCGACCCTTAGACATCCACATCTATCCTCGATTACAAATCAAAATGCAGATGCGTTGTCACCCGTGAGGACTAAATCATTTTCTCGTTTCCAGTAAAAAGGGTCTCCGGTTCTCTACACTCACCATACAAAACACAGCAGCATTAAGCTACTATTTCACGCTGGTATTCTGTGAGAGGGTGCTCCTTCCCCGGTCGAGCCGACCCATTCATGCTACAACTATACTTCTAATATAACTGCAGCATGGCTCTACCAAGTATAACACACATACATAGTACTTGTCACTATGTATGTTTGTTATCGCAAAATGTAGTTAATCACAAAAGAGACATACTTGCAATGCTGATGGAACTGTTACAACATGGTAAAAAGTATTGTGCTTTTATATAATTAGTTAGCAGTACACTGTGTGATGTATGATCTAAGCTTTGTTGTTCTGGGTGCAATACATTACTCACTTCAGATTGCAACGAGGATGGACTAGATGATTCAGATGGTTCCCGTTCTGCAGTTGAACATGATGCTGTTCTATCAGTTCATTGCCAGCAATTATGATATACACGGCATGACAACTGAAATAATGTAAAATACAAAAAATGAAGTCAAAGTGAAAAAATAAAAATAAAATAGATTTATTTCAAACTCAAATATAAATAAAATATTTATCAAGTTAAATGTTACTGCACAAGGACGGATTTAATGCCCTATATTATTTAATAATTAAGGACTGACAGACTACCAGCAGTCCAAAAACAATGAAAAATCAACTGTCTCCTTTCTTGGTAGTTGATAAAACTGGTTAATCTCATAAATAAGCTAGTATGTTTGTCAGATACAGCTAGGGCAGATGTGAAAAAATAAAACAAGTTCTTGAGTTGATATACAATCAGTGTAAAAACATGTATAATTATCAGATATATGGATCACATTTAATAAATTGAAATGTTAAACATGTTAAACACTTACCTCACGTAGCGCAAATAATTCCTCACGTGGAAAATCGAAGACAAACAATGTGTGTGATCTTATTCTCTTAAGTGTCAGTGCCACAGCTGATGTATAGATGTTCAAGACGAACTATTGGTGCATTTTGCGAGTGCCACACTACACGTTCACTGTACTCGAAACTTGTACCTAATAAAGAAGCTACAATTATTATATTGATATTATTCAAGTAAACTCAGTTATAAAGCATTTCTTAGAGGAAGACATACCACATCGTGATATGTACCAACTATTTACCTGCTGTGTTCGAACCAATTGTTGAGAGATCAACAATTGCATTTTACTTTTATAACAAAACAATAACATGATAACAACACGTAATTTAATTCTTGTGACATAACAGTGACAGCGGCCTACCTGTCGGATACGATGTTGCCACTTAACGGTCATAAAATCTATGGAATGATATCGATTTTTATTCGATTAATAATATCATAAAAAGAATAATCTTTGACGCGTTTTAAGTTCTGCACGCTTTTTAAAATATAATTTCCTTTATTTATTGAAACTCTATTTCAAATGTATTTTTAAGAACAGTTAGCTTGTGCTGTATTGTTTTGTTATGCTTTAGAGAATTCGTGGTAAATCAGCTGGAAATTAACTTCTTGAATTATCATAACATGATTCCATTTTAAATGTTATGTTAAAAACAGATAAGAATAACAGTTAACTTGTGCAGTAGCGTTTTGTTATACTCTAAAGAATTCTTGGTAAATCAGCTAGTAATTCGCTTGTTTAATTATCATAACTATAAATGTGAAGGATGTCAATGAATTCAACCGAGCCTATAACAACGGTTGTTTTAGTTTTTAATGGTTGACTGCCGCTTTTGATGACTTGAAATTAATAAAAACCTATTTTGCGCAATAAGTTTTTTCTCTTTGGTAATGAATAAACCACAGAAACCCCTTTAATGTATAATAGTCCTTTTTTTGATACAAGTAGCACATTTTAAGGAACCGCAAAAACAACTTTGTTATTTATACAAACACTATGAAAAACAAAATAATTTGTTGCTGGCGATAATGACAGTGGTATTTTGACTCGATTTAAAATATATGCTTGTTACTACTGAACTCTTCATGGGCCTGCGAGTCCGACTCGCACTGAACCACTTTTTTTCAACATTTAGTTTTATTCTAATAAATAGTTTTTTCGTTTAAGCGGAGCTCTTTTACTTTAGGTTTATTACCTCTTTATCTACAATAATCAATCTGAGTAAGTACAGTGTGTAAATACGATTCTTAAATTGTAAAAATAATAATTGGATTTGAACATCTTAGGTAGGTATTTAGTTTTATTTATTTAGAAAATATTAATCTCGCAATTATTTATTGTAATAATATAATTTATCACACAGCTAACGCCCTCATTAGCAATGTAATGGTGAAAGAATTTTCAAAATCGGTCTAGTAATTTTTGAGATTAGCCAAAAAACGTATTCATTGAAAGTAGCGCCCTCAATAATAAAATTAACCCTATATTAGATATCTAAAATTATACATAACAATCTAGTGGTGAAAGAATTCTTAAAGTTGGTCAAGTACTTTACGAGTTAAGCGAATAAAATATTCTTTGATAGTAGCTCCCTCAATAATAAAATGCATCCTACGTTTTAAGCACCATAGCAAAAAACGATTCAACATAGCCTAATCCGCACACACAGTAAAAACATAACAATCCTTTTTCGTCTGTAGTCGGTAAACATTTGGTTAATAACGGTTGCGTATCGACTGCTTTGGATAAATATCCATTGTCAACGGTTATTTTAAACCTATATCATAACATCGTAATAATTATCGAAAGATCATATAAGCATTGTAATAATGACACCATAAGTAATCGATTGAAAAGGGGAATCGATTTTTTAATGATTTTTGTGATTGGCAACATTTTTTATTTTATTCACTGACTAATGAATTACGTATTTACCTAATTTTATTTTTATCTTTTCGGTACTTTTAATTTGTGCAAAAATATTCCCATTGTTTTAGGATAAATGAATACCGCGATTAATAACCATAAATAAAGATATATTTTTTTAACAAATGCACATTGTTGGGCGTTCGATGGCCTAATATGGGCATCCCCCTTTTGGTATATGATTTCTAACTATATGACCTTGGATTACACAAAAGGAAAACACGATATCATGTAATTTTCTCGATAGAAAAAATTACAAAGTTGGCTCCAATTATTTACATTTCTTAGTGACACCACAATATTATAAGAATAAGTTCATGGAATTATTTTTAAGGCATAGTAAATAATCATATCTAAGTTCTCATAAACCATTTTTTTAATCCATAGCGAAGTTTTGTTAAAATAAATTAAAATAGTTGTTTGGCGCTTACTTAGTTTTTTTCCGAACGCTTGCTCGGTATGGCTATCTCATAATTTACGTATTATGAAATCATTGCATTACTTTTATTTTGAAACTCCTTCAGTCATCCGTTAGTGTGGTTTTACAGTGACGCTTTCGCCAGCGCGATTGATGAGCGTCGCGAGCCACGAGCTTTGCGTCTCTTGGACCGTTACATAGTGTAACCAACACGCGCGGATGGCCCGCGCTGGCGGCATTCAGCCGCTGTAAACCGCGCGACTCTAAGCTCGTTTTATAGTTTCGAGCGGGTCATCCGCGCGTTTAGGGGCCGCGCTTACCACACGCGCTGGCAAAAGCGTCACTGTAAAACCACACTTAGCTTCACCGACAAAGGAATAAGCTACGCCCCCAAAACTGTGATTCATTTTCAAGGTATCCTCTTAAGGGACAATGTAACTCAGCCTTAAAGATAAAGATAAAGATAAAGATAAAGATAAAGATACATTTATTGCATAACTGTGTACAATAAGATCTTAGTACAAAAACATATAGTTTTAGGCTCAACAGTTTACCCATTTCGGGTATGCAACAATAAAGAAAAAATAACTTTTAAATTTACTACATACTAACATTTATTTTATTAAAATACTCATTGAGATTGTAAAAAACATTTTCAATTAACAATTTCTTTAATTTTTTTTTAAACATATTTCCATTTAATTGTTTAATAGCTGGTGGTAAATGATTGTATACACGAATAGCAGTAATGTAGGTACTTTTATAGTAAATCATATTTTTAATAATAGGTAAGCTTATATCATATTTATATTGATTGCGAATGTTTTTCTTTGAATCATATTTCAAATTAAAATATTGCATATTGTTTTTAACAAATAAACATAACTCTAGGATAAAGATTCCAGTCAGTGTTAGGAAACCCTTTGTTCTGAAGACATCTCTTAATGATTCAGTACTATGCATGTTGTATATTGTTCTAAGACATTTTTTCTGGAGAACGAATGTGGATTGTATATCTGTAGAGTTTCCCCAGTATATGATACCGTAAGTTAGAAGTGGATAAACGCTTCCAAAATAGGCATTTCTAGTAACACTTATATTTGTAGTCTCTGCCAGGATGGACAATGCGTAACACGCACTGAATATCTTTTTGTTTATTTTTGCAATATGTGCCTTCCAGTTTAGATGTTGATCTATTTCGACTCCTAGAAAATTTATGTTCATTACTTCTTCGACCGCTATATCGTTCACGGTTATATTTAATTTGGCGGGTACACTTTTGTAATTTCTAAATTGTACGAGTTTGGTTTTTGACATGTTTACTTTTAAGTTTATTGACTGTAGCCAATCAGTAACTGTTTTTAATGTTTTGTTTATTTCCTTTTCATAATCAGATTCATTTAAGTCATCATTAGAAATAAATATAGTTGCATCATCGGCATACATTACGCATAGGTGTGTAACTATGTTTGGGAGATCATTAATATATAATAAAAATAAAGGAGGCCCCAATAAACTGCCCTGGGGTACACCCAGTATTACATTTTCAAATTCAGATTTAACTACCTCAACCATTTTTGTAGATTCATTATATATCTCAAAAACAGTTGCTTGCATTCTATTATTTAAATAATTTTCTATTAATTTAAGTGATAGTCCCCTTATTCCTATGCCTTCTAATTTATTAAGCAAAATATCATATTTTACACAGTCAAACGCTTTTGACATATCAATAAAGAGAGCAGAACATTGTTTTTTATCATTGATTTTATGCCAAATGCTATTAAATAGTTTATATATTGCCAGAAATGTAGTTTTGTTCTTTTGAAATCCGAATTGGTTTTTATTTAGAATATTATTAATATCTAAAAACTTTGTGATTCTGATATAGATTACTTTTTCAAATATTTTAGAAAAACTTGGTAACAGTGCAATTAGTCTATAGTTATTTATGTCGTACCGTGATCCTTTTTTATATAATGGCTTTATGAGAGCTTTTTTCAAGGAATTAGGAAATTCTCCTGTTTCCAACATTATGTTTATGATATATACAAGCGGGTCAGCAATAAAGGATATGCTTTCTTTGATTACTCTAATGGGTATATTATCATATCCACAGCTGGGTTTGTTTTTTAATTTTTTAACTATGTCTATTATTTCACACTTATCTACTGGATAAAGGAACATACTTTTCAAGTTAGAACTGTGTTGTGGCTTATGATTATTTGGTTTTAATGTGCTAGAGTTTTGATTAATATAGTGATGATTGAAAGTACTTGCTAGTTTTGTAGGTGACTTTATAACATTGTCGTTTTGCACTATGTAGTCTATTGTAGGCTGAATTACATTTGTGATTTGGGTTTGTCGTTTAATTAATGTCCAGGTTGCCTTAGTTTTGTTTGCACTATATGAGATATATTTAGCATTAGAGATTCTTTTAGACTCTTTTATTACACGCTTTAGGATTTTACAGCAGCGAACGTATTTAATTTTTAATTCCTGTGAGCCACTATTTTTTGTTTGAAGGTACATTTTACGTTTACTCTTACTTGAGACTATGATACCTTTGGTTTTCTAGGATGTATCTTTTTTATACCATATTTTAACTTTTTCATTTGGAATACAAAGATCAAATACAAGTTTAAATAAATGAATGAATTCTTCATAAGCTCTGTTTACATCATTATAGTGATACACGTCCTCAAATTTTATTTGAGAGATGTATTTTAAAAATATTTCGATGTAATAATTTATGTTACGTTTCATTTTGTACCAGTATTTTTTTCTGAAACTTACACTGCAAGGTATCTTTATAACTTGGCCTGTATGGTCTGATATACCCAAATCCCATATTTCAGCTTCGTATTTACGAATATTTGTGATGATGTTATCAATGCAGGTTCCAGAGTGTGATGTTAATCGTGTTGGCTCATTTAAAGTTAGGTGCAAATTATATTTTTTTAAGGTGTTTTTAAATAACTCACTTTTGCTGGAACAGATTAGTGTATCTATATTATAGTCACCCAGAATAAATATTTTTTTATTCATGGATCTTAATCTGATAGTAAGTTTAAATAATAATATCTCAAGTTTTTCAATAAACAGATTAATATTACCGTTGGGCGTTCTGTACATACATAATATATACCAATTTGTTTCTGGAATCATTATACCACAACACTCAAAGTGATTTTCAACAGCTAGTTCGGAGATCCAGTCAATTTTTTTGTAGTTAATTGAGTTTTTAACATAAATACATACACCACCTCGAGATTTATTTTTTCTTGAGAAATAAGTTGCCATTTTCTAGTTTGATAACTGTAGTATATCTGCATTTTTATCTCGAAAGAATGTTTCACTTAGACAAAGAACGTCAACGTTTCTTGAATCTACTAACAATTCTAAATCACCAATTTTTGATCTTATGCCTTGTATATTATTGTGTAGTATTGTAAAGTTGTCAGTCTCGAAATAAATGATTTTCCGTTTGAGTTTCGACTGATAATAAATTAGGTTGCAGTAACAGATCTGTTTGCGTGGAAGTTGATATTGTGTTTTTCTTAATATTTTGCCTATTAGACTCGATGTACTGTTTATAATTATAAGAATAATTTAAATGCAATATTTCCTTTAGAACTAATCTACATAGTATCACAAAGAATGAAGTATATGGGACTTTATAATCTATGTTTATATATATACTGTGACTAAACTGGGAACAAATGTGGTGGAATGTTTCACAAAGTTTTATCTCACTTAAGAATCTACCTCTATTAGTGTTACAGAGTAATACGTTCGTATGTGCTAGTTTATCCAAATGAAAATATAGGGTTGATTGTAACCTTAATGGATCCTTATCATTATTACCGCACACAATTACAACATAATCGAATTTATTATAGTCTTTACATAGTTCAAGAGATGATTCAAGTAGTTTGTCAGTCGTTGCACCGGGTTTACTTAAAGTTGTCACGGTGAAGTTAGTTCCGATTAGATTTTGTAGCATGTTTCTTATACGTGTATGTCCGTCCGAAAATATAAGAACTCTATTCCTGTAACATATTGTTTTACTAAAGATTGGGTTTACTGTTGACGGGGCTGATGTTGACTGTGACTCTGTCATGGGTTGATTATTTGCTTCACTTTCATCATTTTTCTCTCGCTGAGGCGTTTCTAATGCAGAAGAATTGCATGTCTTCTCCTTATGTTGAGTGTTCCTAATCGGATTCTTTGTAGTGTTCTCAAGGTTGATATTCTTATAACATATTGTTTTATTAAAGATTGGGTTCACTGTTAAGGGGACTGGTGTTGACTGTGACTCTGCCAGGGGTTGATTATTATTTGCTTCACATTCATAATTTTTTTCTCTCTGAGGCGTATCAAATGTAGGAGAATTGCATGTCCTCTCCTTATGTCGAGTGTTCGTAATCGGAGTCTCAGTAGGGTTCTCAAGGTTGATATCCAATTCGCTATAACTCTCATTTAAATTTAAGGTAGTTTTTATAGAGTCACATTTTGACTTCATAGATTTGTTGCGTTTTTTTGAGGATAATTTACTGTTATTAATACTGCAAGAATCCGAACACAGTAACTTAAGTCTTTCTATTTTAGTTGTTTGAGAAGTAATTATTTGTTGAAGAGTGTGGTTTTCCAAGTTCAAGTTGTCAACCTCATCCTGGGTTCTTTGTAAATCCATTCTTAGTTGCATTATTTCACTTTTCAACACTTCCACTTCATGATTAAGCAATATCTTCGATAAATCTGGTAAGCTTTGTGCGCTGTCTGATAGATAAATGCTTGAAGAGGTGTTTAAGGAATTATTCTTATGGCTGCTGTGACTGCTTTCACCTTTTGGCTGTTTGCGTCTTTGCGTGATGTTTCTATCGCCGGAATCCATTATTAATATCAACGTAAGTAAAGTGTTTTAAAAGATTGTAAGATAGTTGATCGGTCACGCACTCTGCGGAACTTGAGTTTATACGTATGTATGCTATGTTATTTATTGCTAGTTTCTGTGTTCATTTATGTGCTCTTTAACAGTTAGAATCGCTAGAATTATTACAGAATTACCTAATTATTAAATTTTATTTCGTTATGACAAAGAGTCCAGGCACGGTGATATTATCTATACCAGGGTTCTTCTTGGCAAATTCGTTATTTATAGTCTTAATGTTTAAAGGCAAGGGGAATTTTTATCTTCAATCTACTATTTTAAATTTTTTAAAGACTCACAAAAAGATCCTTCAATTATCGAGATACGAACTCACGGTTTCTCGTGCGATGCCTTCAATTGTCCTGGCTTCTTATATACTAGAAAAATTGATATTACAACTAATATACATTTAAAATCGTATAGTTTTGTTAAAACTAGCGAGCTGTCCAGGCTTCGCCCGTATCTATTAATGTGTGATTTTGATTACTGACAACTAAAAATGATGATCTCGTCCTCGGTGAAGCTGATCATCAGTATCTGCTCCAGGGACCTCTGGTCCATGACGTCCAATTTTTGTTGAACAAAGGCCCGGAACTCGTTCACTACGACGGTATCGGAACGTTTAGGTTGACACGCCATTTCGAATTATTTTCGAATAATTAGGGCCTCATATATTTTACAAAAAAGAAAACAATAATTCTGGATTAAAATTTTCTTGAACCATTAATTTGCCCTTTGCCCTTGAGCCTGTGACTCTGCGAAGTGACAATGCCAAAGATGCCTACTAAATTTATTGTTTTATTGGCGTCCGTAAAGTAGGGTGGATATGATTGGAATTTCAATAGATTTTAATTAATTTATTTATTTAATTAAAAACTTGTGTTTTAATTTTCTGTAAAATATCAGTACCATAGGCTTTAACTCCGTTCAAATGTTCCTCCACAACACCCTGTTCTTTTTCCAGACGGTAAAACAGATCAGCCCTGGCTTTTTCTCCATCCGTTCAAGTTCATATGAGACCTTCACTGGGCATGGGCTTTTCTTATTGTACGAAAGATTTACCAAAATCCTCACGCTTGGCGAGACGACTCGTTACCAGTACCAGATGTACCTTTGATGCCCATCGCTGATCCGGATATATACATCCAACATATACCTATTGCAGGACATACGATTTGGCATTGGAATAGTCAACTCTTATTATAACCACAGTCCGAAACAGTAATGGTTTATCTTTCATTACCACTACACGGTAATAATTATAAATTCATAACTGGATGTGCCTAATTTCAATTATTAAAGTTAATACTTTCAGAGAAGAACCGCAATAACCGAGAGACAAACACACAGGCGATGCAATAATTATTATGTATTGTCGATTTGGCAAAAATATTACATTTTAATGAAGGTGTGCTGTACACCAATATCAAATTGTTTTTTTTAATTTATTTATAATGGCATTGGCCACAAAACGTTTAGCCAAACATAATGCATCAAACGCCGTTATACCTTATCCATGACTTTTTTATTTATTTACCTATTTATTATATGGACAACAAAATAGATAGAAATTAAATTTAACATATAACTTAAACACTCACGCCAGTCACCCAGAGGGGTAGGCAGAGACTACAGACTTCCACTACAGACATCCTGACACACCTCTCTTGCCTCCTTCACATCCATACACCTACGCATACATGCTCGTCGGTTAAGGTTACTCCTAACTTGGCCCGTTTTCAATAAATCGCCAATTTGGTCGATAAATTTTCGCCTAGGACGTCCCTTTCCGACTCTGCCATTCACTTCTGCACCATAAATTTTCTTCGTCACTCTTTCCTCATTCATTCTTTCCACATGACCAAACCACCGAAGCATTTTTTAATCCTGGTCACCACATCATCTTGCAAACCACACTCTTCTCTTATTACACAATTTCTTACCCTGTTCGAAAGGGGAATGAAAGTGAACGCATGTAAGACGAAAGTGATGGTTTTTGAAAGAGAAGAAAGCAAAACGGTATGTGAAATAAGAATAGAAGGAGAGTTAATTGAGCAAGTGGATGAGTTTGTGTATTTGGGATGTGTATATAGCAGGGATGGTAGATATGATAAGGATATAGAACGACGAGTAAATGCAGGGAATAGAGTGAATGGGGCACTACACTCTATTATGAAGAACCAGAATGTGTCAAAACAGGCACGTATGGTAATTCATAATGCTGTGTTAGTCCCTACTTTAATGTATGGTAGTGAAAGCTGGGTGTGGCAGAAGAAGCACGAAAGTAGAATAAATGCTGTAGAAATGCGGTCTTTAAGGAATATGCTAGGGTTGAATCTGAATGACAGGGTGAGAAATTGCGTGATAAGAGATAAATGTGGTATGCAAGATGATGTTGTGACCAGAATTAAGAAAGGAATGCTTCGGTGGTTTGGTCATGTGGAAAGAATGAATGAGGAAAGAGTGACAAAGCAAATTTATATGGCAGATGTGAACGGCCGAGTCGGGAAGGGACGCCCTAGGAAAAAGTTTATCGACCAAATTGGCGATATTTTGAAAATGGGCCACGTTAGAAGTACCCTTAACCGACGAGCATGTATGCGTAGATATATGGATGTAAAAGAGGCGAAAGAGGTATGTCAGGATCGTGCCAAATGGAAGTCCGTAGTCTCTGCCTACCCCTCTGGGTGACAGGCGTGAGTGTTTGTTATGTTATTATATGTTCTTACCCTGTCATTCAGATTCAGACCTAACATACTCCTTTACGACCGCATTTCTGGTGCGTATGAATTCTGTGCGTATTCTACTCTCGTGCTTCTTCTGCCACACCCAACTTTCACTACCATACGTTAAAGTAGGGACCAACACAGCATTGTGAATTGCCATACGTGCCTTTTTCGACACATTTTGACTCTTCACAATAGAGTGCAAGGCCCCATTTACTCTATTTCCCGCATTCACTCGTCGTTCTATATCCTTATCATATCTCCCATCTCTGCTAAACACGCAGCCCAAATATACAAACTCATCTACTTGCTCGATCAACTTCCCTTCTATTCTTATTTCACAAATCGTTTTACTTTCTTCTCTTTCAAAAACCTTAACCTTCGTCTTACTTGCGTTCACTTTCATACCCCTTTCTTTTAATGATCCGTTCATTAATGTAACCATCATTTGCAACTCGGCCGCCGACGACGCAAAAATAACTTAATCATCGGCTTACAAAAGGCATTTGACGGTTAACTCACCCATTCTTAATCCGCATTCTTCAACTTTCAAATTTTGCAAACAACTGTCCATAAATAGGTTGAACAGCCACGGGGAAGCCACACAGCCCTGTCTGACATCTTTATGGATGTCAGACCAGTCCGAGTAGACCTCGTGGATCCTAACACAAGCACTAGAGTCCCTATAAAGAGACTCCAATGCCTGTATTAAGCCAGCGCTCAACTAAAATGAGTTCAGTGTTTGCCATAGCAAATCCCTATCCACTCTCGAAAAAAATCAATGGTTATTGTTACTTGTATCATTGTTTTTACTAATACAATGTTTTACCGTTTTAAAAGACTTGATACTACTACCCCACATTGTCCCGTAATGTCGTTAGAGGTCACAGCGGGAACAAACCATGAGATGGTCAGCAACGTGTTCCTAGTAACTGCTTAAAACTGCGGTTGCCAGTCCGTTTGGCAAATGTGGCAACTATAGCAAGTATTCCCCTATGAGGAAATCCTTGGGGAGACATATGTTCTGCAATGGATTTTGGCAAGCTATTGGCAAGTAATGATGATGATGATGATGATGATGATCGTTTTAACTGACACTAATACATACGCAAAACTTGATATACAAAATTCCACCATTTTTTTATATATAAATCTACTTCTAATCATTACATAAACGATAATACTGGAGCAGCAATCTGCCACCGGTCAAATGCCCGTTTATAGTTTTGTAATAATAGAAAAGAGCTGTTTATTTAAACATAAAACATATAACCTTTTAACTTAACTGTTCGCAGCTCACCCCTATAAAAGGGTCTCTTCTGTTCCATTTTCACCTTTAAGGTATAACTTAACCCTTTTCACTAGCGAGTCGAATACACCTACTTTCAAAGCGTTTTATGTCCATACTAAATAAGTGTGTACGAGATCGTGTTGGATATTAAATTTTTTTTAAAAAGAAAGTGATATTAGAAGGATTTTAATTTATAAAACTCCTAGATATAAACGTGATAAAAACAATAAAGTTTTATTAATGACGGATTACTATACCGAAGTGGCAATGAGTCAGCCTTAAAGCTCCAATAACAGACAGCCGATAGGGAAGAAAGGTTCTCGAGAGGCAACCTCGTATTCGAATTGAAGTTTACGTGGCCTCGCATTAGATGACGTGACAAGCTGGTTAGATATTCCGATAGTCGATGAATGCAGGTGGCTTAGAACCGTGCTTTGTGGCATTCCTTGGTGGAGGCCTAGTTCAGCAACGAACTTGTAAAGGGCTGTAATGATGTATTTCTAAAACTTATTTTCGATCTGACAACTTTCGTATAATCGAAAAGTATGAAATAAGACATTATTTGAGGGAGGTCTATGTTCTTGTTTTTGCTATAGCGATGATGATGATCAAATATGTAGCATAAAATTGTGCACACAGAACTCACTGGTCCAATATTTTGATAGGATGTGTGTACACTATACGTCTGATTCAGCATTGCCTCGACTATTTTCTTAGTCGAGTAATCATTATTTCTCCTGATCATGTGGTCTCTGTTTCGAATCCTCGGCCGTCCCAAAATCATTTATTGGTGTTTTCTGTCCAGAAATTCTCACACAGAAAGACACTCAGAAAGTTGGCGGTATTTCACAACTATGCCTCGGAAAGCATTTAAAGCCGTTAGTCCTGCTTCTGATCTTCCTGCGATCGTGTTGGATTGGGCTATTAGCAAAGGTAATAAATAATATGTGCAGATGGCTGGTCTCCCTTGAGACCGACCGCCGAGACTGAAATGCGATGATTGTTATAAGTTATAAGGATTGTTTTCATATGTGTAAAACGACGAAAGTCTTAAAACATTTTGAGGTACTAACAATTTTGGCCAGGGCTTTGTGTGAATGCAGAGCCGAAAACTCCGCAAACGTCTTTGTAACATTAAATGATTGATTTTAAGACGTGAAAATAAGTCAAAAGCTATTAACGGTAATCATTTTCTAGGAGTAAAAAGTTCAAGCTACCTTTTACTACCAATAATAAAACCTTTTAACCTAACTATTCGTAGTTCACCCCAATAAAAGTAGTCCCCGCTTTTGTCTACTCCCGCGTTCAGGTAATAATTTAACCATTTTACGTGGATCACACCCGTTCCACACTATTTAGGCATTTTTTCCATTGTAAACTAAGTATATTGAAGTTTACCCAATATTTTGATCATTTTATTAAGATAACCGAAGTGACAACCGAATTTTCAGTCCATCTGATGTTAAGTGCAGTCCATGCAGACTATAGAATATTTTAATAGTATTATAGTATTCTATGATGCAGCCCGTGGACATTTACAACCGCCTTAAAACATAGAAGGCTCTAAATGCGTCGTCACCTCTGAAATTATACCCACCTATGAATTATAGCCGTGGTAGCTCAAATGGTTACCAGTAACCCGGGTTCGATCCCCGCCGGCACCAATCAAGTTGTTAATTGCAATTTTAATTGCTGATTTACCACGTCCTCGGCGGTGAAGGAAAACATCGTGAGGAAACCTGCATGTCTGGGGAATTAGACAAAACATATATTTCGAAGACATGTGAAGTTCGCCAACACGTATTGGGGCAGCGAGATGGACACTTCCTTGCCCTAAAACCCTCTCAGAAATGAAGGGAGGCCTGTGCCCAGCTGTGGGACATATATAGGCTGTAACTTTACTATACTTTTATGAATTATAATATATACAGTCATAACAGGAGCTCCACCACCTGATATTAAAAAAAAACACTTCTTATTTATTACCTAGTTTATTTAGAATAAAGTTATAATCTTACAGATTACATACAGCTCAAAGTATTAGTGAAATCAAAATAATTATTTTACGCAGTAGAGCCATGTTACAACTATATTATCCTTGTTGCACTATTGGGTCGGCTCGGCCGAGAAAGGACCATGAAGAATACTAGCTTAAAATAGCAGCTTAATGCTGCTGTGTTTCGTAGGGTGAGAGTACACAACTAGAGACCCTTTTTCCTGGAAACGAGGCATTCTATCTTATTGCTCAAGGGTGTATGGATTTATGTAGATGTCTATGGGCCACAGAATCTACTTACCATCAGATGGCATGTGTGCTCGTTTTTACCCTCATTATATGAAAAAGCAATCGATAAGATAACTGCACCTCGTTGTCGATAGCCGTAATTTAATTTACCACGTTTTTCTTTCCTCCCTTTTTTCCTAGTTGTTTGTTCGGAACAAATTTTTCAATCGCTTTTAAACTAACTTACCTGTTAGAATCTCTAGATTCGAATCTTTAAATAAAGTTCATAACTGGATGACAATGCTATATAATCAACTTACTTTCTTTTCTATCTGTTTTTTTTTAAATCTGTTCCTACTTATTTCAAAATTGCTTTTAAAATAACTTCTCCTTGAGCTTGAAAGTTGAAACTTTAAACATAGTTCAAACTGGAAACATGTAAAAAATTTTCGCCTCTCGGGTCTCTTCTGCAAGAGTTTAACACGAGACTAGTTATTTATTAAACTGAAGTAAATATCTAAATATTTTATTATTACCATCTGGTTGCGCGGAATACGAATTCCCTCGCATTTTGTTCAGTTGATTAATAATTAACCGGTACAATCTCCCATCACATCCGCTTCCCCTCCCGCACGGGCATGCCCAATGAGGGGATAGATAGGTGGCGTCATTTTTGTTTGGTCCAATGGCTGGTCCACGCGCTGGCCGAAGTGAAAGACCGGAGGGACGTCACCGGTGGTCCGGCAAGTCATAGACGTGTGCCGCCGCCGCTCGAGTAGTTGGAACGCGATCCTAGGCTGTGATACCTTGTGGCAGTCAAACTTTCGTAGTGACCTCTAGCACAAGTACATTTATCATCATGCACTAGTGCAAACAATTTGTCAAGGCGTTCAATAGTTAGCCCCAGTGCAATTTGGTCATCATCGTGCCAGAGAAGCCGTTTGCAGACACCCTAGGTAAGCCCATTCCTATTTATTTGCTGTTTATTTGTTGTTCCCTTTTCCAACAGCAGCACATGCTCCTGTCGTGCCGGCGAATATTAATAAATTAGGCTATAGCTAGTATGTTATGCAAAAACCGCCACGTGCTACGTCCGCTGTTTTGTTTGGTTATAATGAACCACGCTAAAAACAGTCCACTTTAGTCATTCCCGCGCCCAATAACTTGGGGTCATTATTCTCGGAATCAAACCCGGGACCCTGTGGCTAGGCAACCCATTCACCCTACCATTTTGTGGTCATTCGTTCCGAATTCGAACCCAGGAACCTATGACTCCACCACCATCAATTACAGCCTATAAAAGTCTACTCCTGAACATAGGCTTCCCAATAGATTGCCTCCTAGGGGTTTTACCATTGTTGTAACACCGCATACTCTCTCTCTCTCCCTCCCTCTCTCTCTCTTTCTCTCACATACACACATCCCCTATGTGTTTTGCCATAGTTGTAAAACCGCATACTCTCTCTCTCTCTCTCTCTCTCTCTTTCTCTCACATACACACATCCCCTATGTGTTTTGCCATAGTTGTAAAACCGCATACTCTCTCTCTCTCTCTCTCTCTCTTTCTCTCACATACACACATCCCCTATGTGTTTTGCCATAGTTGTAAAACCGCATACTCTCTCTCTCTCTCTCTCTCTCTTTCTCTCACATACACACACCCCCTATATGTTTTGCCATAGTTGTAAAACCGCATACTCTCTCTCTTTCTCTATCTCTCTTTCTCTCACATACACACATCCCCTATGTGTTTTGCTATAGTTGTAAAACCGCATACTCTCTCTCTATCTCTCTCTCTCTCTCACACACACACACACACACTCTCTCTCACACACACACACACACACGCGCACACGCGCACGCGCGCACGCACGCACGCACGCACGCACGCACGCACGCACGCACGCACGCACGCACGCACGCACTGTTAGGAGGGCCGCTCTGAAGGTGTTTTTAAAAAAAAAAACTTTTACACCCAATCCCAGAAGTTCTTTTGGTCTATTTCCCCAATATTAAATTAATACAAAAAATGTACAAAAAAACCGCGAACGGCGTGTGCGATATGCACTTAATATGGGTTGGAACTGCACTGCCTCGATTACCTCAAACTCTAGGCTTTTATAGTAAATATAATAATCGAGTCAGCGCTTTTATCTAACTAGGGTTGGACATAACATCTCCCCCCTTTTGACGGAGCTTATCCTTCTTTTTAATAAGGGATGAGCAGAGTCTTTCAAACGATACAGTGAGAGAAAAAAAAAATGATTTGAATACAAAAATTATTAAAAAAAAATAGTAAAATAGAATTGTTTCAATTATTTGTTATTATTATAAAATCAAATTGAATTGATACAAAAGCATAGTAAAATTAAATTATTCTTAAACAATATCTTCACAAAATTATAAGAAATTATTTATTAACATTATGAACTAGTAATATAGTATTTTTTATAAGATTCAGTGAATAATGAAATAGTAGAAGATTCAGTGTATTAATGCTAAGATTTAATTTTTATTTCGAATACAAACATTTAGTAATATTAATATTTAAGACACCGTGTATAAAACAAAATATAAACTTATATTCTAATGTAACATGAAGCCTTATGAAATAAGTATAGTAAAGTAATATAGTTTTTAGTTATTACATAAGTTTCGATTTGATAAGTGAAATTTACCAAATGTTCTTTTCATTTGGTTTTTCACTGGCATATTGGGTAAGGATATAGAATCTTTTCTATCATCGTCTGACGATGAAATTTCAGTTAACTCAATAGAATTACTAACCTATGATTCGTGTTTAACAATCCGTCGTGTATTGCACTGATTAAATATTTGTATGCAACGGCAAGAATCATTATTTCTCTTAATAGAGCAACAAAATATTCTATAGGAAATATATAAAATTATGCAAATAATCAAAAAGTATGTAAATGATGAATAGTATTTACCATATTTTATTATGTGAGATTGTTCTTGAACACTATTGATCTCATTTTCTAAGTTATTTAAGGAATGGTAAGAATATTTCAGAGTTTCCATATCTAGGCTAGTTAAAGATATAGTATATAAGTATGGAATTGATTTATTTAAAATTTCTTTATTACAACAATCGTCTTCTGTAATATTAAAGTTTAAATTCATTTTATTTTCGATTTTAATAGATTTAGTTGTAGATGGCATTAATTGAATTGTCTTAGAGAAACCAATACAGCTTTCGTTTAAACTTAGGATACCTGTTCCTAAAATAGTGAAATCTTGTATTATATTATTACATTTTATAGTTAATTTACATTTCTCAGACTGTACATAGATAAACTTATTATTATTTATTTTATACCATACATCAATTTGTCCATATAAAAGTTTGGAGTTACATTGAGGTGGTAAAGATAACGTTACTTCGGTTAACAATTTTGTTTCACAACATGGATTCTTTATTGTAGAAAATATAGAAATTAAAGGACATATAGAATAATCATTATTAATAATATTACAATCGTTTAAATTATCTAGCAAACTATAACTAAGTCTATCTTCTGTTATTCCAAGATAAGGCTTGGTAGGTTGGATTAGAGCAAAAAGTTAGGATTATTAGGATTATGAGGGGTTGGTAAAGGTATGCATTTGTATAAGGTGAACTTTTAAGAAGAAATCAGTGGTATGCGTAATATGAAAATTATTCTTCTATTATAATAAAAAGATGTGAGTTTTGAAATATCTATCAAAGTGTGTATGTTTTCAATCGTTAATGGTACTGGAAACTCTAATCGCTTATTTATATAATTACTCTGTTTTAAAAGCTGGCGAAATAAGTTCGTAGGAGCTATTACACTAGGATGTAGAATGTTTGCTTTAGAAAATAAGATAGAGTTTAGTACATTATCCAAGAAATTAGAAATAGTGGCTAAAGAGCTTTCTATTATATTAAGTAAAGCATATATTTTAGAAATATGTGATAATTGATTATTATTTCTGACAATTTGGGATAATACAATATTTAAAGAATTTATTTGAGAATTTAATTTATTTTCATTCATATTTAATTTATATATCGTTGAGTTAAATACATTAATAGAAGATTTAATTATGTGAATATTATCCTTCATTAATTTTAAAAGTTCGGATTCGCTATTTTGACAAGCGCTAATGGCTGCATCGTATTTTCGCGCATCATCAGCATCTAAAGTTCCAAAAAAGAATTTCAAAATTTCTCCACCGAATTCTAAAGCTCGTTTATGCCTTGTTTGTTCCTCGGTAGGGATTATATGCGAAAGAGATTCGAATTTAGCAAAATTAGAATTTAATAATACTTCAATAGGACTTATGATATCATTACATTCAACGAAACCATGGAGTTGGAAGTTTTCGCAGAGCGTTGCAGTTTTAATTATAAGCGAATGCATATTCTCTAGATGTGGCTTAACTGATACTACGTCTATATGAGTTACAACATTCCAAAAATCATTATAAAAATTAATTGTAGTTATTTGATCGAAATAAATACCTGGACTATTATAAATAGGTAGAATTTGAGTTTCAGCGTTGAATTGGTGGCTTATGGCCCTGAAATAGAGTGAAATTAAGGATGAGCTGGTTTAATTTCATTAACATGGTATTTCATGTGCTTACGACCTATGAGAAGGGTTACGTTATGTTTGCCATTTAATTTAATAATTTTATAAGGACCTTTCCAGATAGGAGATAAGGCTTTGCGAAGTCTGTGGTGGCATTTTAAGTAAACCATATCGCCTGTTTTGTAGGATATGTCTGTACTATTTTTGTCATAATAATTTTTTGATGTTTCTTTATTTTTTATTATGTGTTCTAATGCTTTTTGTCGACTAAAGTTCATGCGGTATTGTAATGCGCGGATATATTCATGATAAGTAGTGTCATTGCTCGTATTATATAAAGAATTTGGTATTGTGGGTTTATGCCCATATAGCAATTCATAGGGTGTATATGTGGTAGTGGTATGAGGGGTAGTGTTGTAAGAGAATACTGCGGTTGCTAAGTAACAATGCCAATCATTCTGATTTTCATTAACGAAAGATTTCAGGTATTCCTTGAGTGTAGCATGGCTACGTTCTAGGGCACCGTTTGTTTGGGGATGATAGGGGGTAGCATATAAGGGTTTTATTCTAAATATTTGAGTTACCTGTTTAAATAATTCCGATGTGAAACATGTGCCGAGATCTGTTAATATTGTTTTAGGAATTCCAAATAATGAGATAAAATGAACTAGTGTACGAGCTACTTCATCACTGCTGGAAGTTATCATTGGGTATACACATAAAAACTTGGTTAGGTCATCTTGTAGAGTTAATATAAATTTAAAGTTTTGCAAGCCGGCTTCGGGTAGCGGACCGACTATATCTAAAGCTAATCTTTCGAATGGTTTTGTACTTGTGGAGGTTATCACCATTGGAGCCTTATTACATGATCTCAGTGGTTTATTTACTTGACACAATTTACAATTTTTTACGTAATTTTCTATATCAGAACGCATGTTTTTCCAAAAATATAGATCCTTTAAACGATTTAACATTCTTTTAATTCCGGGGTGACCAGCAATTGTTGAGTCGTGATTTTCTTTGAGAATTTGTGGAACTTCGGCAGGAGTAGGGTAAATAATTTGATTTCGGTATATATGAATTTTAATGTTAGTATTATGAAATATGTAAGCAATTATGTTGTATATTTTCATATAGGATAGTTTAGAGAACGGGTCAGCAAAATCGGAAATGGCTAAGTCAGTGATTTGACTATTTTCTGTTAATATATTATCGCGTAGTTGCATTAGTAAATTGTATATATTTCGGTATGTTAACTCTTCGAAATGGTGAATTCTCGTATATAAGAAATAGTATATTTTATCATTTTGCTTAACGCAAGAGATAGTGTACGGTTCTCGTTCTGAGTTTATTATACCTTCAGGATTTTGTAGCTGAGATAGAATATTTTTACAATATGGAGTAGATTCATCAAAATCGAGAGATACGGGGCAAACAATATTATTTAATTTAGAGAGGTGTAACGCTTCTTGATGTTCTTCGATTACAGTATTTGTAGAAATGGATCTAGTAAATTGTTCTTTAAAATAAGATTCGTATTTGAGTTTGTTAAGGACTACATTTGAATTTAAGGCGTGAATGGGTATGCGTGAAAGAGCATCGGCGTTTGAATTTTGTTTTCCTTGCTTATAAAAAATTTCATAGTCATATTCCTCTAACTAAAGGCGCCAACGAATTAATCTACTTCCTGGATCCTTGACATTAAAAAGCCAGACTAAAGGTCTGTGATCAGTGACTATTTTAAACTTATTACCATAAATATAGGGTCGGAATGTTTTTACGGCGAAGAGTATAGCTAAACATTCTTTTTCTGTTGTTGAGTAATTGCCTTCCTGTTTATTTAATGTTCTTGAGGAATATGCGATCGGTTTGTCTTTTCCGATAGGGCCTTGCGATAATACTGCGCCGACAGCATAATTACTGGCGTCTGTGGTGACAATGAATGGTTGAGAAAAATCGGGGTATTGAAGTAACGGGGCTGAAGTTAGTTTTTCCTTTAACAAATTAAAAGCTTGGGTTTGTTCTTGTGCCCAATTAAAATTAACATTTTTTTTAACAATGACGTAAGGGGTTTTGTAATTTTTGAGAAGTTATCTATGAATCGGCGGTAGTAACCTACTAGACCTAGAAATGATTTAATTTCCTTGGGATTTTTGGGAATAGGGTAGTCGGATACTGCCTTCACCTTGTCAGGGTTAGGTGTGACACCTTTGTCGGTTATTACATGACCTAAATAAGTGACTTCGTGTCGAAGGAATTCGCATTTGTCTGGTTGTAGCTTTAAATTGAAGTCTCGAAACCTATCAAAAACAAGACGTAATTTTTCCATATGACTTTGAAGATCGTGGCTGTAAATGATGCAGTCATCTAGGTAGACGAAACAGTGGAGACCTTGGAGACCAGAAAGGACGGTATTCATGAGACGTTGGAACGAATTTGCAGCACTTTTTAATCCAAAAGGCATGCGAGTGAATTCAAAATGACCGGAAATGCCATTTATATTGGTTACAGTAAAACCAGTCTTTTCAGCATCCTTAGGATTGAGAGGAATTTGATGGAAGCCGGAAACTAAATCGAGTGTCGAAAAATATTTGGAATGCCCTAATTGATCTAATATATCGCTAATTAAAGGAATGGGGTAAACTTCGTTTATGGTCGCATCATTAAGTCGCCTGTAATCTATAACAATGCGCCATTTCTTTTTGCCCGATGCGTCCATTTTCTTAGGCACGACCCATACTGGGGCGCTCCACGGAGATATTGACGGCTTAATTATATTTTGTTTTAACATCTTTTTTAATTGTGCGTCTACTTCGTCTTTATGACATTCGGGAAAACGATATGACTTAACATGAATAGGAGGGGTGTTTCCTGTGTTGATTGAGTGTTGGATCGCGTTTGTACATGTGAGGTCATCTCCTTCAAGATAAAATATGTCTGAGTATTGTGAGCAACAATCTAATAAGAGTTTTTTCTCCTCTGAGTTTAAATGAGAATGACGAATTTGTTCGCAGACGCGTTGGACACGATTAGAATAAGTTGCAGAAATAGTATTTATATTATTACAAGATTTAAAAGATTTTGAATACTCTTTAAAGTCAATTGGTATTAAGTTAACTTTGAACTTTTTTATTTTAATTTGCGATTCAGTTGTGTTTAAAACCGAAACATTAACTCTTTTATTCGCTTTTAAAGTTACTAGGCAGTTCGCTAAATAAACACCATTACAAACGGTTTGATCTAGTATGAGTGCATCCTTAAGGTGACGCAACTCGGACGGGTCATTTGACACGGAGCATTCGATAACAGTTTCGCTACGCGCTGGTATAATGTATGTAGGTTCCGAAAAGTGGATAGGCACAGATATAGAATTTTTGAAACAAAGTGAATAAGTATGATAATCAATGTTTACTTTAAAATAACTGAGAAAGTCACTTCCTAATATTCCGTCATAATCAATATTAATATCGTCGGATGTGACATGAAATTTATATTTTATGGAAAAATTATCAAAAATAAAATCTAACAGTAATGTTCCTAATGTTTCATTGCAAGATTGAGTGCTGTTTATACCCTTGAGCTTCACGATTTCATCAGAAAGCTTAAAGTTTCCATTTAAACTCGATTTTTTTATAATAGAGACACTTGCGCCTGTGTCGAGTAACAATCGTAGGGGTTGAACCGAAAAATTCGACCTAAAATAAACATGAGGTAGTGATGTTTTCTTGTTCGATGTGTTCATGCTATATGTTGGTATTTCACCCTTATTATTAATTGAATTATCAGTGGGATTAGCATGACTCGAGATTCCTTTTTGAGATGTATATTTTGGATAAGAGATAGTATCATTATGAGAGACAGAATTAGTATAAGAATTAGTGCAAGAATTAGCATTAAAATTATTTCTAAGACTCTGATGTTGATTCAGAGGTGTCCTGGGATAATTTTCCCGAGGTAATAAATAATTGGTACTATGACTTTGACTTTGTGTCAAAGATGGACTCGGATGTTGTTCCCGAGGTGTAGAATTAGAATAAGAAATAGTATTTTTTAAATTACATGATTTAGTAGGACTCGGCGGCATTTGACGTCGCTGAGATGTATTGTAAGAATATTTTGTACGATAATTATAACTAAATTCGTTATCATTATATATAGGCTTAGTATAAGATTTAGTATAAGAATTAGTAGAATAGTAATAATTATTTGTGCCTTTAAATGCTTTCGATTTCGGTAGGCACTTTTCCGAAATCAGATTTAGTTTAAATCTTCGTTACTAATATCGGCATTAGAGGTAGAAGGTTGTGCGTCACATAAATGCATATTATTTCTATTAGGTGCATGCGCACTGGGACTTGGTAACGTATTCGTCTTGCGAGTGTCTGGTTGCATATTATGACGAAGGCTATTGTTATATTGTCGCTTTCGACATTCGTTTATCATATGTCCCGGACTTTTACAATAACTGCATATTTTAATAGGATTTTTGCTTGAAATATTATGAAAATTAGAATGAGGGTTATTATTTTGTGGATTAACGTAATAAGCTCGATGAGATTGTTTTTTCTTATGATTATAGCAGTTAGAAGAATCATGACCAAATTTTTGACATATAGGACACTGTTTATAAGATTTGGAAGATATTTTGCTCAGAATAAATAGTTTTTCTTCTTCTATGGCATGCGTAATTGCCTCGCTTAAATTTTTCGGGTTTCGACATCTAACAATATATCCGTAATTAGAATTTAGACCTAATATAAATGTGTTGAGGGCTAAATCCTCCATAGCGGCAATTCTTCCTATTAGCTCGGACTTATTCTCGCAACTGTAATGTATGTCGGATTGTAATCGCGTTAAACAAGATTCGATTTTAAGTGAATATTGCATTACTGTTTCCGAATTTCCTTGCCTACAATTTTGGAGTTCAATTAAAAGGTGTGTGGAGTGCTTCTTCTCGCCAAAGGTAGTTTTTAGAAATAGTTTTAATTCATCCCAATTATTAAACGTTTTTAGAGAGCACGCGATTTGAGCTTTTCCTTCTAACTGGGATATGATATAACGATATAAAACTACTTGCTGTTCCGAGTTCGCGAGTGCTATGGCGTTATCACAATTTGTGAGAAAAGCCGGAAGTGATTCTCTATCACCATTGTAAGGTTTGATGAATTTTACAAGGACGGATAAGGGAATTTTGTCGGACATTTCTATTTCTTCTGGTTTGTCCTTTAAAGTTTTAACCTTATGCATATGGAATTAGAAAGATTTAGTAGTTAGTAAATACAAAATTGGTAAAATGAGAATATTATTGTACACGACAAATGACAAAAGAATGTAAGGAAATAGAAGAGAAATAGTATAAATTTATAGCTGAATTAAAGTTACCTAACTTACAATATCACGATCACTACGGTGTACATTGGTTGCTATGCCGGTGTCGTGTTGCGATGACGTGCAGCGGAGTCGCGTTGCCGTGAGACCCAGGGAGTCGTTTGACGGCGGCGTCCACGTGGTTGTGCGATGGGAGTGCAGCAGCTCAGGGCAGGCTTACACGCTGGTGGTGTAGACTAACAGCCTTGATGAACTTCGGGTTGACGATGGTGTCCCAAGCTCGTGGGGTTGAGACCTCGTTGGTGCTTTGATGATGCAGGCTCACACTCGTGGGGTGGAGACTTACTGTCGATCTTTCACTTCAGAGTTTCCCAGGATTCGGATGCCACGCTACTGATGTACCGGTAGACCTTGCGACATCCCACTTCTGACACCAAATTTGTTAGGAGGGCCACTCTGAAGGTGTTTTTAAAAAAAAAACTTTTACACCCAATCCCAGAAGTTCTTTTGGTCTATTTCCCCAATATTAAATTAATACAAAAAATGTACAAAAAAACCGCGAACGGAGTGTGCGATATGCACTTAATATGGGTTGGAACTGCACTGCCTCGATTACCTCAAACTCTAGGCTTTTATAGTAAATATAATAATCGAGTCAGCGCTTTTATCTAACTAGGGTTGGACATAACAGCACGCACGCACGCACGCACGCACGCACGCACGCACGCATGCACGCACGCACGCACGCACGCACGCACGCACGCACGCACGCACGCACGCACGCACGCACGCAC